>VZTM01026713.1:24744-75493 GCA_013400555.1 Jacana jacana | reverse complement strand
GAGCTTGATATGGTTTTGTATATACTGTAAACTTTTTTCCCCTTCCTTTTATACCTTTTAATTCTTCTTTTTATTATTTATTATATTATTATTATTGTTTATATTTTCATTAAAGTAGTTTAGTGTTTTGTTTTTTTTTTCTAAACTCCTGAATTTCTTTAATCCCTTCCTCTCCTCTCTTTTTCTTCGGGGGTGGGGAGGGAGGGGTCATCATCTGTCTGGTTGGTCAGAACCATGACCCTCCAATGGGGCAAATAACAAAATTACCTGCCCTTGGTTGCTATAGCAGTAAGTATAGATGCTTCTCTGCACACCATTTCTTGGTATAATCAGGTCATATGACTGTGAAAGTGAACAGTTTCTGAACAATATGCTGTGAATTTCAGAGTTTAATTAGTTAGTTAGAAGAGGCCCAGCTAGAAAAGTAAAATTACTGAAGAGAAAATGAGTTTGTTTTACCTCAAACCAGGACACAGATTATAGACTATATGTTTTTAACTGTTACATGCTAGCCCCCCTCCCGAAGTCATCATCAGTTTGTCAGAAAATACTTTTTCTTACTACATGACACACACAAAACTATGTTTATTGTCTAATGTTAGTGGTGTGTGAAGGGATCTGTAAACAAAATTAATATGAAATCTGAAATTTCCCCCCTGATTTTATGCATTTGATATATTCATTTTGGATATTCTTATCAGCTGGATAAACAATTAAAATATGAAATGCCAGTAATCCATAAACCCCATAAATGAAAGTTAACCTTACTGATTTAGGAACAAATGAAAGGTAAGAATGAGTATCATCCTCATTTGTACCAAACAATGCAAGAGTCCAATTCCTTGCCTTGTCAGCTTTGGAAGAAGAAACAGACACCACCAAATGGAAATGGTGGTGGTTTTTTTTTTTTCACTTCCATTAGAGGTGCAGCTTCTTATTACTCTGTCTGTCTGAGGTTCATTGACTGCTGAAAAGCATTTATCTTTCCAGGTAAGCTCAGTAAAGGGCACATATTTCTTTTCACTCAGTCTCTAGGTAACCATGAAAAAAGCCGGATACTTGTCACTGGACCCGAGTTGTTCCAAATGCAAGGGAAGGCATTTTCTGCCATCTAAAACCTGTAGTATATGATATTATGGGGGCAGGGGTGATTTCAGATCTGGAGGCCAAAAGCATGGAACAATTTTCTGTAACAAGCCTCTACAGAAATTAACTCAGGGCTACCACTGAAGAAGGCTGAACTACAGCGCCTGTTATCACAGTTAGGATCAGGCTTTCTGTGCCTCCACAAGCAAACCAAAACCTTCGACTTGACTCCCAGAGTTCAGAACCATTGATCAAATAGTTGAGAGGCAGAAGAAAACATTTGGCAATCCCTAAAGCAAACAAGAGGTCATGGTTTGCTCTAGGAGGCAGACAACAAGAGTGTTTTACTCAAGGAAGTAAAGGCAAGTATGCAATCATACATACACTTACCCATACCTCTTTCTGAAGGAACTGGGCATTAGATTCATTTTCAAAGCTGACCAAAAGTGCCCTTTTTTTTAAGTTCAGTACTTAAATGAAAAATTACCTCAAGTGTTTTTGGCAACACAAGAAAATGAAACATTGTGGTTCCATTTCTCTTCTCTACTCCCTCGCTTTTATCAAAAGTCAATGTATTTTGAAAAATCCAAGCATTAGTGAGACTTAATTTAGCGGGGAGAGAAAGCGGGTACTGGAGCACACTAATGAAAGCTGCTGCACAGCATTCATATAACTTGGAACCACAGGTATCAGGTTTATATCTACAAGGTATTGCCAACCCAGAGGTGTATTTTTTAAATCTGTAGACCACCAATGGGAACATGTCAGCACTGCATATGGAAATGGCTTCCACTTTGCATGGTTAGACACCACCATTCCCCATGCCCAAGTCTGCTGCTTTCCCCTGCACTCCATGTCTTCAGGCCTACAAATCAGCAAATCAGGGAAAAAAAGAAACAACTTGAGTTTTTCCACAGAGATCAAAAGCATTTTGGGGGGCCATTTAACATTTATCAGGATTCATTTTACACTGCTTATATAATTTCTTTGAGGACTGTTTTCGTCAGTTATGTTAATAATAATCCTATAGAGTTCTGTAGATGCATAAAACTTGATTTCTTCTTCATGGAGAAAAAACTCTGGAGTTTGTTTTGGTTTGGTTTGCTTTTGTCTCCTTTGGATTTTTTCAAAAGCTGCAACCTTGGCTTATTTGAAAATGTATAAAGGGTAAGGACTTCTGAAATTACACTTTTTAACCAGAAAAGTAAGTGCATTCACCCTAAGTTACAAACATTAACTTGTTATTAGTCAGCCATTCTCAATGAAACAAAACAATATTAACATTTCATTCCAAAACCTGGCATCAATACAATGCTGGGCAAGCAGCAATTAAACTACAGTCTAAAGTTGCCATCAGAGAGAAGAGTGGAGAGATGAAGAGAAAAGGTAAGAATATAAAGGATTCTTGCTCTGGAGAGATTAAGCTGGCAAAGAAGGTGCAGGGAAGCTTTAAAAATATTTCAAATTCTGGAGAACTTTAACAATGCTAATATTTCTAAAACTATGGTGTGGCATGACACTCATTTGGAAGCAGCATAAAAGGTTAAAAGAGCTTATATGCTTGGAAGGGAAGTAAAATGTACTATACTCTGTACATAGACACAATTCCACCAATACTTGAATAGGATTAATTTCACCTGGTTTTAGTTATCTCATCAGTCATCTAGACTAGTCACCTAAGGCCCTTCCTCTAGTTACCAGAGAGATAAAGTCTTGTAGTGGGAGGTGATAAACACTCATCCTCCACCTTCGTTAGCCAAGAGAAGATCATGGTTTTCTAAAGGTCCTTATTCTTCCTTGCTGACTTTAAGGGATGCCTGCTTTTCCAGAGTGTATATTCCTCTCTAATGTCAATAGAGAGAGCTTGAACAACATGGGGATGCTGCACCACGTGAGGTTTCATCTTTCCAAGTCAGTCCCATCCTGTACGCCTCATGCCAGAGCTGTGTTGGCCAGCAGCAGCTACCTGAGAACCATCTGATGATAACCTTCCTTTGATGCACAGGCCCTTTACTAGAAAAGTGTTACACCACCATAGGAAGGCTTACTGGTATTTGCCAGAATGGTTCTTTTTGCTGTAATTTTCAGTGCTGATTCTCAGATTGCCTTTCTGCTGTAATATACAGCTACAAAAACACATTCTAGGAAAAATGTTTCCTATAGATTTCTCATCCTTACCACGGCCAGGCTTGCAGCTATCCTGCTCTTACTAAAATTGCTCAAGGTGACAGTCTTCCCTTCAGCAAGAGACTGAAAAATTTCAGAGAGGTGATCACATAGTTTACAGTCAAATACTGGACTGTGCTCAAGTGCTGAAACTTAAAGTAACTGGTCTTATACTTATCTTCTGCTGTCCCAGATTGAAAATAATTTATAAACAGATCCTTTCCAGAGGGCTCCCACAAGGTTATACAAAGCAGTCACTAGGTCATGCACTCTGTACACTCAACCTTGAGCAGGAACCATCTGTTCTTTCATTTAGCAGTTGTCAAACCTGGCTTTTTACCTTTATGAGACGGACAGACTGACTATATCATAAAATCGAGAGGCAGTGTTGCCATGATCACAAATTTAATTACTTCAGGCTGTGCGTGTATTGTTGCATTTACGGGTGAATGTCTCTGACAAACAATTCATTAGCGTATAACCTACCACAAAAATCACGCCGTCTCCGTGAAACAATCTGTACCATTACAGTTACACTGTGCAGCAGCTGGGAACAAAGACAATTTAGGTTGCTTAACAAATGGACAAATTTAACCAGTGCAATAGCAGTGGAGCAATCCCTCAAAACAGAAAAAAAAAGAGCAACAACAGCAACAGAGCAGTTGTAACCCTTTCTATAAAGAACAGGCATTAAAGACAATCTGCTCAGGAGTGTTGCTTCCCTTTAAGTAGAGCCTTTGACAGGATATTCATTGCAAGTAGGTGTCGCCAGCTTAGAAGTGCTGTCCATCCTCAGTTTTCAATGAAACTGGGATGGAACTCAAGAAGCAGCATGGCTTCAAGTTCCCATTAACTGGAGACAAATCCAGGCACTCGGTCTGCGGAGAAGAGCCAAAACATATTTCATTCTCCAGTAACCAGGAAGAATGGGAGGATATCTGCTGTGTTGTGCCTTCACCATCAAGGGGAAAAGCTTCAGCAGGACAAATTGCAAACATTTCAGATCAAAGACGGGACATGGCAACGGCAACATGTGGAAATGTAGCTGAAATCCAGCTGGGCTGATGTATAAAGCAGTGGCATCACAAATCAGCACCGTTCAAATTGTACTGACAGAAGTGAGGTGATGAGAGGCAAACGGAAGTGTAAATGCAACCATACTTTACCCTTTTACTTAAAAGATCAAATATAAGAGTTGGTTCCCTAATTTGTACACACTGTAAAATCAAGCCTTAGGGTTTTGGCTTTTCAACCTTGTTCTTCTGCTGATGTTCTTGATTATCACAGGGATTCATGAACGTGTTTTAGATAAGTTTAGGCTCCTTGAAAGCAGTTCATTAGCTGTACTCATCCCTCCCCTTGAATTCCCAACGCATGAAAAAAATCACTCTGCTAAATTTCAAAGGCATTAAAGATAATCCAGCCAGCCTAAGAGGCATTTTTCTTTTCAAAGAATAAAACAACGCTTTATTGCTTTTGTTGCTACATAATTTATGGCAAAGCTGCAGACTGACTCTGATTGCAAGGATGGCTCTCAGGAGTTGTATACATTTGCTAGCCATTATTGCTTTACCCAGGATATACTGCACCTGGGGTACAAAAAGCATGGTCTAGAGTTCTTTTAAAAAGCACAGACTTTCTACAGTGCCTCTGGAAGAAATGGCATCATCCAGTTCCAACACAAAACTGTACATAGCCTAAGTACTACAAAAGAAATCTCTGAAATCTTAGGCTACAAAAGCTCCTGGGCAGCTCTGTCGTTAGTGTACCAAGGCTAAGGTACCCTACAGATGCTCCTGCTCCTCAGACTCAGGAAAAAGGGATCAGATGTTTGGTATCTCTAGCTTTGTCTATATCAGTGAGTAAAATGGGCCAGGGTCTATGGGCAGAGCACTCCTTGCGTCCATACGGTTTCCTCCCTCGTTCACACTGATTTTTTGGGATCAGCCCCTGACAGGCGGTGTCATACAGGCTGTGCCTAGGAATCTCTTAAGGGAGCGGTAGTTGGTGCATGCCATAACCCATACCAGAGATTATGCTAACATTCAGTATGAGCAATCGTGTGCCCGTGCTGAAACCTGGGCCCTAGCCCTGTTTAATTTACGATTACGGCTTTAGCCTGTTCCTCACTGCCAGCCCAATGACTGCGGATGCTGTTTTCTCCTCTAAATGGAATGAACTCCTTAACAGATGGAAGACAGGGATCACAGCTTACCATGCCAGTGCTGTGACTAAATTAAACTAATATCAGATCATAAATCAATGCCAGAGGGGAGCAGGCCCATCCTCCAAAAGCAGAAGGCAGCATCTGTGGCCTTGGCTGTAACACAGCCACCGAGGTACAGAGCCGAGTCATCTGGTTCCAAGTCCCCTCATCAGATGTGGGCAATCACGACTTTCTGGAAGTAATTTCAAAGTACCTCCGCTTCACATGCCTATTTTCTGCAAACACTTAGGCAGAGTAGTGACAGTGAAGGACTCAATGCAGTGGCACTATCTAGAGCTTGCAGCTGTTATAGCAATGCTAACAAATAGCAACTATTCTCCTACCACTGAACCATCGCTATGTAAAATCAAACATTTCAGAGGAAAAAAACACAGCAAAACTTGCACTGAGAGCAGAATCCCACCCCTCAAGCAAGGCACGAGCCTTTGTTTGGTAAATAAACAATTTGTTAATTGTCAAATCAAACCACAGCTTGGCTGATATTTCTGGAGCACCCACAACCATGAGCCGGAGCAAGTTAGAACAACTCAGTAATCAAGGTTTAATTACTTCAGACTTCAATTACGTAAATAGGGGGATCACACTTGTCCTCTCCTCATAGTAGTTTGCCACAGCAGTTATTTAAGACCTGCAAAAAGACCAGCAATGTTCTTCCTTATGCCCTGGGGAGTTCCCACCAGCTAGCATCATCTGCAGTTAGTGCAGCACCATTGTTCGGTGGAAGATAGCTTGTACCAAGAGCCAGAGGCAAGCCTGAAGGGAGCAGAGCAGGTGGGTCCCATTTGCAGAATCCCAAACCCAGCAGCTGCTCCCTGTTCATGGGACCTGGTTAGAGCACACCAGGCAGGCTATGTGCTGGACAGCAAAGATTCAGTAAGTTTTATTTTCCTGGCTGCCAGGGCAGTCACAGTCACCAGCGCACACCAGCCCGTGCCCATATGATTTTGTCCCATTCACTGACAAAAAAGCTATTTCAGAGTTCTTCAGAGCTCTGTGGGAAGTTGACTGAATATCTGTGAATGCTGCACATCGCCTCACTGGCTGCTCAATGCAAGCCCAAGCCCATGGGCAGCAACCGTGCCAACTTCAGGGGCAGAGCTTAAATATTCATCCCCGAGCAAGTGTCCCGGTGGCAGAGCCAGCAGCCCGTGGCACAGAGGACAAACAGATTCCGCTTGGCACACAGCCAAGCTGGCACTGGGCTGCAAGCTCTGAAAGCAGCAACTCAACACAACTATTTTTGAAAGGCAAAGGATTCCAGCTCCCTCAAGAATACCATCCTTGAGCTGGACAGACACGTGCTCTGTTGTCTAAAGGTTGCCAATGGCTGGCTCAGCACACGCTCCGTGTTTCCTGAACCCTACTCTCAGTCATATCACCTTATCACCACCAACCTGCCCCAGACGGCTCCCCACACTTTTCCATCAGGGCTGTGGGGTGGGCCACATGATCTCACCAAACCTACAGTTCCTCTTTTTAGCTGAAAGTTAACCACTATGTCAGCTGAGCCCCTGTGTTTCGGAGTATCCACTCACACACACAGATACTGATGTGTCAGCCCCATCCCGTGCCACAACCATTTCAAAAAGGTCATTCTGTCCATTTGGCTAGTGAATTACTGCCGTCATATCTTTTCTGGCACAAAACAAGCATTCAGAGCATGCTCTAATAACCAAGCAGCAATCAGTCTTTAGAAAATCCCACTGCTAACATTTCTGTATGCCTAATTTGAGTTGCTGCACCCATATATAGCCAGTAAAATGAAATGGCCTGATTTTCAGAGATGTTCAGCTCCTCCACATGAGTGCTTTTGCAAGACAGATGATTTACAAGGCTGTGCTGTTAAGCTTGTTAACTGCTGGCTCTGAAGTTTAGAAGGCTAATCTGAACTGACAGAAATAGGAGTTTTGCAGAGGGACCATCTTAGAGGAGAAATATTTTATATGAACACACTGGCTCTATATAGAGAGATTGTTTCCTGTCCTGGACTATCAGCCAGGGTTTGCAGGCCTGTAGGTTGTTTCCACCGGAGAGAGAAATTGACAAAGTCAGGTATTTCTTATATGTGGTCCCATTTACTCACAACAACCACAACAAAAATGCAAGCACTCATATTCCCTTCACAACAATGATTTAGGAGGGAAATGAGTAGTCCTCTATCCAGTCCTCTTTCCCATAGCCCATCTAGTAAAACATGACCTCCCTATGACTAGAGAGGAAGAATTGCTCCTTGCCCTCCATTAAGGCTACTCTGCTTTGGAGCCCCACATGTGGAATCAAACAATGCCATTAAGTTTCTTTCTCCTTGGCACTAAGCACCTTTTTTGCCTGCCCATAACCCCCAAGTTTCTCCTTTGTTTAGAATTATGCAATGTACACCTTTTTTTTCTCTCTTTTCTTGATGATTGTCCTGTTATCCTGCTTTTCTCACACAATCAAATATGCCTCAGCATGTTTGTTTTTTTTTTCTGGAGGCTGATTGTTTCCATTATTATCTCCCCTCAAAGTATAGTTGTCATCTGAAAGGAGCAGTGGCTGCTCTGTTCCTGCTTGTGTGCCCACAGAAATCAGAAGAAAGCATCTCATGGGCTTTGCTGTGCCCTAGATGAAGACCTCTATCTAGATTCTTCCTCCAAGGGAGATATCTTCCCTCCCACAGATTTCACAAAACTCTAAATATTAACTGACAGCTTCAAAACTGACTTTTTTTTCCCCCAAAGTCTGTGGAAAAAAAAATAACAGGGATGAAGCAAGAAATGAAACAAAAAAATGTTAAATTTCCCAGTTTGGACCCATTCTGTAAATCAGAGGGAAAGGTAGCAAAACATTATGGGTTGAGCGAGATATTTATTTCTTCTTAATGACTTGGTGCAGAGACTGATGTCCACTTTGTCATAAAGTTCAGCAAAATAGCAAACTGATTCAATACTGTACATGCATGCGCTTTAAAATTTTCATTATTCCAGTGAGTAGACAGAATATAATTTATTCTTCCCGTGAGACTCAAAAGGAGTGAAAGACAGACAGCAAGCTCTGTTCTTTTAATTCATTAATCTCGTAATCTATATTCCACATTTTTGCAAATCAAATTTATCCTGCATAGTAAATGTAGCCTGGCATGACTTCACTTGAGTATATATGATTTTTCTAATCTCCTTTCAGAAATCCTTGACCACTCCACTTTTTTTTTGCAAACATCAAAGCAGAGATCATGGCAGCTGTCTTTTTTCTTTTGCTAGGCAGGAACTGAAATATCCCATGAGTATAGGCTGTGAAATAAAGATGCTGATTTGACAGATTTTAAGGTCCTATAGTCACTGGAAATCTGGGAGCTCACACAGAATCTGTATTGCAGTTTTCTCCCAAACCTTGGGTTTGGGTGTATAATAATCAGAAATGCTCCATGGCACATCCTTTATTAATTTGGTCTTTTTGGGGGGGTTTTGCCTCCTTCAAGCACCCTCTACAAACTGTTTTAGCAGTCACTCTTATGTTACCAGACTTGCTACATTTTCTAATAATGCAAAAAGAAATGTAGGTCCAGTAATGGTTCTTCATTTCCCTCTGCTCACTCTGTTTGTGCTACACATTTGGAAAAAAAATTATAGAACCATCTGGAGGAAAAAATGCAGTTTCCTGCCATGCTGGTTATAGGAAACTCCACAAAAATTGCTTATGAACCCAAAAGTCTTTTCATTTTAGTATCTGCACACTTTTATTAGCATCAGAGGCATGACACCTGCCTGTATTCACTGTTGTTCATCTGCTGGTTCAGAAGCATGAGCTGGTAAAAGACTGTCCTGTCAGCTCAAAGAATGACGCAGAGCATGTCAGGGTTTAAGACAGTAACTCTGACCCATGGATCGTAAGGTAGAGTTTCTGTGACTACTGAGGTCACCACAAGGTAAGCCATCTTAAACACAGCCTAAAGTCATGCCACAGACCCACTCACAGTCCAAACAAAACTGAGCCCTATAAGGCCATATAGAAGTATTTCTTTTCCAATTGAAGACTCTACTTGTCTGGATATGCATTGAAAGCACTACGTATTCTCATACCCTGCCATCTAGGGAAGATCTTTGTGTAGCTAGGTAGTTAATTACAGTTATCCATTTTTTTTTCTGCTATCTTCTTTAATCTTACTATTTTACTTATGTTTAGCTTAGCAGCAAATAGACAGAATTAAGAATAACAAACTTATGTTGTTAGCCAAAATTACTTCTCACTCAAGTAAGAAAGCTCAGACAGCAAATACATACAGAAGAGCCTGTTCATAAAGTCAAAAACTGTAATATGCCCAAGATGTACAATTTGTCTACAGAAAATAATTGATTCAAGATTGTTTACAACTTATTATGTCTTCCCTACACTTTAACTACAAGGATAAACCACAGCACATGCAAAACTGGTCTCAAAGCAGCGTAAGCTTCCAGGCCTGCTGTTTTGTATATATCAAATAGATCTTTCATGCAACTTCTTTAGGCAGTTTTCACTTTGTAAAAACAAAATTATTCTTGAAAGCACCCAAATTATAGCAAAGTTATTAAAACAGAATGATTCAATTAACTCCCATGCTGAGAGAGTCTAGGAAATTATGATTTCTGTGCCTATTTTCAGAACCAGGCAAAGACAAGGATTTTGTATTTCAGCCAGGGTTTAAATCCCATGTTCTTCTCATTTCTAGAGCTGTCCACACATGAACTGAATTTGGACTCTTGTCATCATGCAGGATGTGAGTAGCTATGTGCTTAGCACATCTAACACATTGTGGAAATTGTTTACAAGCTATATGTTCAAGCTATAGTAATACAACAAGTAAAAGAATTGCAAAATTCAAGGTCCATGTGTGGACCCATAGCTAAAGGTATCTTCTGGCATAATGACTTTGTACTAGGAAATCTATCGATCTTCCTATTTGAGCCTAACAATCTTTCCAATATGAAACTTGTAAATCACTTTTTCTTTATCATCAGATATGTGCAGAAATATTAATATTATTTATAAATTGTATCTCCTGGTCCCCATTCAGTTTCTTGCTATATGTCCTAAATCACATGGATGTAAGTTAAAAGGTTTGCATGGACTGACATTTCTGCAGACAGTATAGTTGATGGGTAAAGGCAACAAATGGTTGAAGTATATAAAGAATAATTCATTTCGTTGCATAGCCTAGCCACTCTGCTTTAAGTAATTCATCAGCATTCAGCCACGGCAGGGGACTTCTTACCTGTTAAAAAAGACATGATGCTTACCCTGTGCCTCACTGGGTCTCCACAGCAGCAGAATCTCCTTGACGGTAGAACTAGATAAAAAACTGGGCCAGATTAGATTTAAAAGATTAAACAGGGACAGGAAGAAAGAGAGAAAAGATTAAATTACCTAAAAAGGAGACCATAGTAACTAGAGGAGGCCACTCTAGTGGCCTCAAAGTGATGGCCAAAATTAGCCTCAGTTGATACGTTCTTCCAAATAAAGATTTAAAGGGGCCAGAACATTTTAAAACTAAGACAATGTTAAGGTTTTAAAGGTCCTCCTAGCTTTCCTATCATGTTGCTTGTTATTCTCCTCTTTCCACTGATATTCTTTTTCTCTTTCTTTCCCCACTATATTTAGCTTGAAGCATAGGTCCTATTTCAACTTCTGCTTATCAAATTTAACTTGCATGAGGAGAGCTGCCTGATTTAGGAATGTGAATTCCTCATGGAAACAACTATACCGGTGTGTAAGGAAGAGTTAGCATTAGCGATGGTGGTATAAGCAGCTTTAAAAAAGCATGTCAGTCTTTATCTGGACAAAATTACTGTAAGGAAACAAAACTAATGTGAGGAAAAGTATTGATTTCAATAGTATTGCTTATCTGAATAAGCCACTAGATTGAGCAATCTGTTGGGCAAAATGGACTACCTTCCTCTTGACTAAAAAGACAATGCTGACTGTGAGTCCCAGAGCCATCATACCCATAAGCTGCCCTAATTTTTAAGATCTCATTGGACTGTCCTTACAAATAATGTAGTTTTTAAAAGAAAATGCACCAGTGCTCCTCTGCAAAATACAACAGGACAAACTGTTAGGTGAGAACTTTGTAGAGTAGGGCTGATGGTTGGACTCGATGATCCCAAGGGTCTCTTCCAACCTGAATGATTCTATGGTTCTATGAAACATCTGATTATGTTTTCTTGCTGCACTCTTATCACTCCCAGTTTTAAATTAAGAGTTGCATCCTGATCAACCACTTAGAAACTATGTGATTAAAAGAAAAAGAAAAAAAAATCACATTTATCTCGACTTCAGTTTTTATGAGAAATATTTGTACTTCCAGAAGTATTAGTAGTAGTAACTTATGGTAATAAAAAATTCCTGGTACCCAATACCATGGACAATGCCCCTGTGTGTGAAATAAACCAAAATGGAGGTACCGGCAAATTCTATGCCATTTAAGAAAATATCTCTAGTATATCTCAGGGTATTTCTCTTAAATTTGGATACAAGAAATAGATTTCATGAATGAAACCCCACTAACGATACACAGAAGAGACAGAAGTGTGAAGCATGTTATATACGTCCTCTGGACATTTATCTTGCAGGCTTTCCATCCCGTTTAAATCAGGCATCCGGTGTTTGATTTGTCAGAGAAGATCATTCTAACAAGGATGTAAAGGCTTCTTAACATTTGTTCACATAACATTTGTGTTTCTCATTTGCAAACCCTGAGATCCTTATTTATAGATAAGGGAACCCTGGTTTATCACAGAAGAATGAGAGACTTCTTCATCTGTTCATAATTTCTTCTAGTCCTGCTGCTGGTTTTGGCAGTTCCACCATTAGACACAGTCAGACAATAAAAGCTCACAGCACGGTGCCGATCTGTAGAGTTTTGCTCTGTTTTTGCAATCTAGGCAGCAATACTCTTTTGTTAAGTAGGGGCAAAATTCTGTGTACCATGCAAACATGTTTTTAGGTCAGTTAAGTGCATTATCTGCTGTTGAAACAAATATAAGCCATATATAATCAATGACATAATCTGGCTTTTCATCTCCAAATAGTTTATGCTCAATCAGCTTCAGAACCATGTTTGGATATAAGATAATAAGCAAAACAAAATCCACTTTTAAAAGATTAAACGCATTTTAGCCTTATACATTTTGCCATATTTTCCTTGTAATCATAGTTACACTCACAAGTGCAAACGAAAATTAACTATGTTAACTAACATGCTGACTAGAAGCTGACAGAGATTATCCGTTAGTATCAGTCAGCCATTGAGTCTGCACAGAGGTTAACACCACACTATCGCCCTGTGGGTCAGTCTGCTTTTCCAGTTCCTTTATTTTCCATCAAGGAATTTATAGGGAAATTTTGATGGGCTGTTTGACCAACTCTACTAAAACCAGGTAATTCCCATTTCTCACATCTATCAGAGAACATCTTGTGGCTTTTGTGTTGGTCCCTGGACAATTTTCCAAGGGAGGGTGTGTAGTGTGTAGGCAGCTTTCCCAACTCTCTTGCTGACAATGGTGATATAGCACCCCTCCCCCCCTTCCTGGTGTCCCCTTTTGCAAAAGTGAAGTGACTCCTGACAGGTACAAGAAGACGCTGGAATGCTTGATTCATCCCAGTGAACTGAGAGATGGAGATGCCCATCCTGATTACAAGCACTGGGAACAAGACCTCACACTTGGATGCTACCCGCTATTCTTAAAAGATACAGAGCCCTTCCAACGTGAAATCCAGAAATGCAGCTTCTTTTGACTGTTTGCACATACTTTTATGTTTTAGAAACACAGAATACACAGACAGCGTTCCAAAATGCATTAGTCTTTCACATGCAATGTTTCCCACGAGGAAATAGCTATCATTTTTGTTGGGACTTCCAGTGAGCAAAGCTAGCCCCACTGTGATGCATTTAAATGGCAGCAAGAACAATCCAGGTTAGGCATCAGGGCAGTTTTTTAATGACAGGGTGTCATGTTTTCAGCTGGGTTAGTGCTATGTTTTAGATTTAGGATGAGACTGGTGTCGATAGCGCACTGGTCCTTTTAGTTGTTGCTGAGCAGCCAAGGCCTCTCCTGCTCCTCACGCTGCCCTGCCAGTGAGTAGACCAGGGGTGCACAAAAAGTTGTGAGCAGACACAGCCAGAACAGCTGACCTCAACTGACCAAAGGACCGTTCCATGCTCGGTATATAAAGCTGTGGGAAGAAGGAAGTGGGATAGGATCATAGTGATGGTGTTTGTCTTCCCAAGTAACCATTCTGTGTGATGGAGCCCTGCTGTCCTGGAGGTGACTGAACCTTCTTGCTGATGGAAACTGGTGAACTAATTTCTTGTTTTGTTTGCTTGTGTGCATTGCTTTTCCTTTACTTATTAAACTGTTTTCATCAACCCATGAGTTTTCTCACTTTTGCCCTCCCTGACCCTGCTGTGGGGGGCATGAGCAAGCAGCTGTGTGGTGCCTGGTTGCCAGCTGGGGTTAAACCATAACACAGGGATAGCGAAGCACTAGATGGATTGCCCAAGGACATAGTTGAATATCCATCCCTGGAAATCTTTGAAAAAGAGTAAAACTACAGTTATAGCTGATCCCATCTTGTGGCAGCTGCTTGAACTAGATGAACACTTGAAGCCACCTCCAGCTTTATTTTTGTATGATACTCTGCTCCATAAACTACTATGAACAATATCAGCAGAACAAGCCCCCTCATCCTGGTTGAAGTGTGTCCCTTGCATCTGACAATGTGTGGTGGAGAGCTGCATGAAAACCACGGCAGCAGTGGCTGAGGTGACCCACAGGCACCTCAAGCAGCAACGCAAAAATTAGAAGCCATGTCAGCCACGGTGAATTGCCTCTAGTGGTGAATCTTCACCCTAACAAGAATGAGAAGCAAGCCACAGGGACCGACAAAATTATAGTTAAAAGCACAATAATTATGTGAGACTCTCCCCTCCCTCAGTATGAAAAGGGGAAAAAGGATTGCCTGTAGATTTTGTAAGAAAGCCACTGGCACATTGTTAGCAAACACTCTTATTCTGTGCTTTCTGCACAGCCTGGGTGCAAGACAGCTCTAGATTTTGGCTTTTTTCATCAGTTTCTTGCCGGCGTCATTCCAACATGGATCATAGAATTGAAGAGGAACAGCAGGGTGGGAGGCATCTATTAGACTGAAGAGCAGCAATGACATTTTTCAGAGGAAGTGTGAGAAATGCCTCATAGGATGCCAGTAATGAGCAGGAAGCCTGTGCCATCCTGTAAATTCTTCAAAACAGTGTCCAGAAAGTGCTTATTGCATAAATTCTCTATTACAACTAAATATAACCCTGATGATGGCAAGAGGGTCTTTAATTTTTGCACCATTAGATAAAATGCAGATGACAAGTGGTCATTGTCATGTGGAGAATATTTGGTCTTTATGAATTGAAACACTGCATAATTCCTACAGATATTTTTATCCTGAACAGATAGATTTCCTTATCACCCAGATGGGCCATCTCAGCAAGGAGGTCACAATTTGAAAGAACACCGAAAAATTAAATACTAGGACAAATGAGTATCACTAGGGGCTTTTGTAATTTCCATTCAAAGTATAATAAAATTTAAAAAGTCATGGTGGATTGTATTTTATGTGGGCTGAAAAAGAAAAGAAAGGAAATATTGCCTGGTGCCATTACTGCTGCAAAAGAGAGACAGATAACAAATATTAGTAAATTTACATTGCCAAGACAAACACTTCAACAAACCTTATGATACAGAGCCAAAGATTTATTTATTAAACCCAAAGATGGGGTTTATTCTGCATGAATATGGCATCTAACACCTAAATGTTAAACATAGTCTGGTTTGAATACAGTATTTGACTTAGATTACAGCAGGCCTAGATGGGAATTTTCTGTTTCTTTTCTGAGGCAGGATTTCTGACCTATCTGATGTCTGATCCCAAGATAAAGGACAGGATAGTCAAAGGAGGATTACAGTTACATTTCATGAAAACTGAACTATCTTCTCAACACTAGCAGAATGCACCTCCAATGACCAAGACAGAAGTACAGCTCTGCCATGAAAGACTCATTAATCCTGGTCAGCCACGGAATGTGGCTTCTCCTCTGACTCCTTTCTCTGATCCCTTTGCTATTTGTACCAGTAATTAAACTTTTTTAAAGGCATTTTAATAAAATAGCAGAAAACAAATATCTTTCAGTGTCCTACGTTCACTTCACAAATCCTGTAACCTTCCTGTTGTCAAGGTCAGCAGCCTCATTAGCTTCACAGTGGCTGAGCTGTAGTGAACAAGCCAAGCTCACGAAGCTCTCTCCAACTGCAGCTGCTTACAGTACTTCAACATGTTAAAAAAGAAGTTGATCAATAATTAGTACTCCCACAGTGAGACTGCCATGAATTAAACAGACTAGGGGGCACTCAAACTAAACATTTATTTTACTGCATTCCTGTTGAAGCACCTAGAAGTTGTACTGCGGAATAGAGTGCATTTCTCTATTTTAGAATGAAAAAAATAGCAAGAAGGAACAAAAAAAAAAAAAACCAATCAAGAATAATATATTCTCTCTCATGGACTAACTGCCTAAACTCCTTATTGGCCAAATAAGAAATAAAGCTGTGTACTTTTGGTTTTACAATTACAATATGTAATGATGCATAATATGTATGAGCAGGTGTATATACACTTGTGACTGTGATATTGGTATATTCAGCTATATATGAACCATGAATAGAGATACATAACCTTCATTAGAAATTATGTGAACCCAAGTGAGTGAGCATAATGTGGTGTCAGTCGATGTCAAGAAAGTGTAGAATTGCAAGTAAAAAAATAATTTAAAAATGGAAGGAGATAGAGGTAAAAATCTGGCCTGGTGGAGTAAAGTCTACTTTACATCTTGGTCACTTTTTCTGCTGAAATTTTGTTCTCATAATCCATATGGGTGCAAATGATGTACATCCATGTATTCTTATGGACTTACTCCATTTTTTTCAGGTAGAGTTTAAATCGCCATATTCTGCCATCTTTTTCTTTTTCAGAAGTTCAGTATTTATAACTATAAACATTCTAACCTTGCTCTCCAAAAAAATTCTCCACACTGGATCAAATTTTTATGCCCCTCAAATAATAAGCAAACAAAAGTCAGCTTTAATGTCCTTTTTCTATGCCTTCCCCTTTTTCTCCCCCTTAATTAAGTCTACCTGAAAGCTCTCCCCTCTCTCTGGCTTGGGGCTGAGCCTCTGCTCCAAGTCTAATGTCAGGGGAGCCGATGCCTTTCTCTGCAGAAACTCTGCACTTGCCATTCTGCTGACTCAGCAGAGATTTCTGCAAGGCTAGGCTACAAGTCCTAAAATTCAATATTATGCAACAGAATATATTACTTCACAGCAACATTTTAATAAGAGGTTTAGAAATAGGCTAATAAACCAAGGTACTAATAAAAAGAGGAAAGAGACAAGAGAACAAAACTGTAATATATAGAAGTTATCTTTAAATTTACTATTTAATCATATGTTCAGCCATTCATTAATCTGCTGCAATAATATATTGAACCTTTCCTGTTATTAATTCTTGCACTTTATCAATGACAGTGGTTATTTGCTATCATTATACATGTGCATACAAATGACCAGAGAGGAAGAAATTTTCTCTTTTTATCAGTTTGACTTCTTTAGGCTTGTAGAGCTCTCAATTTTCCAAAGGCTGAGCTTTCAGCACTTTCAGCAGTAAGCATTCCTATCAGAAAAGGCTCAGAAAATGAGGGACTGAGATATCTTTTAATGTCAGACCAACTTCTGCAAGCAAAACAGATTAGTTGAGGGCACAAAAAAATTATTGTGTAAAACTCACAAAGAAGGAGCGTGCAGGTGCTCCAGCTCAGACTGGTAGATGCATTTTCTTCATAAAGAGGAAAAGGAATGATGTCCTAGAAGACAAGGAACAACTGTACAGGAGAAATCTGAGTGTGCTTCACTAGAAGGCAGCTGCATGCTGTCTGGCTATACCTATGTGTCAGCCTGGAAGAAATTTACTATCTTGCATGATTTCAAAAGATCATTTGCTGAACTTCGCATCAGATAAATTTATGTCCCTGAAACACAGGAATGGGAGAACAGACATCACAAAGGCTTTGTGAAAAGGACAACTCTGCACATCACAGACAGAGCAAGAGCAGTTGTCCTTAAGGTACCAGATTCACATGAGCTCCCACTGTGACAAGCTTTGCTTCTTTCCATCCCCCACACTCAGCATATTAGCTCACAGGGTGCATGGCACCGAATCCTGATAAAATTGCAGTGATTTGTTATGTATCAAGGTTTGCCAAACACTAACCCACAAGCTTGGGATAGAATTCACTTCTTCTGCCAAAGCACTTAATCTAAATGCAGCAACAGTTTAATGAAGAAAATGTTGATTTGAAGGTTGCCCAGAAAAATGATACGTGTAAATATTTATTCCATGAATCCTAGAGATAAAAATATGACAAACTTATTCCAATAAAAAACTTGCCAATTGTGCAACGATTTCCCCCCCCGCCCAGTGTGGTGTCATAGAATCAGTAGACAAAAATCCTCCCAGCCCAGCATGGAACATCAAGTAAGAAAATACAAAAGCTTTCATTACAAAATCCCTCCTTCAGCATTTTGCTGAAATTATTAAGGGATTTCTGTGAACTGCAGTTGTTTTCTTTGGCATGTGAGCCAAATCTGGAGGTTTTATACTCCCTGATAGAAGTGGCTGTTGAAAACAGGGCAGAAATAATGAGGACTAAAGCACACGAGTTGTGGCAGGCCTTTTATTATTTCACTGAAAACTGAAAGGGGGAGGCAGAGAATATTTTATGAGTAATGTGTTTCTCACATTTTGGAGCAACAGAAGTAATATAAATATGGTGGGAAATGCCATAAAAGATCACATCAGAATCATGGAAACCACATAGTACTCTATTTTGGGACTCAAAAGAAAAAGATTAGCTGGAAAGAAATAAAACTCTGCAAAATTTGGGTCCAATGTCCCAGTGTTCAAGAGCACAATCCAGATTATGTGCTTTTTAGTGCTGCCTGGTTGCCAATACCAGCAGGGCTGAGACATGCACACAACTCCCACCAAGAGAGCAGCAGGCAATGGTCTGTGCACCCAAGCAGAAGCTGGGAACCAGCTCTGCTCCTGCAGGGTATCTGTATATGCCCAAATCACGAGGCTAAAGATACTTTCTTTATCTTTGCTGATCTGATTGTTCCCCTGCCTGTGTACTACCTTCACCATACAGATGGCTACTATTCCTTGATCTCCTTTCCCACGCAACTCTACTTCCCATCATTATCTCCTCTGAATTCTCCTACAATGGAAGTTAGAAGACTGTCTTGGGAAGAGGAACCACAGCTCAGAAATGTCTCAGCACCTGAGTACAGTGCAAAGCCCAACACCTCTCTCAACAACTACTTTTCAACAAGAGAGAACCTCAACTCTGTAGGTATGCACCTCCTGAAAAACCTTGAGGGTCTAGCTCTTGCCCCAGAGCAGGCACATATGCATCCAGCACCCAGGTTCTCCATAGGAGCAGAGCAGTGGCACCACTAGTCCCATGCTTTTGGCTGGTTTTGTGCTGGCCAGAGCTGCTTCCTCAGTGGAGCTCCTCTCTCTACACCAACCACACAGGCAGCCGAGGCACCAAACATATGGGGACAGATGAAGGCTGGGATTGTTCTTTTCCCATGCTGACACGGGTCATGATGGGTGCTCATCAGTAAGGAATGAGAACCTTTTCCACAGTGTACAGCAATGTGTGTGGAATAACAAGTGTAGTGATGGTGTAGGGTTGTGATCCTCTATCTTTTGGACTCAGGTACTGCCCTGTAAGTTCTTTGGAAGAGTCAGCCACCAAGTTCATTTAATGTTACAGACTGATAGTTAGTAATAACATGATTATGAAGGAATTTGTAAATATTTGATGAAGAATTAAACTATTATATTTAACTAATCATTTTTTAAATATGCATCAATTCAAGAGCTAAACAAACATAAGAGATCCATTCTGGAACAAATTTTTCAGCTCCAGGTACTGAATTCACTTGTCCCTTTTCAAAAAACAAGGATACCAAAACCTGGCTGCAGTTCTGTTTGCTATCTATACTACACATAGCCATTTATGGTTCATGGTTTATGGCATGAAGGCCATGAGAGGCCTGTGAGGCCATAGAAGGTGGTCTACAGCTGGTATGCTGCATGATAAAGCATTTGGTGGTTTGTGAAAAATAGTAAACAAAGAGAAATGTTGATGTTAGACATATCCATTGATTCAAGTAGTCCAGAGATCATGGCCTGATTCCTCTACCCAAGAACACTTCAAGGATCCCACTGAAGTTACCTTCCCTGTGCCCATTTCAGCCCCCTGTCTGCAGATGGGGCAGCTCCTTTGCTAGAAGATGGGACAGCTATGGACACTAAGCAAACAGGCAGAGAGCAGCAGCAGTCCCTTCGGAAGCATGAGGAGAAATAGCAGAAGACAGCATTTCAGCGTCTTGGCTCTGTGAGTGCTATCTCCAGGGAGAGGAAACCAGTCACTGTCTAAGATTAGATCCACCTCTGCTTAGTATTCCCTGCACGCCCATTGGTGACTACACACACAAGATGGCAAATCCCACACACCAAGTTCACTTGCCCCTTTTCAGAAATAAGGGTACCATGAATTGGGTGCACATGCTGACAGTGCTTGTGAAGAGCTGAGATATCATCCAGAGACTACTGCCACATACCAAACCACAGCCAGAGGAGCACCTGCCTGGGCAAGAGAGAGCTTGGTGGTAGTCTACACTTCCTGGGATGCTTCTCTTCCCAGGTTTGGGATGAGCACATGTGGAAAGGTTAGAGATGCAGAGCGAAGCAGCTGCAGGTCCTGGTAGTCTGTAATACAGTAATCTGGACATCTAGTCATTTCAGTCTTCATTCTGTCCCCATGCTGGCTGGCACCAGAATCACTGGGAAACGCAGTGCTAGCAGTCTCCATCAAGACTAAGTAAAAGAGTCGGAGACAGCTGCTCTGTGAAGTTTCCGGCTGTTAGCCAACCCAGGATAAAGCAGTGCTGTTAACACATAGCTAAGTCTGTACTGTTTTTCCCCACTCTCAGAGTCTGTGACTTTAAGAGTTGGGTTCTATCCACTGTGTGCAGGAGAGGTCAAATCTCACCTGAAATTATCTTCTTACTACTTTGTCTAAACCACCACTGTCCTATTTCCTTTTTATTGATGACAAAGAAAACTCATTTTTAGAGTGACAAGAGACCTATTTTTCTCCCATTTATTGTAGTATCAACCTGCAGAAACTATTGACATCAATAATGCTGAGCATCGTGAGGGAGGGAAACCAGGCCCCGGTGGTTCACAGGGGACTTAAAGGGATCACCGGTTCAGAACAAATATAATGCAATTTTCTGTGTCACCAACAATTGTACATTTCCACCAGCGAGGCAAGCTTCTCTTTCAAGAATGTTTTTCAAAATGTTTTTAAAAGGTCAGCACACTCCATGCTCAGTCATCTCCTGGTGAGGGCTAGTTAGCAGATACTTCAGATACAGCAAATGAGATAGGAGGAATGGCTTTGTCTTCTCATCTCTGATATTAAGAAAGACCACTTAATGAAAGTCCAGCTTGGGAGATGTGGAGCCACCTGTGGACCACTGAACACGTGATTCTGAAGTCTGCTTATTTGTATAAAATCCTGCTGATGGATTTCATATGCTTAAGCAAAACCAATTCACTGGAACATTGTTTGAACTACTGTTCATACACAGAAGTATTCCATGAGAAAAATGGGATTTTTCTGGTTCACAGAGTGCATTTGAACTCTGTCCTAAACTGCAGAGTCTATAAAACATACTGCCCAGTGACACCAAAAAAATTCCAAAAGATTCCAGCATGAATGACGGGCTGAAATAAACCCAGACGTTGGAGAGCAGACTTCAGTTATATGCATTGTGAACAGCTGTCACATAAGTCATTCCAAATCTTTGGTCTTTAGTCCCACATTTTATTCCTTTCTAGCTTGGGTTTGGGTTTTTTTTTTCACTGCTTGCTCATATTCCTCATAACAAAATCACATACTTACTCCCATCTTCTTTCTTATCAAATCAAATAAATACCTTGGCCTCTTGCTTCACATCTCAGCTACCATGTCACCACTTCATTTAACTTCACTCAGCCAATTGTATGTCATGTAAGAAATCCCGACTGTTAAAAGTTGTCTTAAATTATTTATTGGAAGTTATATATTAATTATTCTATTATACAATGTAATTGTTTACATGCCTAGAATTATATATTACATAGCATATGTAATATAGACCATTATAGTATATAATAATACAATTATATATAATTATATTTTATAATCAATGTATCATATAGACATAGTTAATCATATAATTACATTTTTGTTAATCTCATTGACTTTAAGCAGCCTTTTCATAAGCTTATATCCATTTCAAAAATGTTTCCCGTCCACAAGCATTTGCCTTAAAAAATGTAAAAATAGAAGAATTTCTAGTCTATGGGCCATTAGCTAGCAAGGTACTTTGGCTGTTTATTAAATATTATTCATATTAGAAGACCATTTCCACAACCCATAATATTACTTGGCTCCCTTACTGGCCAGAAACTGGAATTCTTTTTAAGAATACTGACCCTCTGGAGCAGGGTGGTGATACTAAAGCTTTCAGGTGTATCACATCTCTATAGATAAACAGGCCAAATGTATCTGTAGCAAGGGGAATGTGCTCTGAATCTTCCCTGGAGTTTAGTATATAGTTTCTCGCCATATGTCCTGGGGAATATTTTTAAGCTGGGTCATAATCAATGATCTGTTTACAGCACAGAGCTGCAAAGCAAAGTGCAAATCTCTAACCCTCTCTAGCAAGCCAATTAGTAAGAGTCATTACATAAAAAGGGATATTCCAGCAGAATTTCTGTCTTCTTTATGGTACCACGCTCTGTTCAAATCAATCAAACCAATCAGATCCCTTTGGTTTCTGCTTATTTAACAACAGAATTTAGCTACTCATGTGCTGAATAAAAATATCAAAATGTTACCTAGATACCTTTTATCTTTGAGGACAGTATTTTTCCTGAAGTGTACAAAACCACTTGGAGCACTAGATCATTACACCAAACCTATTTCAGTGGGTTTAGCTCTACAAAAACCACCAATCTAATTACATTTTTCTTCATGCTGTAGGGGTTTTCATTAGTCAATGTGCCAGGACAAAATATATCTCCATCTATCCACATATGAGCCTGCTTGATCCTGCCAAAAGCAACATAAATATCCTATCACTTAGGAATGAGGGCAAGTGGCAAGAGTAATAGAAAGAAAAGCCTGCTCTAACAATAGAGGAGAATGGACCTAATGCAGTTTTCTTCTACAGCTTGAGCAGAAGTTCTGAAACATTCAACTTCGTAATACCCCCCTGAAAAGGGAACCTCCCTTTCCGAACCAGAGTGTGCACATACCTAAAAGTAGACACCTCTGTGTGTCTTAACTTCAGAACTGAATCCCAGTGTGCACACTTAGCTGTAAAGCTTCAAGACAAAGGAGACTCATCATTAGCGCCACTTATACCACTACTGCTACTGACAAAAGGAAGATTCAGGCTTAATTACTCTATTTTTGTGATGTGTTACGAAATATTTTGAAGGCAGGATACTTCTTGCTTTTATTGTTAGGAAACAATCTGCAAAACTAAGAAAAGAAAGGAAGATCCCGGCCAACAGGAAAGGGTTCACCCTACCTTTGTAAGGCAGTCACGCTAAGAAAATAAACCACAGTGTGTTTTGTGGTAAAGAACAGATAGCAGAAAATGGCCAGATTTCCCATCCTCCCTGGTCCAAGTTGCAGGAAGTCAGGTGTGATCATCTGAGCTCCTCCCCTAAAGGATGCTATTTGTCATTGTCCTTGCTGCAAATGATCAAGGTACTTTCAAAAGGCTAAACTGTGAACGTTTTGTAACCTCCTCTTGCCCTTCCTTCTAAATGCCCTGGGATAGCACTGGCAAGTCAGACTGCACCTTACACACTCCCTGCTTTAGTTTGTTCCTGGTGGAGACAATTTAAAGACCAAGTCCCAGCTTGTCAGTGAAACACAAAATAAAAGGTTTGACTCTATTTGGGCAGGAGTTGCAGCTGCTGTGGGTTGGCCAAGAGGGCCAGTCTTTAGCCCTGCTGCCATTTCTGTTTGGGTGTAAAGTCCAGAGGGTGACGCCAGTGGAGCCAGCCCTCACCCACTGCATACGCCTAGGGAAGCAGAGCCCAGATAGACGTGTTCAGATCTGGCAGAAAGCTTTCCATGGCAGGACTGTTCTCTTCTGGGAATTTGCATCTCCTTTCCATATGTAAGTTGATCAAAGGAACCATGATTCACCTAAGATTTGTTCCACTGTAAATAAAACCAAAGCCTTAACCACAAACACTTTACATGCGCTACTTAGCAGCGTCTAAGCTCTTTCTCCAGTGCCTTCTGGCTTTTTGCAACTAGCCCAAGATTCATTTATTACCATTCCATACGTCTAGCACTATCCTGCTGATCTATAGAAAAAAATACATAGTAAGCAACAACGGACTACTATAAAAGGCTCCCACTTTTGCTGTTTAATGCATTATCTGACTCATATATCTTTGCATTACCACAAGGTTTCTAGAAATTAAAGTGTCGGAACGTGACTGGCATGGTACACAAGATTTTCTGGTAGGCTCACAAGGTGTCAAAGGATCAGCTCAAATTTGTGTAAGATGTAGGTCTAGTAAGTGGAAAAATGGGTGTGTGGCTGTATAACTGTTGACAACTGGTGCAGGCATGCTCTCATTTCACGTACAAGCGCTTTATGTACTCCTGTCTCACATGAGTAAACACTTCTCCTCTTTTATCTTGAGGGATAGTTTTAAAGCTGAGTACCCAAACAAACAAGACTGAAAAAAGAAAACTTTTAGCACTTCAGCATTCCCTAAATGTGACTGATTTGTAAGCAGACCTTGAATATCAGTCTCAGAAACCAAAGTGGGAAGCAGAAAACTGCTAGAGCAAGAGACTTCAGCTCCACAGCCTGCGGCTGGGGCTCCCATTGCTGCCATCCCCGCACACTGCACCGCAGCAGCAGGGCAGCACGTGTCAGAGGTGCACAGCAGAGTCACCCCAAGTCCTACAAAACACCCTGTGGCTGAACAGATAAACGATGTTCCAGAGAGGTATCCTCGACCATGGAAGCAACTGTCAACCTAAAGATAAGGCTGTGGTCAAAGGTAAAAGATTCATTGCACTGCAATTTAAAATGTTTGGAGAAAAAGCTCAAAAGAAGCACTGAGTATTACAGTTTCCATCCTCCCTTTTCTTTAGATTGCATCATTTCTAATTATAAATAAGCAATGTCAGAATTAGTCTATGTATTAGTTTATTAAAAAGACAGGATTAACTAAAGCATTTAGTGTACCAACAAGAACACCTGGTACTTTTTAAGCAAACACTGGCTATAGTTTTCAAAGGTGTGTAAGTTTGACAGACATACACAGGGGATGTTATAGGTCCAGTTAGCAAATGCAACTGGAGTTCCTAAAATTATACAAGGCAATTTCCCATCCCCCAAAGGAATTTCACAGAATATCAATCAACTTTGGTAAAAAACTCCTTGTAACAAAGGAAAAGAATATCGAGATTGGAATTTGGCACATTGGGGGACCACTCCAAGTAATATAACTCATTACTTCACTGCAGAATATTATAACCACATTGATGCAAAAGGCATGTTTTAAAAGAAGATCTTGAGTTATCTTAAAGACAGGCTTAGTGGATGGATTTAGGAAGAAGCAGGATGGTATACACATGAGGAATGGAAGAACTTTCTCCCTTTTTAGTTATTAGGGGTACCTATGAGAGACAAACATGAAAATCAGCAAACTTCACAACTCCTACCTAAGAATCCAGCAGGTTTTTCTAAAGAAGTCTTAATCTTTCTGATGCTAATCTTTTATTAAATCTTAGAACTCTTGAGAAATTCCAGATGCTGGGTGTCAACAGGAGCCAGGTATGAAAAAGGATGATGAAGAAAGACAGTGCATAAACTACTGCTTCAGAGTAACACAGATAATTGGTATGGTGGTTTTTAACAAACACTTTAAAGAACATAATTGAAGCTTCTGAATTTGAACACTTCTAGAATTTGTTGATCCTCTTTTCCCATTCTGTCTAGTATATCATCATCTCCAGATCTGAAATTATTTTTTTTTTTTAATGTTGCTAAAACAAACCTTATAAACACAAATTTGTTCTTGACAATGATGATGACTACCAGCCAATTTAAACAGTTACCTGTGGCAGTGGTTAATTAATCCACTCTGACAAGCAGGGGGGAAAAAAAGATGTGTCTGAATCTCACCACAGTATGTAAGGTTGCCATAGTTTGTCTGCACCCAGAAAGCCAAATCTGCAGGAGGGTTCTCTTCCCAAACATACATCCAGTCAAAACCTGCTTGATTGTCATCACTCCCAGACTCTGTCAATAACTAGTAATAAGGTGCTTGCATAATTCTCCTTTCCATGTTTATATAAAACATATTTCAGATATATGTGATATACAGGCTGTGCACTGGGGTTTATACCACTCCTTAACAGTCTGCAAAAACTTAATTCTCAAAAGGAAAATGATCTGTTTATTGTCAAGTATCAAGCTACTCATTATATATTGCCTTTAATGAATGTTTTGTTTACTGTCTGGCCAAGTGATAACTCTGTCCCACGTGCCCTGGGGACATCAGCATTCCTAAACCATCTTGAAACCCACAGCTCTTTGGAATATGTCTTAAAACTGTTGATTTGCTTATTAGAAGACATCCAGGCAAATTTATTTGATTTTTAATGCAGTCCTCAGTGAAAAGGGCCAAAAACAAAAGGCATCTTCTCAAACAACATTCTGATCTAGCAATGCAATTGTGGAGGCAGATGTTTAAAATGTCTGGGCTCCAGGTGGCAGAGCTGCATGACTGCCAGTTGGCCAACGGACTAGAGGACACCCTGAAGTTACCAAGCAAAGCATCAGTAGCTAGAAATGCCTGGGGTTTTCCTCTGTATACTCGCTACAGAGACACTACTTGTCAAGTGCATTTTGGCAAGGTAATAGATTCATTTTGCTTTTACTTATGGTCTCCCCATTCTTCAAGGCAGTATCCAAGCAGGTGACAGGCCACATGGAGGTTGTATTCACAGAGGGGTGGCAGCCCCAAACAGGGTGACAGGCTCACTTCTGCTGTGTGCAGGGTGCCAGGACAAGCTCAGGGTATTCTGGACAAGGCAGAGACTTCGGAGCGAACAAAAGAAACTGTCAGATGAGAATGAGCTTCCCCTCATGACATTTGCTGACCACTGTGCCCTTCACATTTTAGGAAAACCCTAACAGATCTCCTTTAAATTTTAATAAGCATAAAATCTTGGTTTAGCTGTTTATCCCCAGCTACTCAAAGTCTTAAGGAGTATGATCAAGTGTTTGGGTGAGTAGCTTAAAATCATATTATTTTCAAAATAGTTTCTTACTTTTTTTTATATTTGCTATCTGAATTTTGAGACTTGGCACATACAGTTGAAAACTTTTCCCTGAAAGAGCTTTCTTTAAGGTCATATAATCATGAGGCTACAAGGTTAGAGTTGGTGCATTTAAGGATATGCCATTAAAATAGATGTAGTGCAGAGGTTTGTTTTGTTTTGTTTTGAAAGCTTTTAGCAGATTCTGCGTGATAAATGTTCTCACTATTCCAAATCCTATCCCTGAATGAATGCCTACCCAAAGTTAGTGTTCTTCAATGGTGCCATCAAACACTGTGAGAGTCCTGTGGACTCCTAATCCTTCCTTTTGATGGGAGAGCTTATGTACAGTTTAAAGACAGGGCATATTAAATGCATCTATGTCTCTACCTCCAAATTGCCATTTTGCTTTCTGTATGTATGTAACAGATTAAACGTTCTCCCTGTATTCTCTCACATAGTTTTTATTTTCTGTTCTTTCTTGTCACTTCTCTTAATTGAAATTAAAGAAGCTATAGCCTGCAAGAGCATGATTTGTTCCTTGTGCATGAAAACATAACACCCTTCTACGTTATCTCAGCGGGGTGCACTGTGACTGCAATGCACCAAAAACTCTCTGAAATTAAAAGCAAATAAACACACTGGGTTTGTGTTAAACAAAACAATGGAAAATTCCTATTAATATAAGAGAGTGAGCTTGCAGAAAAGGTATGTTCCCTCTTCTTTGCCAAACTCCCCACTTTCTTTTCAGCTCAGCAAGAAAAGTAGCACTGTGCTGCGTTTTCCTGATCACCGACCATGTTATCATAATGATGCTTTCTTTCTTACCATCATAAAATGATACAAACAAGTAACTTAAAAAATTGGTAATATTACAGATGCTCCTTGCAGTTTCCTCCACATCAGGATGTATCACTATTAGCCACACAACTCAGCTTCAATGTTACAGTGGAAATAGCACTAGCCTGAAATTATTACAAAAGTTTTCAGGGTAAAAGGGACATTTTCATCTCCTGCAGCTGAAATCAGTGTGATCACTGACTGTACAAGACCAATAAAATCACCATTTCAACTTCAGCTGTAAGCTTCTGGAAACACTAACAGGCAGGTCTCTTCTATTTGCCTTCAAAGTGCCGGCACAGATATCACAGTCATAAATCAGGACCTTTTTGTACAAATATAAAAGAAAAATGATGGTCCATGCCTCTAAGTTCCTTGTTCTAAGTATAGGTATTACTTAGCGATGACAAATGTCAGGTTGGTTTCCTATGTGCTTTGCGTAACACTCTAAAATATCTAGCTCCACACCAGTGACAGCAGATCACACCTGTCTGCAACAGGAAGCATCTAAAGTAGGAAATTAAACACCTCCAGATTTTCTTTGAATCCCTACCAGCCCACCTGTGATTAGTTCTGCAAGTTGAAAAAGAACAAAGACAAAATGTACCACTTCCATTTTGTTAAATCAGGAAAAATACCCCAAAATAAGTTTAGATTACCTGAAGTGTTCAGAACTTCCATTCCTTTAGGGGCTTGCAGAGTAAGCAAACCCCTCTGGTTGTCCTTTTTTAACAGTAAAAGTGTATTACCTGCAGTGATCTTTATGGAAGTTCTCTAACTTTATAAAACAGTGCAATGGCCCAGAAGGCTCACATTTGGAACATATTTTGTGGAGTAGGCCAGGTGAAATCCTGTGGCATTTTTGAAGGAATGGCACTGGTAATGGTACAGGTAAGGGAATTCAGCATGAGGGCAGAAATATTTCATGCAACTGCTCACATCAGCATCTACAACATTCTACTCATCCAGTGCCTCAGGAAACTTTATTGTACAAGGACACATGAAGAGGAGGTTTCTTATCTCTGTACTTTGCAATCAGCTTTCTTTCCCAACGTCTCCTTCCTTAATATGTCTACACACTCAGAAAACTGGGTTAAAAATAGAAATAAGGTTGGGGAATGCTTGCTGAAATGCCAGGTGTTAATCTGTGCTCCCAGTATTTTTCATGCGAGGAGATCTCTGTGATCCTCCCCCTGACACCTGGCTACAGTGGAACTTGCAAAAGGAATGCAGGACACAACACTCCCAAGGTGCCAAAACAACAAAAATGCAGTCCATAAACACTTGCAATTTTTGTGCAAGCTCCTTATCAACTTGAATACTCATAAATACAGTGTGGCAGGCACTTTGTCTCGAGGTAAGGACTGCAGAGAACAAGTCCCCAAAGCTGAGCGCCAGGGAAACGATAACCGAGTCCTCCTGCAAATCTCACTGTGAATGTATGAATTTCCTTGAGCCCTTACATCACCTCTGGGTTTATGAGGTTTAATGAGGTGCTTGTCCTACTAGAATAATTTCCATTTCTACACACAGAGAAGTCAATTTTAATTAATCCCAGACATAATGATAACCCTGCTCAAAATGAAGTCATTCCCCAGGTTTGGCAGTCTGCTTCCCTGAAGAGTGATCAAACTCTTTGGTGAGAGGCAGAAGCTTGCTATATATTGGTGAAGTGCACCAAATATTGCAGTACAATAATTAAACAGGTTTAATGAGCCCAGGATTCTAATTTGACTTAGAAATTCGATGCCAGTTTCTGTTGCAAAGTAGGCTAGAGCTTATGTTAGATACTTAAACATGAATTAGCATGCCTGAAACAAAAGAAGACATCTGTGCTAGTAAACAAAACAAGCCTGGAGACTGAACCCCCAAACCCACATGAGGAACTTCTCTCTAGTCCGCGACAGGGTCTTAGCTGCTGGATGGCCTGTGATGCCCCCTGAAGCATACCCAAATGCTGTTTGGGAAAGTGTTAGAAGACTAAGGCCAAATCCCCACCAGACATATTGACAGCTACAGAGTCACCATGGGACTCTGTCCCATCCTTGTATAGTTTGCTAACATAGGTGTAGTTTGTGGATCTAACTTTGAGAAGCAGTATTTTCAGTTGAATCCATCTGTCAATAGTGTTTCTGCAGAGCCACAGGACATGTTCAAGGCATTGCTGTTTTAAGGTGGTTCCTGCTGAGAAGCATGTGTCCAAGACTATTGGTACCTCCAGTCTATGCCTGTGTTACCAAATTCTCCTACCCTGCATAAAGCAAAGTCCTCATACAAATTTTTCATTTGGAATGACCTGTGCTAACTCCAAAACTTGTGCCCAGGAATTGCCACGGGCAACTTGGTCTGGGTCAAATCTTGCCAAAAAACATTCTAAGAATTTAACAATAGAGAGGATCTGGTTCCCATAATCGCTTAACTTACGAATACAGATGTAGACAGAGAGGCTGCTTTTATCCATAAATAACCTGCCAGTACAGGCAGTCAAACACTACACAAGACCAGCCTTCCTTCAGTGATCTTGGTCCTTATGTTCAATTTCTACAACACAACTTCATTTAGGAATTAATTATATTTAACAAAACCAGAGAACATCACCTTTTTCTACACATGGAACTTTCTCTATCCAGGACTTTGTGTTAGCAACCACAAAATGATATAATTTGTCTTTTTTAATAGGCTAAGTATTTGTTTGGACATTAACAAAATGGACGGTGTACATGGCATCTGCCACAATCAAATATTTTGAATGCACTAACACATAAAAAGAACATATTAAGATTCAGAGGCTGCAAATCAAAGCCTAATGAAATCCGTGGGAAGATACTTCAGCAAAAGTAGGTGCTAGTTCACAGTTCCAGCAATGCTACATTTCCAGTAACTCTATTAGCTAAGTGGGAATTCCTCCAGATTTGCAGAAGTGTGTCTGAGAGTCAAATTCAGTCCAAAGTACTTTTAAACCTATTTTTATAATCATGCCAAAATACCTGGCATGGAAAGAATCAAGATACAGGACTTTCCTGCCATGATTATTGACTTTTTCTTTAAATATTATATACTCTGAGTATTAGAGCAATATACATTGTTTCTGGTTGGCTTGAGTTTCTTAATAATTTTAACACTAGGCCAAGCCTTTTACATACACCATATTGTATCTGCCAAGAGGGAAAAAGTAAAGGTATAAATTACAGATTCTGGTTGGCACATTTAGAAATTTTCTGCAATAAACATTATGGACTGGGGAAGGGTCCTGAAAGAGTAATTGGACCGTCTGACCCAGTAGAGTAAAACAGGTGAGAATCTGCAAAATTAAGAGATAAAATTGGTTTGGATAATTGCAGCACTGTAAAGGTCACTCCTATGATCTACCATAAACTAGATTATAAAATAGAATCATAGAATCATAGAATCATTTAGGTTGGAAGAGACCCCTGGGATCATCAAGTCCAACCATCAGCCCTACTCTACAAGTTCTCCCCTACACTAGATCCCTCAACACCACATCTAATCTGCTCTTAAACACAGTCAGGGAGGGTGACTCCACCACCTCCCTGGGCAGCTGATTCCACTGACTTACCACTCTCTCCGTGAAAAATTTTTTCCTAATGTCTAGCCTAACCCTACCCTGCTGCAGCTTGCAGCCATTCCCTCTTGTCCTGTCGCTCATTGCCCGTGAGAAGAGACCAGCACCAATATCTCTACAGTGCCCTTTCAAGCAGTTGTAGAGAGTGATGAGGTCTCCCCTCAGCCTCCTCTTCCTCAGACTAAACAACCCCAACTCCCTCAATCGATCCTCATAAGCCTTGTTCTCCAGTCCTCTCACCAGCTTTGTTGCCCTCCTCTGTACTCGCTCCAGCACCTCGATATCTCTCTTGTGCTGAGGTGCCCAGAACTGGACACAATACTCAAGGTGTGGCCTCACCAGTGCTGAGTACAGGGGGACAATCACCTCCCTACTTCTACTGGTCACACTATTCTTTATGCAAGCCAGGATGCCATTGGCCTTCTTGGCCACCTGGGCACACTGCTGGCTCATGTTTAGCCTCCGGTCGACCAGCACCCCCAGGTCCTTTTCTGCCAGGCAGCTCTCCAGCCACACCTCCCCAAGCCTGTAGCGATGCATGGGGTTGTTGTGGCCCAAGTGCAGGAGACTATTATCTCAAACACTGTGTAACCACGAAGGGCATCGTAATCAGTAGTCCATTTTCAAAATAAGAGGATGTATTTCCTTTCCTGGGTCTAGCTTTGTTCAAGGGACAGAATATGATTCTTAGACATCCAAACTCCATGAAGCTGAAGAGCTATAATCCAAAACAAATCTGACAAATTGGAGAAGTGGTCTCAAAATGTAGGTATACAAGTGCAGAATATTACTTTTCAGGAATAATAATAATTTGTAAAAATACAGCTATGGGGATAACTGAGTACATACCCTTCCAAAAAAGGGCTTGGCACTGAAGCCAGTAGTAAGATGAAAAATCCAAAGTGTCATGCCAGTGGAAGAAAGCCATAGTGGCATATATAAATAGAAATATGGCTCTAAAGACATAAGGAAGTAGTATTTCTCTTCTTCTCTGCTTTGGTAAGAGTTCAGTTAGACAACCATATCTAATTCAGGTGCCAGCATTACAGTCAAATCGTAACAAAAGCGTACAGGATAAAAGTTACCCACTACAGTTGCTCCACTGGTATGTCCTTTTTGATACATCACTATTTTTATGACCTTAGTTTCTGAGATGTTTGCATGGAAGCTGAAGAGGACGTGAAGAACACTCACTGTGCCAGTAATATCTTCTGGCTGCTGCTTTTCATTAGTGAGATAAATTGTACAAACACATAAACACTGCCCTCCATCTTAAGTACTTCTCCAGACTTGAACTGAGTAGCTAATCTACTGCCTTCAACAGCATACAGCTAGAGCTAAAAAGAAAGTGGACCCCAAAGTTGCTTTTATTAGCTGAGAAACCCCAAATCCTCAAAAAAAAAAAAAAAAAGTAGAAAAATCAATATTAACTAGGTGGCAAGTTCTCCTCAGCTGAACTCACTGTTCACCTTGATTTCTTTTCATTAGTATTTATATTGAAAATAGCAATAAATAAAGAAATAATGCAGTTCCTTTGAATTCTGTTCCTGACATGAGACAGGTTTCTCATTCTGCTTGCCAAACGAGCAGTTGTCTGATGGATTTTTTCTTTGTTCAGGGCTCTGAAGCACTCTTGATCCCCAGGGCAGTGATAAGAGACTCCACATTCTTACTTTTTGAGGTGTAGACCTCTGACAGCTTGCAGAGAGAGGCAGGTACAATGAGAAGCACGCGTCAGCACACCAAGCATCTCCCCATTGTACTGTCTTGAAGTCCCCCACGCTGCAGTGTACCGCTTTGTAGAAAGGACGCTACAAATCTCTGTGGTTTCAAGCCATCAGTAAAGTCATAAATTTCACTCAACAACAGCCAAGTACTTCAATAAAGGCCAACGGAAAGTACTGAAAAGGAAACACTCGTTCACTGTGTGTTTGAGAAGTAATCACAGAAAAGTGTTCAGTTCTCTTCAGGTGAAGAGGAAGATTATTTCCCCCAGCTGCTGTCTCTCTCTTGGGAGTTTATAGATGCTTAGCATTTTTCAAGTTCTTGTGCAGTAATAGCATGAAAGATGTAAGCACAGGCCAGCATCACGCATACATCTTCTCTGCTTTGTGGCTGAACACTGCATAGAATGGAATGGGTGACCTCTGCGATGGCAGACTGTAACAGAATGAAATACGATGTCATGTGTATTCATTTTCCCTTCCTCTCTTCCTTGGAATTTAAATCAGCATACTAAAAGGACAGATTCTCACTGCACTGCAGCACTTTTGCTAATACATTAGCACTTATACAGTCACAATAGTAATTCTTTTCTCTCCAAACCTCTTCTAAAGGTTAACCATCTCCAGCCAAATACACCCAAAACAAAAACAAACTCTGCCCTCAAACTCTCCAAAGTCAGTCTGATCTCATATGCCTTTTCAGAAGGATGGGCTTGGCACTATGCTAAGCAGAGAGACTAGAGCTCTGGGATACTTTGGACCAAGTAGCTTTGCTTCTCACGGGATCCTGCCATGTCTGGCGGTGCAATGACCTGAGTGTTCTCACTGATAATGGCCAGACCCTCACCACTGTTTTATGTAAACTGTTCTCACTGGAGTCAGAGGAAATTGTCACTAAACAGTTGCCATTAAAATCACTAGCAAATTATAGGGCTTTTCACAGCAAGATGATAATCCACCGATCTTGCAAGTACATGGAATAGCCATCATTTGCACATTCTGCAGAATGATGAATGGGAAGGGCAGAGTTTCAAAGTAATAAGCAGAGAGGCTAGCTTACATACTCCCTGTGTCTTAAAAAAGAAATGGCAGATGGATGGATATGATGGCAAGTTGCAACCTCATTCACACACAAATTAGATCTTCAGCTCAATCCCCTGGTTCAGCCAAAAAGGGGAAATGATGAGATGCTTTGCAGTGCCCTTAGTTTAACTGTGGTCATGCTCAGCTTTTCGCTGCGTGTATAAACCAACTTCAGTCACATACTGGACTCTGTGAGGGAAAGTACAGCCAGCAGCTCAAGGGAAGTGGTTATTCTCCTGCACCCAGCACTTGCGCAGCTGCATCTGAAGTGCAGCGGTTTCACTGCTGGCCCTCAGTGCAGCACAAGGACAAATCAGAGCAAGCCTAATAGCAGGTTACTGCAATGGTTACAGATCTGGAGCACTTAATGCATAAAATGATGCTGAAGGAACTGCATTTGTTTCGCTGGGAGGAGAGAAGGCTGCAGGGAGGTGGGGGGCATAGGAACGGTCTTCCATTTCTGAAAGGGAGTTTATGGAGAAGATGAAGCGACTCTTCTCAGAGATGCAGAGAAAGGACAATAAAGATGCACTAATGGCAATTCCCATCACAGATGAGGAAAAAAAAAGCCACAGTGAGGGTAACCTGAACAGGCTAGCCAGTGAAATTGTGTAATCTCCATCCCTGGAGATACTCAGAACTCAGCTAAACATAGCCCCGAACACACCCCATCTACCTTCAAAGAGATCTGATTTGAGCAGGAGCCTGAACTAGATAACCTTTGAATGTCCCTTTCAAACTGTGCTTTTCCATGAGTCTCTGATTCTAAGTATTTACCAAGAGAATAAGCACACACATCTAACAGTCACTGTCTATTTACCTGGAAAGCAACTACCATCATAGAACAGAAGGTCGATACACAGAGAGGGAGCAGAACTTCAGATCCTGCACATGGCTCAGGAAAAAAGTGTTAGGCCTTGACAGATACTAAAATTCTGTGAGTCTGTCATAATTATAACCTAATGCTAACTGAGCAACTATGCAAAGTGGCTGAAGTAATAACAGAAGCACGTAAAATTAACAAGGGCAGGACTGAAGACCAAAGAAAAAGCTTTGGAGAACACTCCCATTTTACAGGCAGGGAACTTAATGGGCAGGGAGCAGCATGAGATGGGGCCTTTCCCTAAGAGAAGGCAAGCTGGGAGCCAAGGGTGACTGTCCGTCCAACTGTGCTCTCACTGACCAGGGCACAGCCCCACAGCATATGTGCAGCAACGCTGGTAAGAGGGTGCAAGGGCAGTCCCAGGCATAGGGAAGACATCGTCCATCCAGCAACCAACAGGAAATTAAGGATAAAGACAGCCCTGGAGACAAGGCTGTAGCAAAGGTCCAAGATCCTTCCAGGAGGCAGGACAAAAAACATGCACATCTGGGGATAGGACTGGAAGCCCAGACTGGAGCTGAAAAGAAGTCCCCAGGCAGTGGTGATAGCAGAGGCTCCAGGTAAGGCTGGTCAGGGCTATTAAAGCATATTAGTGCTCTCAGAGCCCTGACAAATTCAGGCTTTAAAGGTATGTCTTGCTTAAAACTATGTGGCCCTAGCCTGTAATTAACAATTCATGTTAAGAAGAAAAAATGCTTGGTAACTCTGAAGAGCATTTCCCACAATACAGCACAAAATTAAATACATGTCTTATCAAGAGAAAAAGAGCAACAAAGTGTGATTCAATTAAACAAACCTTCATGCTATCTAAAAATAAATCAAGCCATTACATCTAATTTTGACAAGAGTCCTAAATTCCTTAGTATCATGTCTTCTACTTTTATCGTGGTATCTCCCAGGTCAGACCTATTCACTATAATATTAGAAACCTATTGACATCTTGACTTTTTTCTTCATTCCAGCTTGTGCGTTGTGGACACACTTCAAGAGAAGTTGAAAACACTATCTGGGCCAGACTCATTTCTGTGAAGTACACTTAGGATAAGAGTAGCTCATCGGCTATCACAGAGCTCTCAGCTCATTTTAGAATAACTTTAACATTGTTAAATAAGCCTCCCAAAAAAATTGGAAATGCTCCATCAATCGCTATACTTAATACCAATAAATTAAGCACTGAGCACCAGCTCTGGCACTGGTTGGAAATTTGACTCTTACTGTATCACCTACGAGTGTCAACAGACATTCCCAATATGATAGCAGCATCATTCCCGGTGGCAGTAAGTTCCTTCTGCCCTCCATATTAGATACAGATTTTCATAATTATCCAGTGTCTGAATCTGGTTTTCTAACATGTAAAGCACCTTCAGATTTTATTTATTTCCATGAAATTTGTGCATGCTATGGATTTCCATGAAACACGTTCAAACCCCTATCTTTAGGGATGGTTCCTAGATGTTACAAAATCAGTGACAGTGCCATCCCAAGACATCCTGAAAAATTAAAATTTATTAGTTTGAGTCTATGCAGATCTCCTGCCATGAAAATAAAGCAATGCTTCCCACCATGAAATAAAGTTATCGCCAGTAAGAGTGAGCATATGGATAATGAGCTACAAACTGCTTGAAGTCTTTGCTAGCATTTTAGTAACAGCTTTTGTATCATTTGCTTTTAGCAAAGCTCACAAACTGAACCAAGTTTTTAGCAAATAGAAAAACTAATTTGTGGATTCTAAGCTACTTAGAGCTCCACTCCACTGATTACTGTTATTGTTGTTGTTACTGCCCCACAGAGCTGTATGGCACACTACCATTCCTCATGAAGACAGGTACACTGCTGATCCAGCGAGGGGAGAAGTCTGCATTCACAGTGGGCATCAGTGCTCCCCCTGGGTTTCTTCAGGTACCAGAGGGCAGACTGGTTCAAGAGTCCCCACATGTCACAATTGCACAAGACCAGCTGTCTAAAGTATCTTGCCTCTGTGTCAGGCAGGAGTGTGCTGATAACAAGCCAGTGTGGCAGGGTTTCCAGCCCTACTATGGATCTCACCCGTCAGCTGAAACTGCGCCAGAAGCCCTCTCTCCACTGGGAACATTAGTGCTGCTGCTGCTGCTTTTCCTTCTGGGCTTCCAATCCATAAACATGACATTCATTCACTAAAACAAAGTTTGCAGCAGTGCAATTAAAAGTTAGCTTTTAATTGTTAAGTTTCTATTCAGCTGAAATCAACATCTTTTGCACAAAAACATTTTTTGCTCATGCTTCCTTCAGGCCACTGTTTTTTCTCGGTGCTGACTTGTCATCATTCTGTGGTACTGGTGAACCATTCTGAGGTACGGGAATCCTGATATCTGCATTTATTTGCAAGAGCACTTGCAGTTTCGTGAAGAACCCAAAGAAAATGGCCAGTACCCAATGAATGACTCACCCTCCACTCTAATCTCCTTGCAACAAGCCCCTTTTCAAAGGGACACTTGCCCTTCTCTGTCAGGACAGCTGCCTTTCCTGTACCCAGCCATTTTCCCCTGCAGCCAAAGGTTGGAGTTATTCTTCAACTTCCTTCCCTACAACAGAAACACAGTTATTTCAATGCCCATGTCACTCAGCTTTCCAAGTTCCTCTCCTGGTTTCTTGGCAATTATTCCATCAAGGTTAAGCTTTTGTCGGTAACATAAAAATCTGTGTTTATCCCTTGGAGAATCCCGTGCTTTTAGCATCAGGGACTGCCTGGAAAGCACACACTAAGTCTATAAAAATGAAGCAAATGCATGGTTATTGCTACTAGTCTCAGAGAATCACAGCAACCACAAAAGAAATTAAGTTTCTCTGCTCCACAATCATATGCCAAAGCAGGATCACCTGTACCGGGGTTATTCCTCGTAGCGTTATTCCTCTAACCTGTTCTGAAAGTTCTTCAAAGACAGAGGTGCCATGACCTTCCCCAGGCAGATTTTCATCTTTTTACTCTTCATACTGTCAGAAAACTTACATGGTGTGTAACCTGAATTTTCTGATGTACTTTAAGCTCTTACATCTCATTGCATACATATATATATCATAGACATAGAGAACAAATTATTTCCTTGATCTTTGCTGAAGTCCTTTACCTATTTGAAGTTTGACACTCCTTTCCCTGTCTTATTCCCCTGATAATCCTCTCTTCTTTCATCTAAATAACCCTTGTTTGTTCAGTCTTTCCCTGTAGGTCATGTTTTCCAGACCTCTGATTCCTTTTTGCTGATCTCCATCTGAATTTCTCCTTTTCTTCTTCCATTAACTGGAAGATTCTGCTTCTGCAGAAACCTTGCTAACGCTGTGTGAAGACTAAGGATTACTTCACATGTCTTGCAAGCTGTACTTCTCTTCACCTGGGCATCTTCATCTAAACAAGGTGTATTAAGTATGTAAATATCATCTGTGTGTTCAAGCAAGTAGCAGCATAACAAGGTGCTTTGCTTCCACTGGTTTTCTTTCATTAGCTCTTTGTCAGCCTCAGGTTTGTCTACCATTCCATCATTTGAATTATGAAAGAAAAACAAAGAGTGAAGCCCTGGACAAATTCCAGTAAAGATGAGACAAATTGTAGCACTCAATATTAACACAATTATCAGAGGCTTTTCTAAAGCCAATAGTGAGAAGACACAGGGAGGTCTGAGTTACAAAGACACATCCATAACTGGAATTTTTTGTTAAAAAACATGTGGAACCTGAGTTTTAAAGGTGACTGTTCTGTGAGAACTACATGTGGGCAGTTCTGATGGGAAAGTACTAAATCACAGAATGCTTTGGGTTGGAAGGAACCTTCCAAGATCATCTAGTTCCAAGACCCCGGCCGTGGGCAGCAACACGTCCCACCAGACCAGGTTGCTCAAAGCCCCACCCAGCCTGGTCTTGAACACTTCCAGGGATGGGGCATCCACAACTTCTCTGGGTAACCTGTTCCAGTGTCTCAGCCACCTTCATTGAGAAAAATTTCTTTCATATATCCAATCTAAATCTACCTTCTTTCGGTTTAAAACCATCACCTCTCCTGTCACTACAGCCCCCATTAAGTACTGAAAAGTATTGAGGTTCAATAAGGACAAGTGCCAAGTCCTGCATTTTGGTCACAACAACCCCAAGCAACGCGACAGGCTCTGGGAAGAGTGGCTGGAAAGATGCCCAGCAGAAAAGGACCCGCGGGTGCTGGTGCACAGCGGCTTAACATGAGCCAGCAGTGTGCCCAGGCGTCCAAGAATGCCAACAGCATCCTGGCCTGTATCAGGAATAGCATGGCCAGCAGAAGTAGGGAAGTGATCGTGCCCCTGTACTTGGCACTGGTGAGGCCTCACCACAAGTACTGTGTTCATTTCTGGGCCCCTCACAAGAAGGACACTGAAGAGCTGGAGCATGTCCAGAGGAGAGCTACCACGCTGATGTGGGGTCTAGAGAACAAGTCCTGTGAGGGAGAGGCTGAGGGAACTGGGCATGTTTAGTCTGGAAAAGAGGAGGCTGGGGGGAGACCTCATTGTCCTCTATAACTACATGAAAGGAGGCTGTAGAGATGTGGGTGTTGGCCTCTTCTCTCAAGTGAATGACAGGACCAGAGGAAATGGTCTGAATTTGTGGCAGGGGGGGTTTAGACTAAATAGTTGGAAAAATTACTTTACTGAAAGAGTGGTCAGGCACTGGAGCAGCCTGCCCAGGGAGGTGCTTGAGTCACCATCCCTGGAGGGATTTAAGAAAACGTAGATGTGGCGCTTCAAGGTATGCTCTAGTAGCTGAGATTGTATGGGTTTTTTTGTGTGTATATGGTTAGACTCAATGATCTTGAAGGTCCTTTCCAACCATGAAGATCCTGTGATTCTGTGAAAGGCCACAACAAGGTCTCCCTGGAGCCTTCTCCAGGCTGAACAAGCCCAGCCTGTCCTCCTAGGAGAGGTTCTCCGGCCCTCTGGTCCTCTTTGTGGTCCTCCTCTGGACCTGCTCCAACAGGTCCACATCTTTGCTGTTGTGGGCACCAGAGCTGGATGCAGTAGTCCAGGTGGGGTCTCAGGAGAGCAGAGGGGAACAATCACCTCCCTTGACCTGCTGACCACAATCATTACAGCTCCAAACAAAACTTAGTGAAATCCACACCTGGCTTAGGCCCTTTATTCCAGTTCCTAAGAAAGGGAGTTACCTGAACACATTATTCCCATGTGACTAGAAAAATAAGCCCTTAGGATCTGGTAGACCAAAAGAAATATTGCTAATGGGACTAAATAACCAACAGTAATAGCAGAAATTTTGGCAGCAGTTGACTACAATTTGCAAAATGAATGCTACAAAAAGACATGTCCTCTATTATTTTTGCCAACTTTTTAATTAAAAAAGTGAGTCATACTTCATGTAAATGTGCTTCCTAATTTTACTGACTCACTGGATTTAGTGAGCAGGAAAAGAAACTCATTATCTGAAAACTTCACAGACTTTCACACTCTGGTTTAAGGCCCATGGGCTAGACCTTTTAAAGAAGACTAGAACCTAAACATTGGACAGCAGGTTCTAGAAATGGGAACCCACATTTTAGATTTATGATCTCTATGCAGAGAGCTAAATGTCTGGAAAGGTTATTTAAAATTAAATACAATTGCCTATAGCTCATCAGTAGGACTCCATCAGGATAGATCTTTACGAAAGTCTTTCTTTTTCCAGAGTTGGACACTTGATTGGGGGCCACAGGGATGTAAGACTAGGGATCCACAGCTCAGTACCATCTCCTAAGCACACACATAATTATTTTTCAAATACTAGGCAGGAGTCACTCTTCCTTTCCAAACACGGCCAAAGTGGGAAAGGTCCAGAAAGCAGGAACCCTGAACTCAGTTCCTTCCTTGTGGGGTGCCAGAGGAAGGAGCCTGCACTGCCTTCCATTCCCTGTTGAAGTTGTGCCATTATTCAGAGAAGATGAAATCACAGAATCAAAAAAAAAAAACCCAAACAAGACAGAAGGAACATAGTTCATGCATACTCATTTAAAAGAGGAGGCAGAAATGTAAGCATGAAAATGCATACGATACATAATGTAATATTTTTAGCAAGGCATACAACCTAGTGATTAAAATACTTAGATCTAAAAGCCTCCTTGGAGTGCAGCTTCCAAGAGAGAAGGCAGAGTTCACCCAGTGGAGAACTAGCACTAGCAGGAAGGACTTAAAGCCAGGATTGACACTGCCTTATTCCATTTAATGACTGAAAAAAGAACATGTCTGTGGTTATGAAAGCCATTTCCAATTCTGGGGAACAAGGCACTCTCCAGAGACAAAAATTTTTAAAATAGGTATTTTTATTTAGTTTCACCCATGTAGCTCAATGTAGCTCAAGCCTATGTGTCTCAACAAAAACTGTCCAAAAAGTTAATTCAGGGGTCTTCCATGTCATACTAACTCTTCATCAAAGGTGGAAGATGTGTTCTTGTATGCTGGAATCAACAGAGTGTTATGATGAACAATACAGCCACATGGTATCTCTTGGTATCTCTCTGTGCCTCTGTGGACCCAAATGTTACTCATTAAAACATTCAAAATACCAAACCTAAACCAGAATTGGTGGAACTTTGATGTTTGATGATTATTTGATGATATTGTATCTCTCACTGTGAAAATACCAGTATTAGATATACTGGATTTCTAGAATGATGAGATGATAGTCCTTTTCTCTTAAACTATTATATTAATGACTGGAATGCAAACTATGTTCTGATACACATCTGTCTGCCCCCATATATTTTCAAGAAAAAACTTATGTCAGATAAAAATAAAAGCATATCCATTGCAATGTCATTTTCCATTTTATAGGTGATTTTCTGTTATAAAATGATCATATTTTTTTAAATTTCTGTTTGAAAAATAATTTACAAGCTAACTATTCTATGATTCTATTTGCTATCAGCAGAAGTGTCAGTTAGAACTTAAGCAGCTGGCTAAAATCTGAAATTGTGAGAGAAGAGCACCAGTTAGAGGGATAAAAACTGGTTACAGGAAAGGATACTTACTGTTTAGGAACTGGATTGAGACTCAAGAATTAAGAATTTCTATCTTGTTTCTGTTACTACCTTGGTGTAGCTTTCAGCTAGTCACTTCATCTTTCCTAGTTACATTTCATGAGTAAAACGGGAATAGTAGCATTTCTCTCTTTAAAGGAGTATGAATGAGGATATGCATGTTGGTGAAGAAGGCTATTATGGTACAGAGCAATGTGGAAAAGATTTCAAGTAATTAAAAGAGAATTCACTTTTCTTTTCTTCCTTTCAACTAATGTTTAATAGCTCGGTTATCAGCAACAGAGTACTTGTCAGCAAGTGAGATAATGACCTAGCAACCAGAGACTTGGAGAAACAGTTTAAATTCCACATTCTGTCCCTGCATTTGCATACTCAGTACTTTACAGTAGCTCCATCAAGAAAAAAGTGACTGCTATGAACAAAGGAAAGGGTTTTTTCAAGTGAAATTCTTATCTGTTTCTGAGGAAAGTGTTACCTTTTCTGAACACCGAATTCTCAGGAAGAACAGACCTGACATGGAATTTATTTGCCTGAGTTAACAACCAGCAGGCAGTTAAGGTATGTTTGGCTTCCTACAGTGTTTGTGCTGCTGCATCTGAGCCCAGTGCAACGGCACTCTACTTGTGAAAGGCTGCAATAGAAGAAGTTGCAGGGCAGGAAGCAGACACCAGCAAGAAGCTGACAAACTTAAGTCCATAAACCTATGGCTAAGGGACACTGCTCAGCTGGAACTCAGGGACGCCCTTTGGGAAGACAAAGTACAGAAAAGTGAAGGTAAAGATGAAAATGGTGTGAAAATGCCTTTATCTTTAGCTAGGTCTGAATTTCTCTGTAATGAATGCAGTTCTTAACAAGCATCCAAGCATCCAAAAGATGCTGAAACTAACGATTCCCTTATTTCAGAGCCTTAGAATCATAGAATCATGCAGATTGGAAGAGACCCTTGGGATCATCGAGTCCAACCATCAGCCCCACTCTACTAAGTTCTCCCCTACACCACATCTGTCAACACCACATCTAATCTACTCTTAAGCACATTCAGGGATGGTGACTCCACCACCTCCCTGAGCAGCCAATTCCAGTTACTGACCACTCTTCCTGTGAAGAGTTTTTTCCTAATGTCCAGCCTAAACCTACCCTGCTGCAACTTGCACCCATTCCCTCCTGTTATCGCTAATTACCCGTGAGAAGAGAACGGCACCAACCTCTCTACAATGTCCTTCCAAGCAGTTGTAGAGAGTGATGAGGCCTGCCCTCAGTATCCTCTTCTTCAAACTAAACACTCCTGGCTCACTCAATCTCTCCTTTTAAGATTTATGCTCCAGGCCTTTCAGCCCTTCATTGCCCTCTGACACTGACACTTCTGCTGATAGCACATAGAATCATAGACTAGTTAGCTTGTAAATTATTTCGTTGCCCTCTTCTACACTCACTCCAGCACCTCGATATCTCTCTTGTGTTGAGGTGCCCAGAACTGGACACAATACTCAAGGTGTGGCCTCACCAGTGCTGAGTACAGGGGGACAATCACCTCCCTACTTCTGCTGGTCACACTATTTCTTATACAAGCCAGGATGCTATTGGCCTGCTTGGCCACTTGGGCACACTGCTGGCTCATATTTAGTCACCTGTCAACCAATCTAGCCAACCTTCAGCAGATAAGATGCAACATAGATGTATATATTGTTCGAACAAGCCTTTTATTCCAGAGACGCATTCTTCCCCTCCTCTCTGCCCTACCCTGACTGCCAGCATTTGTAGAAGGTTCTGCACTGAAGATTACTTGGGTTTGTCTCTCTCTCTCTCCTTTTTTTTTATTTTTAATGTTTGAAAAAAAGGTAGAAGGTGTTCACCAGAACTTGTATTTCACAGTTCCTGATTTATTATATGGCCACATTCAGAAGGAAACCTTCTCTCCTACTTCTGATTTCAGAAATTAAAAGTGTGGTGTTTAATGGCTTAATGGGTAATGGTGGGAAGTTCGGTTGATACCCTGCTTTACAACTATATAAAATCTTGAGATGGTGTAAATTTATTTCTCATTTTCACCTACCACTCTCACATTAAAAAAAAAAAAAAAATGCAAAATGTGGACTTGCTCTACTCCATGGTCAGGTATCTCCAAACTAGGTGAAAAAAATGTAGGCCTCAGTCCCCTCACAGAAATGCTAACAGAAGCAAAAGTAAAATTCTTCATTAATTTGAAATTTCAATTTAAATTCAAGAGAAAAGCTCAGAGTTTATACAAGGAAATGGAATCGAGACTATGACAGTAGACATTATAAAATTTAAGACTGGTAATTGATATACACCATGGTCAATGTTATTTCTGTTATCCTCTATTTTTCTATACTTTTCTCTAAAGTACAAGCTGATAGATTTTTATTCTGACTTCTACAAATGAAAGTCACCAGAGACTTGGCTCCTGAACCATCTCTCAAGAAATACTGCTTGGTTTTTGCTCTCCTCATCTTTATTTGTAATGGTAGGAAGCTGTCAGCAAACAGTCTTGCAGTCTGTTCCAAAGACAATCTCACTGTGGTTGTGTCTCATCTCTTTAGGCTTCCCTGTTTGAATCAAATCACAAGGAATTTTAGAAAAAATGGTCTGAAAATACTCTTCTCCGTGCTGACCACTGCAGTAAGACATCGCTCAATGGTGCAAACAGTATGAGGCAAACAACACATCCCCACATTTTTGTGACATATCTGAGGCTGTGAGAACAAGTAAGGGAGTAAAGCTTATCTTAAGGAAGATTTAAGATTTTTCCTTAATGGAAGAGCTTGGGAGCACCATGATGAAAACAGCATAGGAGCAATCCTGTTTCAGAGTCTGAGATAAAAATCCTGCAATAATCAAGCTACCTTGGTGCTGGGACTCCCACAGAAAAAGAGTGCTAGCCACAGCAAATGTTGCTTAGAGTAACAAGAAACACCAACAGAGTGATTTATCTCTTTCCACATCATGTGGCTAACAATAATGAGCTTTCTTGTATGTCTGCTTTAGTACATTGTTTAATTACACACCACATACAGTTCTTCCCAAGCTGTGATGAGGATCAGATCAAGGCAGCATTCTTAAGAAGGCTCTTATCTGTCACAGCCTAATTCCCCAAGGGAATAAGAAGGTCTCCAGTGACTGAGGCAGGGTACTTCTGCAACAGAAAACCTGACCTCATGCTTAAGGCAAATGAATCTTTTGCTCATCCTTTTTGCTTCCAGCCTCCCAGAAGCTGTTTTCTTTGCTTCTTCTACAGAGTTCTTGTGTGATGCCAGGCTCCCTCTTAGCTAAGTATTTTACAGATGATGGCTATGTTCTTGTTTCCTGTCTTTAAGAGCTGGAGGATTGACCAAAGTACTAATTGCCCCTTTGTCCCATCCTAAACCAACCAATTTGGAAGAACTGTCTCAAAGTCATGAGAGCTTTATACCTGAAGAGAAAAATAGACTGTTTTATCTTGAGAGGACAACTGTATTTCCCTTTCACTTTATTCTTAGGGAAAAAAAATAATTATTTGTTTTCATTGAAAATTTACAAACAAAAATCAGAAGGAGCATCTGACAGTTATGCTATGACTGTATTAGTAAATAAAATACTCCAGAGATGGTTCTCTAGCACTGAGTAGCCAACAGTAAGACTTGCAGGCATACTGCTAAATTCTCTTACATCCCAAAACAATGGCCACCGCCTGACTGCCTCCATGGTTTGTGCTGACCTAACCATGCTCAGACACCAGCTGGGAGGCTGCTGGTTTGCAAGGGACAAAGTTTTGCCAGGATCACAGAATCACATAATGATATGGAGTTGGAAGGGACCTGTGGAGATCACCTAGTCTAACCCCCTTGCCAAAGCAGGTCCACCTAGAGCAGGTTGCACAGGAACATGTCCAACGTCTTCAGAGAGGGAGACTCCACCACCTCTCTGGGAAGCCTGTTCCAGCGCTCTGCCATCCTCAAAGTGAAGAAGTTCCTCCTCACATTTAGATGGAACTTCCTATGTTCAAGTCTGTGCTCATTTCCTCTTGTCCTGTCACTGGGCACCACTGAAAAAAACCTGACCCCATCTGCCAGTCAAGCACTCTGGCTGTATTTAGCCTCATTGTGTAAACGTAGTCTCCAAGTTTCAGTCCTGATGGATGTAAGTGCCAACATGAGGAACAAGTGAGAACAGCATCTGATCAGGGGAACACATCTGAAATAACAGGCAGAGATGCAAGTACTGATCATCCTGCCCTGAATTACTTATGCTTTGAGGGGCTTTTTTCAAGTGGCAGTTTCACATATTCTCTTAATGAATTTGCCATATGATTTTTATAACTTTTAATTGAAGCACTCTGGGATCAGGTCATTCATTATTTCTCTTTCATTCAGGTATAAAAAAAAAAAAAGAAACTTATATGAATTTGTGTAAGTAAAATTGTTTGAAGTCTGCTTTCCTATGACAGTATCATCTATAGTGCCATGGATGATTTACATTGATTCCACATTTATAGATAATTACCAGTATAATTAGAAGGATTTATTCCATGAAATGACAGTAAAGCTATATTTGCATTAAGTACTTGATAAATCTCCTTCTGAAACATTTGGTGTTTAGCCGTGGTAATAACATGATAGCAGATTTTAACATTGTTTAAGCATTGTAATTCCCCTGTTGCTGTTCTTAATACACAAACTGTACTAACCCGCCATAATAAAAATACCACACACATAAACAGCACTTTTCTCTGTGAAGGATGCCTAAACATTTTACCAACTATCCATCATTCTTCAGGTTTTCTGGAATGGCTTCTGGCATGTGATTAACGGTAACAGTTAAGTCAGTCTGACTCAGGAAGTAATTTCACAAGACTCAAAAATGAGCAATAGTTTACATATCCAGGATAAAGTTACCCAAATTAGAGTCCAAGACTTGAATGAGTATTTCAGCACTTTCAAAAAAGAGCATGGATTATTTCACAAGTAAAATTATTTAGGAGCACACTTTTTATCAGCTCTTCAATGCCACAATAGCCTTCCTCACACTTTGAGGCTCTCATGAATAGTTAATTCCTGGACTACATTATCCCTTTGGGGTTGGAGAGCACTCGCACCTAATACCTGAGCGAACGGCTACTGGAGCTGTGGCGCTGTCTGACTCATCTGGGTGACAGCAGGATCAGACTCGCACCATCACCAGCACTACCTACAAGACTCTGCTTTCTTTTCAGCGTGCTGGATGGATGGAGCAATTTGGTTGCTGGGAGTTGTTAATAACACAGTCTGAAATGAATTGTAGAAGCCACAAAACAAAGTTAACAAAAGAGACAGACAATATTACTTTAGAAATTTTTCTTTTAATTAGAAATTAAAAACTTTAAATGACAATTCCTAATGGGTATAACTTGCTTGACACGTAAATTCCCTTACGCTAACATGTTTATGGGCAGATTTCATAACGCATATGGCGAGTGAAATTACTAAGGAAGCACATATGAAAGTTATTCCAGAGAAGAAGCAGCTTTAAAGTGGAATACCTGTGCTAGATTAAGCCATGTGATGATGGCCCACAGAAGTTTAAGGAACTTAACCAAGGACAATCAGTGAGATAATAGCTAAATTAAAAAAGAAGGTATGACATTACATATATGATAAATGTGAGCAGTGATAGCTGCAAAAAGGATAGTTATGCAGGTCACTATAAACACAAATTGATTAAGGAAAACCAACATGACATATCTCTCCATTGTGAAAGTGGACCTGGGATATAGCATATCATTTTAATGAAAAATTGAGACTACCTTTATGATTTTTAAAAAATCGCACTTACCTAAAAGTTATTTTCTGAAGACATCAAGCTAATGAGCTATGGTACTTGCTCATAAACAAGCTGTGTGGATTTTCTCCCTAAGTATCTGCATGAGCCCATGTCTGAAAGTCAAGCAAAAACCTACTAGTTATACAGAAAACTGCTTTTTGTTTCCAGATGAGAGAACACTGTGGGATGCTTGGCTGAGCCATCAGACACTGTAACAGTTAACACTGCCATCGCAGAGCTCACTGTATCTGGATGATATCTTACTAGATCTCTTTTATGCTAAATGCTGACTTGTGAGTGAGGCTTAGCACAACATGTTATACTCTTTCTCTCTTCAAGTTACCTTAGTCCATTTCACATTCAAGTATGAAAATGACCTTCATAATCTATAGAGTCTTAGGCCTGATTCTTCAAATCTTTGCACTTTCTAGTAATCCAGAAATGAAAGAAATTAACAGGTGATACCACAGCCTTGGAGCCTTTTCTGTGCAAGGCCTGACACTGGTACCTCGCCAAGCCAACATATGCTATCTGAACTTGACTTCTGAGGACAATTGATTACTTGCGGATTACTAGAATGCAAAGGGCTCCCATCACCAAGATGCTTATCAAGTTCAGAGGGAAACAGAAGACCAAGTTATTCAGTAGAATAAGAGACATTATTTTCTGAAACTCAACAGAAATCATCACCAAAGCCTGATGAGAAAGCTTGATTACCAAGGGCACCTCTCACATGACATTTCTGGTCTGCTTCTTCCTCATGCATCATTGTGGCACCAGTAAGCGGAGTTACTCCTGACTTACTCCAGGGGTGATCTAGAGAAGTGTGCCTTTTGACTCCAAATTAACCTGGTTTAGAAACTATCAACAGAGGTGACCCAGCTGATCTTAACTGGTGAAAAAATAACTGAAACCAAAGGAGTTTCATGGGCAGTCCAGCTGAGAACGACTTCATAGTCAGTCCCCACAAGCAATTAGAGTGACAGTCTCGAGTGTAAGTGAAATAGTTCCATTTCAAACATACACTGGAAGCAGATGCTCTTCAGCAGTTTTTATCCTGCGAGGGACAACAGGGGCACAGTGCAAGCACAGATGTCACACTTTGTCCGATCTGCATGGACTGGTCCTCTCAACAGCAAACCAGGCTTCAACATTTCAAGTATAAAATGTTTGGGTTTACTTCTATTTTACTTTCAAATCATGGTATTGTAAGCTTTAGTCAGATGTGTGCAAAAATACCTGTGCTACTGCCAAAGTATTTCCCTCATTTCACCATAAATACTATAGTCCAAGTCCTTAGGTCCCAACAGGTAGCCTTGGGAAGGCAATTATACCCTGCAAAGTTTAGGAACTGGAATATTCTCTGCAAGATGTAGAGCAACAACAAAATGCCTCATACTGCTAATGCAAATAAAGGCTTCAAATAAGGCAGGTACATTAATTAGTATATGCTAAAATCCCACTGACCTCTGAGGGATTTGCATGTGCTTTATGTCAAGCATGTTGTTTGTTCAATCATTGCCCTTTGAGATGTACTAGCCTAAGAGTTAATGTACCACCTACACCAAAGAAGAAGACAGCTCATGTAGACCTGCATTCATCAGGTCTGCTCTTGTGCAACACGAAAACCTCCTTCTGCACAGACACAGAAAAGTTTCTGGAATGTAGCTTTGCAGTGCCCAGGACAGTCTTCCTGCTGCTCCCAGGCATCTCAAATTCTCTTCTTTACCTGAGTGAATGAATCATTGGAGCTTTACCTTGAGTCTCCTGCTCTTGCTGGCTGTGTCAGGAAAGGAGAGTGCACAGAACTTGTTTTATATGCAGACACATCATCCACCAGACAGGGACAATAAAATTGCTCATATCTGTAAGAGGACAGAAAAGAAGCAAGTATTATCATCTGAATCAAATGAACATATGTCCTGAACTACAAAGGTTCACCTTAAGATTTTTTTTTCCCCTCTGTGCACTGTTTGCACCAGGAAGCTTGCAGTCTCTTGTAAACGCCTCCCAAGAATGGAAGAGAAAGGCATTGTTGGAAAGCAGACATGACTGCTAAGTCATTTTTACAAGCTTTGGAAACTTAATTTTGAAAACCAGTAATAATAATAATAATAATAATAAATAATAGTAATAGGGGGGTTTAAGATAAAAGTGAATCCAAGGACAGTCCTGGCAAAGCAGGGTTGACACACCATGTGTTTTGCTGGATTCAGATTGTGAACACTTTGAATATGAATAAACGCTTATAAGAGTTAAAAATTATTATTGCTGCACGTTCATAAAGAAGTCCCTTCCTTCTCAACAGTACTAATAGCATCTGCAGTGCTGAGACTCATAAAGCATTACTGTTGGCTTTCAGGATGATTCATAGGCCTATTTTAACAGAGAGAGGTATCTCACATAGCATTGGGAGTCAGCAGTTCCTCCCTTCTGATCTGGGCTCTGATACAAAATTTTCTTTATAGCCTTGAGCAGTTCATTTAATCTTTCTGCTTCATATTCCACATCTGTGAAATATGAAGTTACCGTATTCGGCTAACAGTAAAGAAAGGTCATTGTTGTTCTCCTCCAAAAATATTTCCCTTAGGACATACCTCACCTCAAAGTCACATGAGAACTGAAAGTTATCCTGTGGATTTTGAACCTTTGAGATAGGGTTAAAAGGTGGCCCGTGCTTGATGCTACAGCATTTCTCTCCACAGAAATACCTACTGTCAAGCTCAGAACCTGGGTCCTGGATACACACACTATCTGACCATAGCACAGACCTGAATATAGATAATGTGGATG
>VZTM01026713.1:6724-18531 GCA_013400555.1 Jacana jacana | reverse complement strand
AGGCAGCTCTCCAGCCACACTTCCCCAAGCCTGTAGCGATGCATGGGGTTGTTGTGGCCCAAGTGCAGGACCTGGCACTTGGCCTCGTTGAAGCCCATGCCATTAACATTGGCCCATCGATCCAGTCTATCCAAGATCTTCAAAATAGCACCGACTCACCACAATCTGGGTAGACAGTACTGGGCCAGGCAGCCTTTTTCTCAGGTCAGAAATGGGAAGAAGAAAAACCTCCACAGAACCCCGAAACCAACTGAAAGGAGACAGGCTATTAGCCCACAGCTGCCTGCTGTAAGTGTGCCAGTTCTTTGCTTTATTTACTGGGGAGCAGTGTGGGATGTACACTGTCTGAAACCTAGAAAGTCAAGGTAGGAAGAAAGAAAGGAAAGAAAAAAGAAAAGAAAAAAAAAGAATCAGGGGAATGTGGTTCCTAGGTTCCTAGACATTTACTTACCCTTTGGGTACAGAGAGGCAATCACTGCTGCAGTAAATGTTCATTTAACTAGGGTGTTTGCAGAAGAAAAATAGGCGATTCTTGCCTCTAGATGGTGGGATAACTGCACACCTAGCTAAATAGCATTCCCCATGCTATCGGCAAGACTATTCACCTTCATAGGTATCTGCCAGCATAAATTTCAAACTTGAAAGGCACATTGCTCACTTCCTGCTGTTGCTCTACTCTAATATGGGTGTTAATGAGTCAGTTTTATCTTAATAGGTTTTTAAAATGATTTAATTCTTTGCATATTGCTTGTGTTCAAATAATGAATGAATGAAATCTACATGTCCTCCAGCCCTATGTGCTTCTGAAAATGACTGTGGTTAAATTATAATCCTCCTTTTTTTATCAAAATGAACCAGGAAAAAGAATTTTGCTACACACAAGGCTTTTAACTGTTTCCTAAAAATTCCTAACCATTTCCATAGATTTTATATTTAAGATACTGATAAAATCATAATCAAAGTTTCCAATAAACGTGTGAAGACATGTACACTCAGAATTAATAGTTCTAGACCTGGCTGCAAACTGGATAAACAGACTGCCAAAAAGTCCTGCTCTGTGTAGCAGAATAGTCCCTAGAGCTTTGCAGAAACCTATTTGTGACTGAAGAAAATGATGCTTTTGTTTCTTCCTTCTTACAAGGCAAAACAAGATAAAAAAAAATTAAAAAACAACCACCAAAACACCAAACTACCAAGAAAGCAAACCTGAAATTTGACTGCTTTTACTGCTAGACTGGCACTGCATTTAACTTTTAAGTTTAGAACTGTAGTTGCATATACACAGTTGTTTGTCTCCTGTTTAAACAAGCCTGACTCATTTCCTTTAAAATAAAGGTCAAAATCCTCCTTGACTCCCTTGGAGTTTGGATGGCACTTAAGGAAGACTGTCATACAAAGTCAAGTTCATATTAACACAGTAAGCAAAGAACAAATAACCAAATGTGGGAAGTTCAACCCATAAAGCTTTCTTGAACAAACTCACAATAACAATAAAAAGCTAGTATTTCAGAGTCTTCAGTAGGAAATGTGAATTTAGGGATTGTAATTACACGGTGAGAAATACTACAAATAAGGATCATTAAAGTATATTGTGCTCCTATTTCACAAAATATATTACTTTTTAAAACTTCCTCTGTTTAGTGCTTTCAGAATTTTTACAACCTCAGATGACATCAGATTACTAATCATGAGGACTACTAAAGTTGGGGTATAGAATTCCTGATAGTAGTTAAATTAGCCGTAAATATACCATATAGAAAGTATATATTGTAAAGCAACCTCTATAATAGTCAACCTTCAGGTTTTCACTTCACTCATTAGAAACACCTATCTGCATCTTTCCAAAAAAGGATAAAATTATTGTGTACCACATCACTCTGATACCTTCCCAACTAAAGGCTTTGTGAGCTTGCTTGCTGTTTCATCTCTGGGTCAGATTGATAATCCATTGATACCACTCTCCTTCAGCAGCACTGCAAATCACTCTGTTTAAAACAAATAACATTATATTACTTAGAGCCACGATTCATTTCTCAAAAAAAGCAGGCTTACACGTGCACAAAGACTAGATAAAAACACTGATTGCCAGCTGCTGGTAGGAGGTAGTACATTTTAAATATGACAGTGACTCCCTCTGGCCAAAGCCAGGAACAGCCTGAGTTTAAGAGTGAACAATGGCTTTGAAGAGAAAACCATCATAACTCAGAACCTCCTGGGAAATGAGAAAGGGAAAATGTGAGGTTTCAAAGTCGTTACAGGACACCTGAAAGGGATGAAAGCATAAACTGTATCTATTCATCTACCTGGCACCATTAATGGCAGCCATAGAACACCTCAAAGAAAGCAGCCATTAAAAACCAATCAGATACCCAAACATCTACAATGACTCAATGCCCCAGAACTGCTAAAACATCACTTTTTGTCAAAAAGTCGTCCAATTTTGTTCTTGTTTTAAATCTTAGAATGAGGTAGTAAATATAACCCATGATACTAACTACGTTTACGATAAAAAATGAACATCAGGGCAAAGCCTGGATCCCACAGAAGCCGACATACACGCCAGCAGAATTTACAATGCTCCGGTCTTCTTCATGTGATTACCCCCCAAGAACAGGAGAGGGACAGCACCAAAGTAGCTGAAGTAAGAAATTGGTTTAGTAATTTCTCTGGAGACTGCTACATCAGTGGAAAGAGGGACCGACTTTCAGGGTCTTCAATCAGACGTTTTATTGAATAAGACCTTTTCCCTTTCCTTACTATGTATCTGTAGTTCACTTCAGAAAGAAAACCTGAATGGGGCCATTTGGGAAGCCAGAACCACATTCATTCCTCTGACAGCACTGAGCTGAAGTGCAGTAACTGAGCGTTTGTGTAAACCAAGAATACACTCATTTTCACCTTGAATTACCTGAAGTTGGGATTCTGCACCTCATGCAGATGAAACTTTTGGATTAAAATGTGTTTGTTGGCTCCCATTTTTGATAAATCAGAGAGCCCAATTCCATTCTTACACTACCATAAGCAAGACAACATAAGCTGACCAACACCACGATTATTTCAGGGTGCTTCACCTGTGTAAGCAAAAGATGAGTCAAGTTCACCTCTTTTTTTTTTTTCCTGCAAAATGCTATCTTTTTTTATTTCCTGAATGATTTGGTTTACCCAAATAATGTTACTGTTATATCAAATATAGCTTCTGCTGTTGAGATAAAGGCAGTTACCAGCAGCACTAGTAATTTAGTTTGGTTTTATGCAATTCCATTAAACAGTCGTTTTATCACAGGCTAGATGGGACACAGCACCCCACGGACAGATGTTTTAAATAGGAGCAGATATACACAAGAAGGTCTGTAGGGAATTACATTCTGTTTTTCACAGTACTTCTCCAAGGTCCTTTTTAATTCTTAGTAGAACTTTTTTGAATTCCTGGAGATCCTGCCAGCTTCTTACCATCTCCCACGCATACACTCTATACCATATTCCAGTTCACTAAAGAGATCATGTTATTTCCAGATTTTTCCACCAGAAGTTAAATTTACAAATTATAATTGGTTTCCTTTTTATTTTTTTTAATAGACGCTGTATTTGCCCGTTTGCAGTTCTGCCATGCTTCTCCAATCCTCTGTATGTTTTCTACATAGCTCCCAGTATCTTTAAGATTCTTACTAAGTAACCCAATTTATCAGGTCCAGCCAAATAGATGTACATCTAATTTCTGTAAATACACTCTAGCTAGCTTTCTCATTCTCTGAAAACCCCGATTTCTCTCTGTGCTGGCTTCCTCTGGAAACCTACCCTTTGCAGAGAGCAGTTCTGTTGGCCATCTCCTTTAGCTGAGCATTTTAGTAAATACCAATGCATAAACTACATCATATAGCCCCCTTCACATACTGATTAAGTATCTCTTTAAAATTAATTAGATTATTGCAATTCTTCCTATGGGAAAAGCCCAGAGGAAGAAGAGTGGAAAAGGAGAGAGAATCTCTCTCCTATAGCAGTTAGGTATCTTCTCGTTTATAGATTAATTTTGTATCTATTTTAACTACTATAACATTGTCTTCATTTTCAATCCATTTTCTCCTTGGGCTGTATTTGCCTATTTTTTGCTGCAGCAGTCATTTTCTCTTAGGAACATATCTGAAAACACTGATCCAAAATTGGTTGCATGGATGACTACAAACATGGTGAAAACAGCTGGTAACTTACAAATACGGGACGTACACTTGTAAAAATTGGGGGGGTTCTGATTAGAGGTTCCAAGTAGAGGGTTAGAAAATCTCTCACCATCCTTTGTTAGCATAAAAGCAATGAACCTCGCTTGTCTAAGCAATTTCTTACCAATTTCTAAAGCTTGAACTGCCACGAAATTCCACCCCATACAGCAAATCCCTAAACTAATTGCCTTTCTTAATTCTCTCTCTTATATAGTCAACACTGATCATTTTTGAAAAATGAAGACTTCTTTTCCAAAACACAGTGTTGTCCTCACACTTCCCTTACTCTGAAGGAGCCAGCTGCAGCATCCAACCTGTCATTGATCAAAGAATGTAATTTCTATGGTGTCCCACTGCTTTCAATTAAAGATTTGTTTCAAGGTATGGTACAGGCTGATTTTCAGATTGTTTCTCTGGCGTTTAACTAAAGTCCTGTTTTTCACTGCAACACGGGAACTGCTTTTATTTCTCCCTTAATGTTATTTCCCTGCAAACTGTTACCATTTTTTCCCTAGAATAATTATTAGTTTTCAACAGTCTTCTCCCTACACTACATGGTTTTTATTCTAACCAAGATAAATCTGGGTTTACATTGAACAGCAAATTATTATAAAATAAAACGTGTTTTGTATTAAAATGCTACCCCCAACACTGATTTGTGACTCTTTGCTGAAAATAATTACATTTTTGCATGTAATTGTTAATAACCTTCTATATAGCTGCAAATTCTTTTTTTTTTTTTCCACAAAGCTCATATAAGATATTTATTTTCATAAAGACTTTCCACTCCCCATGGCCTTCCAAGAGCAATTTGTCTGAGTTTTCTCAGTGGTGCCCAGTGACAGGACAAGGGGCGATGGGCACAAGCTGGAACCAAGGAAATTCCGTCTCAACATGAGGGTGACAGAACGCTGGAAAAGGCTGCCCAGAGAGGTTGTGGAGTCTCCTTCTCTGGAGATACTCAAAACCCATCTGGATGTGTTCCTGTCCAGCCTCCTCTAGGTGAACCTGCTTTGGCAGGGGGGTTGGACTAGATCATCTTTGAAGGTCTCTTCCAACCTCTACAATTCTGGGATTCTGTGATTACATTATGCCCCTGCGAGGTGGCGGGGCTGAGAGGGACCCTGGGGCTTCAGCAGCCAGGGCCTGGCTGCCTGAGGCAAGCAGATGAGGGCAGGCTCACAAATGGTGTCCAGGTTCAACCAAGGGTCCGGATCACCAGGCAAGTGGTGAGGCAGGTCTGAGGTCAAGCTGAGAAGTCAGCCTGCAGGTCTAAGTTGGGACACAGTTCAGCAGGTTACATGGCCAGGCTGGTTCCCCACTGCGCTGTCAGGACCTTTCTCCACTGTTCTGGAGTGCTGGGTTCTGCCCTGGGCTGCACCATCTCTGAGCTGGTCCTGAGCCGCAGCAGCCAAGCCTCCAGCGAGGAGGGTGATCTCTTATCCATCTACAGGTGTCCTAACAGACTTAAATATTCACCTTCTCATAATCTGGCAGCAGAAATAAATGTTAATGAAGGGAGAGCAGCATTACCTCTTGTTTTGGCAGTACTGATGATAAAGTTTTAGAAAACCACGATGCCAACCACAAAAGGAGCTTCTTCTTCTGAACTGTGTAATGTGCCTGAAATTACACACTAAATAATATTTAGAAAAATGACACTTTTGTCCAAGCTTTTTGCTTATTTTATAGGTTGGAAGCTTTTCTGAAAAATGAAACTATAAATAACAGACTCCTTGGAAAAATGAGTGTGTGCTGGTTGTGTGTTCTTTTCCAGTTTTGTTTTACCTATAAAATAGTATGACTTCTGTCTTCATCGATATGAGCCCCCTTCTGCTGTTTAATGATTTTATTGCTGCTGCATCACTTTCCTGTTTCTTTTTGTTAGCATTAATTGTTGCTAAGGAACTGAATCAGGCTCTGGTATTATTTGTCAGAACTATTTTATTCTTTGAAATACACAGAGATTGCTCAGCAAAATAAAAATGTCTCTCTCAAGAGAAAGAAGGCCATTTGCACCTACCACAACACTCATCTTCTGACGGTTTCTAAGAAAAATTGAAAGAGTGACGCAAGTGTGACGCATATTTCCAAACCAGGTAGTTTGGGAAATACAAATACTGATGAAAAATCGCTTCATGTTCTCCATGAGGATATCCTAAGCCACCCAAAACAACACCATTTATTTTGTTTCTAATCATCATGTCTCAGCTTTTACAAGCAAAGTAACTTAAAAGCAAAATAGCTTGACTTTCCATCAGCACAAACTGATATAGAGAGTTCACCTTTGCTGTAGCTTATTAAATAAACAATTTAAGCAATTTTATAGGAAAGAAATTTGGAAGCTCAAATTTGCCATTTTATTTAGGTGTCCTAATTTTGTGTTAAAGCAGCAACAATCTGCAGTGTCTCATCTGTACTACTCACGTGGACCTATCAACAAGAAGGGTAACCATCCCATTTGCAAACAGGAGATGATCTGGGTTTAAGGCAACCTTTACTTTACATCTCTCTGAAATAATCAAAACCAGTAACAGTCACATTGCAGACCGCTTTGTTCAGTTTCCACTGTGAAGGTTTAAACTGTTACAGTATTACGTAAAACATAATAGGAAGGTCTAGATGAAGACTGTGACAACAGAATAGAAAAACTCCCATAGAACTTTATCAAGAATGTCAGGAACAGGACAAACCTTTATTAAAATTCCCAAGAATTGTGAGTTGCTCAATGTTGCCTAAAATTGCCTTAAAAGTTTCCACATTCCATTATGTCATTTTAACGTTTCATATCCCCCCAAAATGAGCAACATATTTTCTTTTGTACTGTTTTAACGGGAACCTGAATCCCCCAGATAAATACTTAGTAGGAACTTGGGACTCTCGAGATAAAAACTATTGTTTCCATGGGAAATCTCTCAAAATTTGCTGTTTGGAAAGGATTACTCCTGTAGCTTTTTCAAGCCCAAAGGCTTTCCCCAAATTCTTCCTTTACAAAAATAAGCCTAGTGTAGCTCCAACCCTTATGTAACACCATCAAAATTTAAGCCATCAAAACACACCTTGCCTAGGGATGATATACGTGGACTGCAGCCAGCCAAGGTATTGACTGACCCGCGCTCATCAGCCATTCCCTGGCACCTGAATCCCTCCTGCTCTCCCTAGATCCTGCAGCCCTAAATCCAAACCATCATAGAATAGTTTTGGTTGGAAGGGCCCTTTAAAGCTCATCCAGTCCAATCACAGCAATGAGCAGGAACAGCTTCACCTAGAACATCTAACCTGACCTTGAATGGTTCCAGAGATGAGGCATCTAGCAGGTTTCTAGGCAACTTGTGCCAGTGTTTCACAACCCTCCCCTCTACCCAGTCTGAATCTTCCTTCTTTTAGTTCAAAACCATTGTTCCTTGGCCTGTTACCACAGACCCCGCTAAAAACTTTGTCCCCATCTTTCCGGTAGGCCCCCTTTCGGTACCGAAAGGCTGCAATAAGGTCTCCCTGGAGCCTTCTCTCCTCCAGGCCAAACAACTCCAACTCTCTCAGCCAGTCCTCACCAGAGCAGTGTTGGTGCCTTCTGCAAGCCACCTCTTTTCATACAACCCAGGGGAACTTTATTATTCCCAAAGACAGTCGTTTCTGCTCGGAACCCAGCTGAAACCAGCCAATGGCCTTAAGCACCGAAGTATAGGATGAACCAAACCAACTGCGCTTCCCTGAGAGCCATACGGTGGCTAAACCCTCCCTTGGCCGGCACGGCACCATACTCGGCACACTGCGCACCGACTGCTGCCTAGACGTTAAGAAAATCCTCTCAGGGCCCGGCAGCGCGGAGGGAACCTCAATCGGCACACCGCGGCCGCAGCGCAGGAAAACCCTCCGCCGCCCCTGGGAGCCGCCGACCGCTCCTCCGCGCCGCACGCTCCGCCCCGCCCCGCCCCTTGCCGACCAAAACATTGACACGTGCGCCTCGCTCCCCCCTCACGTGACCCGCCCGGCCCGCGCCTGCTGCTGACGCCACAGTCGCCTTTCCACCAATAGAAAAGGGCGTCGCCGGGTAGCAACAGAAGCGGAGACCAATCAGCGGGGCGGAGGGGCGTGGAGAACCGCAGACCCCTGTTACTTCCGCCAATAGCCCCGCGGCCCGGGCCGAGCGCGCCAGGGACTGCCGGGCTGGTCGGGTGCTGTGGGGAGCGGTGTTGTCGAGAGGTGAGGGGGACAGACGGGCGCTGGGTGGTGAAGAAGACCGGAGTCCCGGTCTGAAAGGTGGGGGGGGACCGATAGGGGCCCGGTTATGAGGGGTGGGTGCTCAAATGTAGGCGGAGAAGGGTGTTGGGGCCGTGCGTGTGAGGCCCGTGGACCTGGGGGTTTGGGACAGAGTGTGGAGAGAACGGGCAGGCGTGGTTTGAGGGGTCTGAGGCTGCCTTAGGTGTGTGTGGGGCTGGAGTAGTTTGGGATGAGACATTATGGTGGAGATGGGCAGAGGCAGGTGGGTCTCGGGCTAGGAAGGAGGGGTGGCATGGATTAGGCTCAGGGAGAAGTGTCTAGAGTTTTCTTGGAGGAGTGGGTTGTTGGGATATCAATAGGCTGCATGAGGATGGAAGAATGGGAAGAAGCAAGGGCTAGTTTGACAGCAGGCTGGAAGGTAGGCAGCTCAGTTGGAGAGGAGGAGCATTTATGCCTGTTAAGGATGGTGAACTGCATGGCCTGGATACACTGAAATGGTTGTATGGAGAAATAACAATCAAATAGGGGTGGACTAGAGAAAAGCTGAGGAGCTGGTGAGTTGTGGTGACTCAGAAAAGGTGGTGAGCTTATAGAAGTGTGAGACTTGATTTGAGACAGTCACTTGATAGGAAAAAGTGTGGGACACTGAAGTCTGTAAGCAGACTCCGACTTATTAGTTACAGAGGTTGACCGGGCTAGCTTCCTAGGAGAAGGTAGTCTAGAAGTCATCTGCCAGCAGTGAGAGAGTAAAGTAGCAGTTTCAATAGAAAGTTGAGCACCTGAAAAGATTGTGGTAGTTGTAAAGGAAGAGGTGGGTGTGCTCTTAGATTGTTAAGAAGCTGGAGAACCTTGCCTGTCCCTATCATGTTGGCAACAGTCTTCTTTCCGAATAACAAAGGTGGTTAGGGTTATAATGATGTGTTCTTTAGTATACGACTATATACACAGAAGACATCTCTAGTACGAGGGCAGAGTAATAGGATGACTGGTTTTGCAGTGAATTTTGCTTATGTGGTGAGCTCTCTCGTGGAAAGCCCAACTCCCTTAAGGGGCAAAGATGGCTGGAGCAGTTACTATCATCTCAAGCTATACTAAGCCAGCATACACAGCCTTCTGTGCTTCTTTCTGGTGCTTCTTGTTTCCTTAGTCCTTTTTTCCCCTTTTCCTGCAGAAAATATGTACGATGCAAAGTGAAGAACGCTTGTTCCTAACCATTTTTAGGAAAAATTACATGCAATTGATGGCTTAAATACTTGTTGTTAGCTAATGACTGTGTTCCTTTCCCAGTCCTTTTTTGCTTTAAAGAACCCTTTCCCACTGCATTTTCCCCAAAATCCAAATCTAAGGAATTCATCTTTTGATGTAGTGGAAGTTTTAAGAAGTAAACAGCTGCTCGTTATTACTGAAGGTATACTACATAGAATATGCTGGAGCTCCTGAAAGCAAGCTCTGGCCTAGAAGCCACAGGGATGCTTTATGCAATGCTGTACTGGGAAGCAAAGTCTGAGTGGAGGCAAAGCAAAAGCTTGCATTTTCTTACCAGACCAGCCAGTCAGTCATACTCAATGACTACCTCTTATGTGAAAGAGATGCATAGGAGAGATTTGTGATGCGTTTCAGCTTCTTAAAGCTTGGTCACCAACTTCTGGACAACAGTCAAATCTGCTCTTGAATCCTACAGGAATTGAGAAGCAATAGTGGGTTGGGTTTTGGTTTTTTGGTTTGGTTTGGGGTTTTTTGTGTTTTGGGGCTTTTTGTTTTGGTTTGGTTTTTTTCTGGTTGCATATGTGTATTTACTACAAAGCATACTTTTACACTTCTGACTCCATAAGCTGCAACTTCTGACCGTGAGTACGGGTCACTTTTTGGAATTGCTACTGGTAGATGCACCCTTAGTTGGTGTAATAGTGGAACTGTCTTGGACTAAGAATATCTGTTTCTTTGCAAAGAAAAACAGGTCAACACGTACCAACCTCAGAAGTACTGACTTGTAATCTTCCACAAATGTTTAAGTAATTTTAAAGAAGTAAAAGTAATCTGACTTTCTAATAGCTTTTTCTTTTTTCTCCTAGGAAGATAATATGCTGAATATATCATACACATACTGAAATGATTCATGTCTCTGGGCTTTTTCTCTTAAGCATAATTTTCCAGGGTTTCTGGAGCAGACATCGTTAGTCTTTGGGGTTTGTGTGCACTTCCTCATACATTGTTTTCAAAGTAACAACAGTAATTTTTTTGAGGATGGGTGACAGAAAACTTACTCTGTTGAAACCTTGTAGGGAAAGACCCTCACCTATCGGGTTGTAAAGATCTGCAAAGCAGTCTGGTTTAGAGCATGCAGCTATTGAAGCGTGGCATTTTAAATGCCAAGGTGCGTCCCTGGGAGGAAGCTATTAAACTGGTGGCCTGATAGCTTGAAACCACAGGGGTTTGCTCCCAATGTTTAAGAACTTATAAAGCACACTATGCATCCTATTCTGTAAATTATGTTTAACCTTGGACTTCAGCTGCTTTCATTCACTTCAACAAAATACTCCCATGTTTTCTTGTATTGTTTTCAGGAAGCTTTTACTTTCTTTATCCTCATGTTTTTGTAACTTGTCCTGTTCTGACGATGCACATTCCTGCCTTGCTGCAACTATGTGATCTTGATTTTTTTCACTTCCTCTTCCCCATAATTTTTTATCAATTGAAGTATTCTTGAAGTATTTAATTTTTTTTCAAGTTATCTTGTTCAGCCTATAGTGCTCTCTGTGATGCTGAATTCACTCTAGAGTTTATTTTTTTGAGTAATGGCATGTACCTACAACAGTGCTTTATATCAGAGCTGCTCATTGTGAGCTCTTTATCTCTAGACATGGTTCAACCCCCTCTTTTTTTTTTATGTTGGTCCAAGATGATGTTTTTGAATTATTTTCTGCTGTTTTATGAGTCTCTTTCAGTAATTTAAAATTATTTCAGGTAAATTCTGCTTATCTTGGCAGGAGTAAAAATGCTTTGACCTATGTTATTCTGAAAGCACTTGTGAGCACCAACAATTTAAACAGTTGTATCATAAAGGCAAGAGGCCTTAATTTAAGCCAGAATAAGAGGAATTTGAAACAATTTAGGGTGTGGAAAAGTATATTATGGTTTATATTATGCCTAGGGAGCAGTAAAAAGATTAGAAAAGCAGATAGGCATGAATAGAGTTTGTGGTGGCTGGTAGAAAGGATGTGGTAAATTTTGGAAAAGATTCCCGTTAAATGCGGAGGAAGGTTGAGTTATGAGTAGGAAGGGGACCTTAGTCAATGCTGAGGCTAGACAATACACTTAAGTTTGTGTGGTATTTTTAAATTTTTGTGGGTTTTTTAATTTAAAAAAAAAAAA
>VZTM01026711.1:0-16301 GCA_013400555.1 Jacana jacana | reverse complement strand
GATGTGTTGCTCATTACATAAAAATGAAACACATCAGCAATGCATTTCTAAGCAGGGATCACCAAAAAAAAAAAGAAAAAATCAAAACACAGAAGTGCTCATGTGTGAAGAACTAATGTTGCAATTCAGGGACAAACCGAATCCTTGATAATATCAGACCATGACTGGAATCTGGAACAAAACAGCCTAAAGGAAAAATGAATGTAAATCTCAGATTTAGCTCTTGAACAGAGATTAAAATTTGTCTAGCATAGAGAGTTACATAGACCAGACAAACCCATGGTCTGCAGATAGTCCTCTGAGACTTGCACACATGACAGAGAATCTAGAATACTGCAAGAAAGAACACCTGAGGCAGAAAAGCATCCAGAGGTCAAAGTAAAAATCTACTGAAACCAAAACATGATGCTCCACATGCTGTGGTAAACAGCTGGAGTCAGTAGAAACAACTGAGCCCCCGGACATGGCAAAACCAGGACTAATAAACTTACTTACTGCCATCTGACAGCAGTCAACCATATTTCTCTCAGGAAACAGTCCCCATTCCTGCATTGTCCCAGGACTGCATGCAGGGCGTCTCTAAGATCGAATCACACATTCCTATTTAGTTGTAATTAGCATCTGGGTCATACAGATTTTAAATTTTGCATTATGCTATATTACATGTTAACTACTAGGCTACAGAGCAGATGAAAGTATGTCTTTAAGAAGCCCTGATACAAGCTATTTAAAACTAGATGTTAATATTATCTCACTGTAAAAAAAGGTAAGCAGTGACAATTTATTCACTGAAGGATCACAGATTTAACTGCTATACTCTCAGTGATGTAAATAATGCTCAGTCCAAATCCTGGCCCTGTTTAATTAATTAATATAGATGCAGATAACTAGACTAAACTCAGTCAGAGGAAAATTACATCTTTAAAATGTTTGCTCAGACATCTTCTCTTGTTTCTGAGAGCTGCACTTGGTGCTTAAGCTAAGGTCTGTGAAGGGTGGTAGAACATGGGTACATGTCAAGAGATAAGAAGGTTACAGATTGAATATATCTTTTTGAGAAATATCAGCATCTGACAGCAAGAGGTACTTGCATCTGCAAAAGAACTAAACAGAGACCAGATAAGTTGTGAAAGACCAGACAAGACAGGGACTGACAAAAATTCCAGGAGGAATGTGTCCATACCTCATTTCAAAAAATGAACACTTTTCTCAAGAAATAATTCAGAGAAGGCTAACTTTGATGGTCAAAAAAGGCTGTATCTTCAGTGCTTGCTTTTATTTATTTTTTTTTTTATCCCCCAGCTCAAATCTATAAGTAGGCTCTAAAAGATGTCATCCAAACCTCTGCTTGAAATGAAACAGGTACCTGAGTAAACTTAAACTTATAAGTTTTAAATGCCTTCCTTCAAGCCTGTATACTTTCTTGAAGCTTGAGATCTGTCAGCTTTCGTATGGAACAATGAGGAACATAATGTAGAATAATGAGGCATTCTCAAATGCAGGGTTAAAACAGATCCAGCATAAAAGGCTCATACAAGACACACAGTATTATGAATATTCTTAAACTGCATAAATTAATATAGTCAATCTGTTTGTCTCTCATATTGCTGACATATTTTATATACATTTACTGTGATCCACATTTAATTTTTCAAGTCTATTATTTCAGTGTAATATTTTGAGAAAGAAACAGCAGGTAAAAATATGATCACTCTACCTAGATGGCAATTCATTTCTACAAAAAAGAGAAAGCCATTATAAGAAGACAAGACCATATATGAAAAGTAAGTACATCATCATGGTTATACATAGCAAATATATGGTGTATAAGTAAATTATATTCTCTATGCAAAAGAAGCATTCTGCTCTACAATTTCAAACTGAGTACATTTTTATCTTTCATTTTGGCTAGCTTTTATCATATTCACACTTTGCTTGGAAATAATGAACTACTTCAAAAGATTATATTTTTAGTTGAAAAGACTTTCAACTGAATTTTAATTTTGTTGAAAAAGAAAGAAATAAGAAAATGGAAAAAAAGAGGGAAATGTACAGCAAAGTTACAACACATCTCCTCCTGGCCCCAGTGAATGCTTATTTTCTAGATGGTGTAAATGGCACAAAGGTATACAAGATCAATTTTGGTATCTGTGAAAACTATACAGAAATATAGTTAATACCACATAATAGAAAAAGAACCGGGAGTAGCTAGATTTGTCAGCTAGCACAAAGAAGCAGAATAACACTTACGAGCTGTCTCAGTAGAGCAGATAGCGTGTCAAATGCTAAGAAGCTGTCTTCCCCATAAGCAATTTTCAGACAGATCTAAAATGTTAAAGCCAGTTTATAGTTGCTTTTAGATTTGTCTCCATCATTGAAACAGACCATTTTTACATTGCCTTGGTCTCTCTTATAAATTATTTCTACAAACACTTACACGTGAGTAACTTCATGTGAGTCATTCTCTTAGTAAAGCTCTATATATACGTACATAATTATTTGTAAGATCAGGCCACTGAACTGTGTGTAGAATACAGCAAACATCCTCTGCTCACAGACAGAAACTGAGCGCACCACAGAGAGCCAGAATAGCTTGTCATTTGTAAAGAATAATGCCTCAAATCCATATACAATATCATGAAAATCCTCTTAATATTACTAAGCACAGTATGTCTGCTTACATACTTCCATATATATTTGAAGCACTATGTATACAAAGCCCTTGAATGCCTTCTAGCTCCTAAGTAGCATAATCCTGATCACAAGATTGATTGTTTGCAGAGCACTAGTGTTGGAAGCCAGCATGGCTTATGGTGAATCATTCATGGCCAATTCAAGACCTGAAATGACAGTGGTTAAAAATTAAGCAGTTAATAATCAACAACTGCCTGAAATGGTATTTTGAAGTGAACATTTGTACGATATTCACTCATTTTACAACACCTGGCACTATGAAAAGAACAATTTTTCAAATAGTTGAACTTTTGCCAGTGTACTGGCTTCCCTTGTTTTCCAAATCTTTTGCTGATTTATAGATTCTTTTAATACAAGAATTTTTCTTCTGTGGGCATACCATAATAGAAAATGGAAAGTTGACTAAAGCTGTGCAGAACCTTTGAAAGAGGTCTGCCTAAAAGTAAGTTATTGTATAAAAAAGACTGAGTAGAATTTTCATACCACCTGCATCACATGCCACTGGAATCGGAAAATTGAAAGGGTTGGAAGGGACCTCTAGAGATCACCTAGTCCATCTCCACTGCTAAAGCAGGATTGCTTAGAACACATTAATCAGGACAGGATCCAGGAGGATCTTGGAGATCTTGAGAGAATGGGACTAAACAACCTCCCTGGGCAGCCTGTTCCAGGGCTCTGTCACCTTCACCCTGAAGAAGTTTTTACTCATATTTGAATGAAACTTCCTATGTTCCAGCTTGTGCCCGTTGCCCCTTGTCCTGTCAGTGCAAACCACTGAAAAAAGTCCAGCTCCATCCTCCTTCAACCCACCCTTGAGACACTCATAAGTATCAATAAAGTCTCCCCTNTCTCTGCCCAGCTCTCCAGCCTGTCCAGGTCACGCTGGATGGTGGCACAGCCCTCTGGAGTGTCATTCAGCCCCCCCCAGTTTGGTATCATCAGCGAACTTGCTGAAGGCACACTACGCCCCCTCATCCAGGTCATTGATGAATATGTTGAACAAGACTGGACCAAGTATTGACCCTTGGGGGACACCACTGGTTACAGGCCTCCAGCTTGACTGTGCTCCACTAATTACAACCCTCTGAGTCCTGTCACACAGCCAGCTCTCAATCCATCTCACTGCTCCCTCATCTAGCCCACACTTCTTTAGTTTCCTAAGGAGAATGTTACGGGAGACAATGTCAAAATCCTTGCTGAAGACAAGGTAGATGACACCTGCTGCTCTCCACTCATCCAGCCATCTAGTTATAACATCATAGAAGGCTGTCAGATTGGTCAAGTATGATTTACCCTTGGTAAATCCCTGTTGACCACTTCCAATAACTTCCTGCTCTTTAAGAAGTTTGGAGATGACATCTAAAACATGCCACTCCCTTACCTTCCCAGGGACAGAGGTGAGATTAACTGGCCTGTAGTTCCCTGGGTCCTCCTTCTTGCCCTTTTTGTAGGCCAAAGTGATATTTCCATTTCTCCAGTCCTCAGGCACCTGTCCTGTTCTCCGTGACCTTTCCAAGATGATGGAGAACGGCCCCGCAATAACATCTTCCAGTTCTCTCAGCACTCATGGATGGATCCCATCAGGGCACATGGACTTAGGGATGTCTATTTTGGCCAAGTGGTCTCTAACCCAGTCCTCCGCTGCAGAGGGAAAATCTTCCTCTTTCCAGATCTTCCTGCTTGTCTTCAGGGTCTGGGATTCATGGGGGGCAGTTTTAGCAGTTAAGACCAAAGCAAAGAAGGCATTCAGTAGCTCCACCTTCTCTATGTCTTCCACCCCTAAAGTGCCCACCACATTCGTCATTGGGCCTACATTTTCCCTAGTCTTCCTTTTCCTACTGATATACTGAAAGAACTTCTTGGTATCTTTAACCATAGTGGCCAAGTTCAACTCTGCTTGAGCTTTGGCCCTTCTAATCTACCCCCTGCATAGCTTCGCTACATCTTGGGACTCCTCAGAATTTACCAACGCAGAAAGAAGACAGAACAGAGACAAATTTGAATGAGGAACATGAAGACAGCTAAGAAAATTATGCCCCCTGACCAAGAAGCCAAGATATCATTACAATAAAGATGACATTATAAGTCATAACAAGTGGACTCAAATTGCATATAACTCAATAGATTTTTGTATTGCTTCTCCCATTGGGTTACAGCAACAACATTCTTGGGGTCAGAAGGATGTAATCAGGACATGATGTGGTCCACTGAGTTCTAGAAGAAAAATATTGCAGACCTGCTGCTGTAAATTGTAACTGGCAATAAAAGCAGCTGACCTGTCCGGACTAGAGAAGAAATTACCTATAAAAGTCTACTGAAATGTCTGGAAAACACAGAACCACATTTTTTCAAAGTAAAGGAAATACAATGAAATATAAGCAGTGTGTCCTGCAAGAATCTTCAGGAATGTGTTTTGAAAGTCAAACCATTGCATTTTTTGGCACTTAAGTATTTAATAAGCAACAACTAAGAATAAATGAACATATAGTATATTATAATGAAATAGTCTGTAAATTGTAGCTCTCTGATAGCGTCCAGTACCAAAATGTTTCCCATAACAGCAACTAGCTACATTACTTAGTGATGTATTAGACAGTGGTTCTGTAGGTAAACAGGATTTGGGTTAAAATTCTCCTTTAGTTCTGATGATCTGCACAAGTCTACACAAACTCTATACTTTGAACATTTCATTCATGCATTGCCTTCAAGCAGAATCACTCTGTCCTGAACTTCACCCCTGACGTACTGAATTAAAACAAGAGATTCTTTGCAATTTTTCCTTAAAATAAAATAAAAGTATTAATCCATTAGCCGTGTACATAAACAAATGTCATCACCTGACAGATAATTCTATAAAGCTTTTTAATCACTAGTATAATTAGTAATGTTTTGGGGTTTTTTTTTGTCTACTGAGCAGTTCAATTAGCACACACTGCAAAGGAAAGCAAGCACTTTGGCTTGCAAGAGGTGTCATTTTTATACTTGATTCAATTTTTGTGAAATGTGGAAAAATATATCCTTCATTTTCTACTTTCTACATTAAGGATAGTTTTTCACCGGAGAAGGTTGTTTGCTTTGTTTAAATAAACCCTTGATCAAAGGTGTTTATCTTGTGTTTCCAGAAGAGGAGCATCATGGACTAAAGCAATGAATATATAAAGAGAGACGCAAATTCGAGAAATAAACTCTGTGACAGCGGCATACTGATAGGCAGGCAGTTTGAGATACTGAGGAATGTTTTGACTCTGCATCTAAAGACAGATTTATATTTAAGATAAATATATGTACCCAGAGATATATTTCCCCCCAGTAAAAAAGGGGCTAAACACTTTTGAGAGTTACACCTTATTGCAGATTTGAGGATATAATCCAACTCTATGTACAATGAGTAAATCCCTTCCCTTGTCTTGAGATAACAAAAATTTTCCCTACATGTTGTGAAGCAGAATTACTGGAACTGTTTATAATAGCGTAGAGGTCTACTTTACTGTTTATTTGGCTCTTGACCTTCTAGCTATGGCTGAAGTAAAAAATGCTGGAAGCAGTAGCGGTTTTAAGTCAACAAATGTAGCTATTCCAAAATACCACTCATTTCACAAAATGCACTGAACGGTATTAGAAGGAATAATCAGGCTCTTTTGCCTTCTATAAAGGCTTCAGAAATGACATTCATTAAAGTCTGTAAATCTCAACAGTTTGGTGACTCAGAACTCTGAAATGATATAGTACAGAAGCCATTACAGTACATACTTATATATTGTATCATAAATATATAGTGTTACATTTGTTGTATATGCATATGTATATCCCTGCTTTCTGTTTCATAACTGAATAATGCTATTGCAGTACTATAGATCTGAATGATCTGGCTGCAACAGTCATGATAGTTGCTGTAAACGTGAATTTTTTATAGGGGTGTTTTATCGAAACGCATGTGCATTTATATAGTCGCTTTATTTAAGTTACTCCTGGGGTAAGTATACAACATTAAAAAGAACATGCAAAATGGAAGAGGGTTATCTATTCTTGTTAGGAAAAGTTAGTCTGCTGCAGGTAATGTTTCTAACATTAATATAGGCTAGAGGCATTCTGCTGGTTTAGAAGTAGGAAGCATATCTCACTATTTAACCAATGACCTAGCCAACACTGTTAGATATCCTGTAAAATTTTCAAAAACCTCTGTTAGAATTTCTGGTTATCACCTGTCCTGAAGCCAAAAGCACCTGTGATTAAGGAAGACTTGTGGCTTTTAATGAATTTAAAATAATGCTAAAATCTAGAAACTGGTGACAGAAACAGTCACTGTTCCAGCTGCTGAAAGGTAATTGGATTAGAATAATGGGCACATATTTCTGTTTGGTAATTACTGTACTTCCCTGAAAAGACTATTGTGCAAAGGTAATTGTACTGGAGAGTTTCAGAGATGTGCCTTTATTTCAACAGCTACTGTGTTTTACAAAGTGCAGTGCTGATGATATCAGTTTAATTTATTACAAAGGGATGGAAGAAGGTATATTTTATAAAATATTATATACATTCCAACATCTGATTTATTAAGTGATGCACTGGGATCTTTTAATGGAAAAGTGAAAAGAATGGGTATACGAATGTTCACTGGGATTATGATCAGTTCTGTTTAACATCTTTGTTGGAGACATGGACAGATAGAATGCACCCTCAGCAAGTTTGCTAATGACACCAAGCTGTGTCTTGTAGTCAACACAGTGGAAGGAAGGGATGCCATCGAGAGCGACCTGGATAGGCTTGAGAGATGGGCCCATGCCCATTGGAAACAGATGATCTTGAAGGTCCCTTCCAGCCCAAACCATGCAATGATTCTATACCATGTGCGTGACACTGTTCTAAATAAGCCATGACCTTTGACTCAGGAGCCCTACTGAGCCTTGCTTGTGAGACTGACATAGAAGCAGCAGCACCCTCAAGGTGAGCAGCAGAGACTCTGGACTTGCAGGCTCAAGAATTACAGTCTCACAGACATGACCAGGGCTGCAGAGGTCTCTTTTCTACTACCTTCTACCATAGTGTCAAAAAAGTAATGAAATGGTCTAAGTCTACTTAGACCATGGTCTATACAACTAAGGCTTTGAAAGCCTGGATAGGAAGATCTGCAGTCTAGATTTAGACTTGCTTGGGTTTTGGGGTGCTTGGGTTTTGACCTGTGAGTGAAATATGACACAAACTATGCTTACGCTCAGGCTCAGGCTGAGGTGACAGAACAGTGGAACGGGCTGCCCAGGGAGGTTGTGGAGTCTCTTTCTCTGGAGATATTCAAAACCCGCCTGGACGTGCTCCTGTGTGACCTGATCTATGTGTTCCTGCTCTGGCAGGGGGATTGGACTAGATGACTTTCAAGGTCCCTTCCAATCCCTGATATTCTGTGATTCTGTGAACTATAGAGGCATTTACAGTATATGTGTATATAAGAGAACTCGAGAGCTCTTCTGAATTCCCAGGTCTGGATGTTCACTGGAGTTGTTTCCCAGTGCCCTGATGTTTTGAGTCCCATGCAGACCCTCACCTCTAATCCACTACGCTTCACTGTCATAATGAGAACTTCAAGTTCTACATTTCCAAAGGACACCAAATGGAAGTGAGTAAAGAAATGGACCTGTGACAAGATCTAAACAGGTACATAATGTGGAGGCTAAGTATCCCATCACCATGTATCCCAATGCACTGTAGTAACTAGGTTCAGATTAACTACGGTATCCTTGAATTGTAGTGAACTCTGTTGATTAAACACCCATTGAGGCTATGAGCAAGCTGCCACTTCTAAAACAGCCATCAGTCTCTTTGTTATTATGCAAAACTAATAGCTTTGAAGATCCAGGAGCAGAGAGCAATTAAGAGCTGCTGAAATTCATCTTTGGATATTCCATTGTGCTGTGTCAAATTCAGACTGCCTTGATCTGCATGTACAAATCCAGGGACCGTATTTGCTCTGTGATACACTGTGGAGAATATTTAAACTATAGCAAAAAGAGGAGACACTGTTTTCCTAGGTATAGCTTTAACTATCCTTGCAGTGCCTTATTTCCCATTAGGTAAGGTTGCTTTTCTAATTGCTGGTGGATATAAAGACAGAAAAAAAAATTAGAACAAAAAAAAAAGACACTGTTTTTGAACTTGTCACCAATCTGTTACTGATGTTGTAGTTCCTTAGGAGTTTCAAAGTTTAGATTGGAACTGTAGCATCAAAGTCATCAAGCATATCTTGTCTATCTTGTCATATCAAAAAAATATATTGGAATAGGGAGAGAGAGAAATAAAACAGGTTTATTTTGCTGTTACTTTCAGTGCACATAATTATCCCTTGTTTGAGTACATTTGAGTACATGGTTAAGAGCACTTACTAAACACTTTGCAAATCCCAGTGATTTTTTTAATTTTATCACATATAATTTTTCCACTGGATATTTTTAATACTTTTCATTATTTATCTCTTTTTCTTTTTCTTTTTTTTTCTTTTTTGTAATCCAGAGAAATATACGTATCTTGATTGCACAGTGACATGATATATTAGAAATTAGTAGCTGTTTGGGTAAATATAATGACCTGGATTCTATTACTTTCAGCATGCTGCAGTGTAGGTATCCATATCACCTTTAATAGCCACACAGTGGCTTAGAGATACAACAGACCTGTTTTAGACATCTACCTCAGAATAGTGCTTTGAGCTCGTTAGAAGCCCTTATTTCTCCTGGATGATTCATTGTATCTTGCAGATTTCTGCATGTAATCAACTGAATTTCACTCCCAGGTATTCCCCATGCAGTGTCTCCAAAGCAAAGCAGCCGTAACCTGCAAAGCAGCCGACCCCAGAATAAACACCCTTATCTCAAGCAGCACAGAGGTGTACAATTTCCTCATAATTTTCGCAGTATCAGGACAATGCCTAGGTGAGACAGATGTGACTAGTCTATGACTAGACTAACAGCATTTTGTTCACCAAGGATTGTAGGATTTTTTAAGAACTTGTTTTGAATTTTAGTCCCCCAAAGCTTAGTCTCTCTCTATACATATATTTATATGATACTCCTGGTCAACTGCCACGTAAGAACTCCAACCCACAGGATGGAACCATTCTTCATATATTTCTGTTTCTGCCTCCAGAGATCTTAAAACCACTTTAACATGACAGGGAAGGGATATTGTTAAACTCACTTTCTATAAAAGCCTGAAGGGAAGGAGGAGGGAAGTAAGTCTATCTCTCTGAGGCTCAAAGGTCCATCTGAACCTAGAGAATTCTCAATTTATAAGTGTCTACTAGACAATCCTACCAAATTGGGCAATTGTGGCACCCTTTTTGTTATCACAGGGGAGAATCTTGTTTCACTCTTTGAAACAGGAGCTCTAAGTAAGCAGCTTACCTTCTAGGCAGGGTACTGTGTCAGGGATCATAAGTGGCTGGAGGCATCTTCTGATGATCTTTCAGTCAGCCAGCAGACACTTGAGATGGTCAGGCTGCTAGATATACACCTGTCATCAATGATTCCCACACTTACATCAAGGTAGTTCCTCAGGCGGCCCAGAGGATTCCTGGATGCAATTCCGAGTTGCTTAGCTCTCTCCAGGTCCTATGTGAGAAAACATAAATCAAAATCTGAGCTCTGAATCCCCCCGTGCCCTGGAAGAAAAGTTAAAGTGGAAATTTATCAAATACTTATTTTTAATCTAGCTCATTCTCTCTCTTTCTGTGGCTCAATACACTCTAAATCATTCCCTGCAACGACCTCAACAGAAGATAATCATTGGCAATGCTGGCTGAGCCATGTAAACACTTATTCCCATCATGTGAGTATGTCTCATTGATTAGGCAATCCATACAGAAGCTACCTCTATTCCTGGTTAGTCATGTCTTCTTAAAATTGGATAATTCAGTGGATGTCCTTGACAGAGACCCCAGACTTTTGACGTATGTAAATAAAAAAATCTATTCAGCATGTTGGGTTGTTTTTTTGGTTTGGTTTGTTTGGTTTTTTTCCTCAGGGAGGAATGTTTTAAGCTACTACATTAAAAAAATAAATAATAAAAAAAGTTTGCCTGTAGTCTGGAATTCCACATCTCACTTTCCTACATGCAGAAGAATTAAATACACTTACTCTCTACCTATTAAGGAATAATTTATGCAGCTTTCAAGTCTTTTAAGATGGGGACATCATAAATACAAGACATAGACTTAGTCTTTGAAACAGGATATCAGAACCCAGAGTGAAAATATCTGTACTACACAGTGACATAAGTCTTAAAAAAAAGAATGAGATTCTAAGGGTCACAATGATCCCTTACAAAGATATGGTAAAGGGAACAAAATTGATGGATAAAAGAAGCAAATGATGATATTTGCTAAAGGCAATTTCAGAAATGCCCTGGGGTAAAAAAAATCAGAACAAAATAGGGATTTTTTGGTTGTTGCTTTTGTCCATTTATGTGTTTATTTACATATGTGAGAAAATAGAAAAATAGATACCTGTGGAACTGGGGCAAAAGAATCCAGTAGTGCCATGGTTTAAAAGGTCAAGTAAAGTCTAGAAGGAAAGGAGAAATGAATAAGAATGTTTTTAGCTCGATGAAGGAGAGCAATTTCTATACTATCAAGAGGTCTGTGCCAAAATTAAAATCAGTTGAGACATTGCTGTGAACAATGATTAGAAAGATGAGAACAGCTATTGGTTGCTGATTGGAGAGGTGACAAATGAGACAGGAGTGATGAAAGGAAGTGCTTTGATTGGTAACTAGAGAGATGAGACATTCTTTTTTCCTTCTTTTTTTCCAAGCATCTATTGAGAAAATAGAGGTCGGGTATTAGGTAGCACAGATTCTCCTGAAGACTTTGTAAGAAAGGAGCTGGAGTATAGCATTTTAGAATTACCATGCTACGAACTATTTTCAGTGCACCAAGCAAAAGTAGGATAGCTGGGCCAAATAATAGCAGTTAGAAACAGATCAGGAGGGTAGACTTTTACTTTAGAGCAATAGGTAAGAGGTGTGAAAGGCTGCAGAAGTAAATAAAAAAAATAATAATAATAAAAAAAAAACCACAAAAAAAACCTCACCAAAAAAAAAACACAACAAAAAAAAAAACCAAAATTAAAAAAAAACGACCAAACAGATAAAATGGAGAAAGTACTACCCTGAAAGAAACTGCTGGAGGTAGATGTGACATTAATGTTACTTCAGACAGAATATTCTACATTAATAGAATAAAACTGCTTTGTTACTTCAAATAAAACTCTGGAAAGAAAAGGGTAGCTTATTTGAGTTGAAGAAACATTTATTGTTATGGGACATTTAACAAGGAATGTTGATGGCCTTGAAATGTAAAGATAAGTAAGAGTTGGTTTTTGTATTCCAGGGGAATACTTGATAGAGTGTCACATTTTTCACATATTTTCTTAAATATCAATGTAGTTCTACATTTTTAAATAAGATTTACTCATACTATCAATGTGTGGTTGTTCATCAGTAATACATATTAGCTAAACTGAAGAAAAAAAAATAATGAAATGTCCATTTCAGTTTCTGTTCCACATTTCACCACAAATACATAGAATCATAGAATGGTTTGGGTTGGAAGGGACCTTGAAAGACCATCTTATCCACCCTTGCCCTCCATGGGACATTTTCACTAGATCAGGTTGCTCAGAGACTCCTCCAATCTGTGTTCGAAATTTTCCAGTGCTGGGGCATTTACAACTCCTCTAGGCAACCAGTTCTGGAGTTTCACCACCCTCGTCATAAAAAATGTCTTTCTTGCATCCAGTCTAAATCTACCCTCCTTCAATTTAAAACCGTTGCCTATTGCCCTGTCACTACAGCCCCAGTAAAACAGTATGCTCCGTCTTTCTTATAAGTCATCTTTATATACTGAAAGGCTGCAATAAGCTCTCCCTGGAATTTTCCCTTCTCCAGGTTAAAGAACCCCAACTCTCTCAGTATTTCTTCACAGGAGGGTTGTTCTAACTCTCTGACCATTGTTGTGCATTTCCCTGGACTGCTCTAACAGATCCATGTCTTTCTTGCTCTGGGGACCTCAGAGCTGGATGCAGTACTCCAGGTGGGGTCTGGGGAGAGCAGAGTAGAGGGGCAGAATCACCTTCCTCAACCTTCTGCCCTCACTTCATTTGATGCAACCCACGATATGGCTGGCTGTCTGCGGTGTGAATGTACATTGTCAGCTTGCAACCAGGTTTTCATCCACTGGTTTCCCCAAGTCCTTCTCTGCAGGGTTGTTCTCAACCCATTCATCTCCAGCCTGTACCAGTACTGGGGATTGCCCTCACCCAGGTACAGGACCCTGCACCTGGCCTTGTTGAACTTCATGAGGTTTACATTGGTCCACTCCTCAAGCCTGGCAAGGATGGCAAAACTCAGATCTACAGGTAAGCTTTTTCATAGGCATTCTATCACAAAAAAAAAGACAAAGAATGTGCTCAAAATATATTTGACAGGTCAAGTAAAGTGTTCTTACAGAAAAAAAAAAAATGAAACAGAAAGAGAATTACCTAGAAGCTCTTCACTGATAAAACTATGTCCTCATTTGGACTTTGAAGGCAGAATGCATGCTTTACTAGTAGCAGTGTCTACACCAAAATAGACCAACAAGTCATTTAATCCATATAATCATTTATGCCAAATATTTATTGGGATGTCAAGAATTCTTCATAATTAGAACAGATGAAAAACAAAGGAAACTGTTCAAAACTGGCTTTTTGGCAGAACAAGAGATTTAGGATAGAAAGTACTGAAAAACAGGAAATTAAAGCACCTGGCACTTTCTATGTTCCAAGTAGATGAATCTCATCGTCAACTCAACCCAAAATAAATAAATTTCAACCACCTAAAAACAATGGCATCTTGTGGTTTGGTTTGGTTTTCTTCCTTTATTGCCTCATCATACCAACTAGTGGTGCACCACAGTCAAGTTTCCTTAAAGTACTGGATGATGCAGTCAGACAACTTTCCAGAATGAATTTTGGGCATTGTAGTCCAGACAGGGAGTGCAGGCCATGCAATAATTGAAATCCTTTTAGAACAAATTACTATCCCTATGACTTTAGACACAAACAAACAAAATAATATGAATAAAACCTGAGATTAAATCTTTTCATTTTCCCAGCAGAAATAAAAATAATTAGCAAACTGTAATCTTTTCTGCAAAATTTTATTTCTTTTTTTTTTAACTGAAATTTTAGCAAAACTCCTTGATCTATGTATGACTTATATGTGACATGAAATTTGTGATATTTTTGGGAAGTTTTTCATGGCAATAGGACAGTGATGGAGCATCAGGCTAGGCATATGCACTCCATTTAGTCCAATCTCCTAACTAAAAAGACAAAAGGTCAACTAACATAAGAAAGCTTTCATTTTCCACCTAGACAGCCTTTTTGGCCAAAACATGAAATTATCTCCTAATTTTACAATTTATCTACTATTTTCATTTGACATATTGAGGTTATTTTAAATTTCATAAAAGGAAAGAAATTGCAGGCATTAGTAACTCTAATGCTTTGCAAATGTGTGAAAGGGTACAAAATGGCACAATATATGCTGCTTTTGATATTTCTTACCCATTCAAATGGACCATTCAGTGTGCTGATTTATCCAGATGCGCCCCAGTCCTGAAATAATAATTCTAAGTAGACTTGCACAAGAATGGAAAAAAAGCCAATGTAAATAATTTTTATTCGAAGGCACTCCATTTTTCTTAGTAGTTGTAATGTCCCATCCAGATTTAGGTCATGGATCCTAGGGAATTACAGCAGCATGATAACAGGTTACATCAGCTAATTTCTATCTTAATTCATAACTCATCATTTTGTTAGTTTTATTAGGGTAACCCTAAAGAAGTCCAGTGAAATGGAGGCTGATGAAATAGCCAGTACAACAGAATCCAGAGGTAACCAGTGGCATTTATTCATATGGTGTGTGAGGCAATGTGTAGAGAGAGAGTCCTCTGTCATCTTTGATAGGTTATGTGCGCCAAATTGAATATCAAATAGCCTGTTGGCATCGTCAATCTGTGTAAAAGGTATCTTTTCTCCTCTATTTGGAGCCTTAATTTCTTCTGGATAATAGAAGAGAAGCACTTTTATCATCCTTCCCTACAAATTCTGCCTTTGTGTTCATAAATCTGCATAGACTAAGCTGAGTGGATTTTGCTACATCAGGAAAAAAGGTGAATTCTCTAGCCTTGAAACATTACTTGGGTTTTTGCATTTTTTTTTTCTCTTGTTTGCCTGCAGAGAGAATAGTGTCACTTTGTGAAGACACTACAAAAGAAATAATTTCAGGAGGCATCTTGTCATCTACAAGTAGAAGGATTCACAACTATTTTAGCTGCAGGTCAGAGTGCCTTTTTTGAAACCTCTAACATACTAAATGCAAAAGTACCTCTCCATAAATTACCTACTTCATGCATCTCTTCAACATCAGCAGCAGGTAATCTGAAAACTCTCCTGCTTTTAAAATAATTTCCCAGTTATTCAGTTTAAAAGGAAAGTGACATATATGGCAACATTTATTTTTACATTAGTGTAATTTTCCTTGAAGGCAATGGAAGTTTCGCCCACCTACACGACAGCCTACATTTGACCCATAGTCTTTAGTAACATTGCTTCTTAAAATATTCCTATCAGCAACCAGAGATCCTTAAGTCATTATTCTTAGATTTCTACATTTGTATTTTTTATAGCAATAGATGCAGTATAACTGAAATTTACTGATTTAAGCAAATGCATTCACTTTTTTCTGTTTTTCCTCAAGACCTTTCAAATGTGCTTCCAGTCAAACTTTGCCAAAATTAAGTATCTTTTTCATCTGCAGAAGAGGTCTTAAACTGGGCAGAAAGGTGAATATTTAGTAATGAAGTCATCTCCTGCCAGTTCTTATCAACCCTAGTCTATAGGCAAGGCTCATACAGGGCTGTTGAGCAATCACGGATTCCTTGGTCAACAGATCCTTTTCTACCAGACATGGATGAAAACAGTCTCTCCTTTGACATTTTTTTTTTCTGTTGTTATCTCTTCCTGCTACTACTTATGTAAAGCTCAAGAAGCACAAAGTCAGAAGTTTTACTAGCTTTTGCTTCCTGGTGCTGCATGGGATCTGTACTCTCTTTTCAAGACAATGCCTGGAATCACAGCATTTGTGAGCCACTCTGCTTTAAAAAGGGAAAACATAAGGACTTGCTTTGCGAATTTCTCTCCATTTGGTTTGAAAAGTAGGAAAGGCAGCAATCCTTAGCTTTCCTCTAGGGAACAAGTGAACAGTTTCAAACAAGTCCCAGCAGTAATAATCATGACAGACAAGTTGACAGTGTCATCCTGGCTTTTATCATACCCCAGCTATACTGTTTTAATTTCCTCTAGTGTAAATGGCCAGAAAAGCATTTTGACTCATGCACCCCTTGCATAGTTGCAGGTTTGTTCACTGGGATAAGAATTCACAAATGTATTTTGGGTGCCTTGTACCCTTGCACTACCTGTTACTATCAGTAAAATGAGTAGAAACAAGGAAGACTTATAAAAACAAGATTTATAAAAGATTATAAAAATAAGACTTACAGTATATGAATAATAAGG
>VZTM01026710.1:5161-47322 GCA_013400555.1 Jacana jacana | reverse complement strand
TTCCTCTTCCTTACAAAGTAAATCTTTTCCATTGTGTGATAATAAAGGAGGGAAGAGCAGCTCTCAGTTACTGAGAACACAGGATGCACAGTGCTTTGTCACTACTAAGTTCAGGTTTACAATTGCAAGCAAGTCCTACTCGGTGTCAGAAGCATGTTCAGACTAGAGGGAACATTACACCTATTCTGCTTGAAAGACCTCTTGCAGCTGGGCCTCCGGTGCCTGGTAAAAAAGTGCATTTGGTGTTGGCTGGAAACTATGACTTCCACAACTAGGTGGCCTGAAATCCTACAGGGTAGAGCACACCAAGAAAGCAGGAAGTCCAGGAAGACAGAAGCACTAGGCAGAACAATTTCTGGAAGAGATGCCTTCTTAAGACAGAGCTGCACAGAATTAGCAAAGGGTAGCTTTGGTCATATTGCAGTTTTCACTGAGGCAGCATTTTTATTTAAATATTTAAAATCAAACACATGGTCAGTATAGCTGGTACAAGAGCTGTGTGAAAAAGAGTCATGTTTGCCATGCTGAGTGAGTTTGACTTTGCAGTTAAGCGTTGAGCATGTTCAAAACCAGCTGTTTCCTTAGCTAACTCTGGCCTCAGTGCTAGACCTCACTAATGACTGTTTTGAATGACTACAGGGACTGCTAGAATTAATTTGTCACTTAATCATAGCAAAAATAAATATCAGGTCTCTGGCATTTGAAAAAATGGCACCTGATTCATACAGTAGATCATCTGAACCACCAAAGCATGAGTCTTCTGCGTTCAAGTTTTGCTGTTCCTGTTTTCTAAAGCATAAGAGAGATTCAAGACCAGTTTAACCAAATGCTGACTAGAATAAATTAGTTGCTGCCTACTGTCTCTGTATGTTCTAAAGGAAAATTCACGTTAAAATAACCCTCCTGCTGGTCTTTTAAAAGTTAGTGTAATCTTTTGTAAGCTACTGTTTCATCTAATATAGCATTGCTTCAATGTTTAAACAAGTTAAATTATCTGTCTTACCAACGTTGTCTGACATTCCTAATAAAGACCATATCTCTAGTTGTTGTAAAAGTTACAGAAACTCCTTCTGGAAACACTTTAGGAATTCTAGGCCAGAAAAGTTGTTTGAACCAAGCTTTTTTTTCTGGGGAAGATTACAGTCCTGGGGAAGGTGGAAGTTCACATTAGGTAGGATGAAACCTGCTGTGCCATATAACGTGTCCTCATCTGCCACAGCATACTTCTCATCTGTAACAAAAGTGTGCTTGCTTTCCTCTAAAGCAATCTGTATGTGATCAAATATTTTGTATAGTTGTGGGTATGTACAAAGAACCTGTTTTGAGGGTTATACAATAGGGTAGTTGTTTTCTGATTTTTGGTTAATATTTTAAACTACTTCTCTGTATTTACTTACTTGGCATAAGTACAAAGATTCAGTAGGAATAGGTGTTTCAGAGTTCTTATATGAATGTTAGAAGAACTTGCTGTCAAAGTAGTCGTCTCATTAGTGAGTCAACCAGGCTGCAACTGCCTTGTAATTACTTGTTTTGTTGAATGAGCTTTTTAATAAAATGGAGGTTTCCCTTCTAACACTCTCAGAAGTGAACTGGAAGTACTTCAAGGATACTTGCTATAATTAATTCAATTCACTAATGGCTGAAATTAGTGCATAACATTTCAAACATGCAGTGAAAGCTGGAATATAAACTTTCCATCCACTTGTCTACAACTATCTTTTTGCTGTAATTAAAACACTAGTAATATTAACTGGTTTAGACTCCAGAAAGGATCTTTGTGAGGTGCAATTTAAGGAATGTACTGCGAAGTGCTGCTTATATACTGCATTCTGCCATCCGTTTTGTTGGATGATTTTGTTTGTTTGGTTTGGGTGCTACTTAAAACTAATTCACTGATGCAATCAGTTAAAATGCTCTGGATGTTATTAACTTAAATTCACTGGCTGGATAGGAGGGCAGCCCCACCATTGCTTGTACTGAACAACTGAGGAGGTAGTGATGAAGAGCAGAGTGGGGTGGGAGGAAGAGCTGAAGCAGACTTCTATGCAGCTATCGTCTCCCTCATTTGGCTTCTTGTAATGTCAAAGCAAACAAAAAAATCTTAGACTGAATAAAAGGACTTTTTAGTACACAAAATAGAGTTCAATTCCTTCCATATTTTTTTTGTCCACTACTATCAGTAGCCTAGTTACTACTGCACTAATTAAAACCTTTTTTCAGTAACAGAAATGTTACGCAATACTCCTCAAATAGCTTGATTTCTGTGGGGTTTGGGTTTGGTTTTTGTTCTTCTTAGAACTTCTTGAGTATATAGCCATGCGTTTGCCTGGCATAGTGTCAGTTGATAATATATGCACAGTTTCAGTACTGGTATACCATAAAGAGAGTTCAGTTTCAAGCAGCTGGGTGAGCTGCTAGAGGTACACCTTAATCTAATCTAGATTTTCATATTATAAAGTTTGTATCATCATTAGTTTGAATCTCTAGCTTTCAGTTTAGTATTTTGCAATTTGTTCTTTGTTAAAATACAACTCTGGCATAAAATACTTTCAGCACTGAAGGAACTGATTTTACCAAAAGTGACTGAATTTCCTTTGGGTTCCCACTTCTCCATTGAAGTTCCACTTTCTAATATATTAAAATAAAATGTGAATTGCTGAACTAAATAGTTACTTAAATAACTACAAATCACAAATCTGGCAACCAGGGGAATTGCTATATACTGGGAAAGATTGCCAGTGGTTAAAAATAATCTGGAAATACTTTAGCATTGAAGTATTTATAATAAAGAGCAGAGAAAATAAGATTTTAGATCTTACACAGTGTATGGGGTTGTAACCCATGCACATAAAAATCCCAAAGCATTAGAATGGAGGTAGGCAGGAGGGAATAATCCTACAGTCAGTTTGCTTTATCATGCCCAGTACATTCACTGTACCCAGAAATAGAAAAGGAAGCATTTGCCATGCTTAATGGTTTTTCATTTTAACCTTTGCATTGGGGGATTTTGTGAGTGGTATCGCTTAGTTCTAGACAGGTCTGTGAATTCTGGAGAGCTAGACTTCATGCTGTGCTCTGGTTTGTGTGGAATTGTGCACAGGGTGTGTGTTAGCGTAGCCTAGCTACTACTGCTTCCTCCTCCTTCCCAACGCCTACATGGCACATATTGAAGAGATTGGTTGTAGTGATCTTAGATCTGATTTTTACAAGAAAAATATTTGTCACTGTCTTGTCTTGCCGCCTTCTTGCGCTCCTTCTGCAGTGTGGCTGTATCTAGGAGACAAGGAAATCAGTTGAAAAACCTCCTGGTGACTGAGATGTTCTACTTGAACTGTATAGTAATTGAGTCACGCTGAAGATATCATATAGTGTTGTATGCGTTTTCCAGTGGTTCCTTCAGTATAATTAGCCCCTTTCCTCCTCTTCATACAGCTCTCAAGAGACAAAGTTTTTACAGCAGCCCCTTCAGCGCAGTCAGTTACACAAGTTCCTACAGTCCAAACACCAGTAGCCCCTACAGCAGTGGTTTCAACTCTCCATCCTCAACACCAGTGAAATCTGCTTTGGCAAAACAGCTCATACCTCCTGGTACCTCAGGTACGTGTGTGCATGTGTCACTGTCCGGTTTCTCCTTTTCTTCTTCCCCCTCTTCCTTTCAAAAACATGTGCTCAAACAGATTACAGTCTCATTGAACTCTAGAAAGAAAGGCACCAAAAACCTGCCAGTCTTTTGTAGGATGTGTCAAATACTGTATTATGCAGTATTTGAGCTTTTTTAGGAAGGGTTTTTTTACAGACTTCCTGGCACGAAATACATTTAGAATGTTTTCTCTGGGTATCCGTGTCACTAAAATCACTGATGTGTATTAGCAGACTAACTGCTGACAAGGTTTTCTGCCTTTATTCTGCACCATAGGTACTTTCTTTGCACCAGAAAAATTAATGCCTGGAATGTACCTGTACTCTGAAGTCGGAATGTTGGCTTATTTATATATATTTTAACTCAAGTTAGCTTGCAGGACAGATGAAAAATACTGCACTGCCAACCCAACTATCTGTAGTGCTCTGCAGGCTTGTAGAGAGAAGCCTGTGCTGTGGTGTATTCACTGGAGCTGTTACCCAGGTTTTGTTCTAACCTTTGTAGCTCTGCTCTGCCTCGTGTGCTACAATGCTGTGGCTGCCTGCAGGGTAGAGAGGGGAAATGTAACTGGCAATGGAGCGGCAGCCAGGAGGCAGCAGATGGGAAGAGTTTTTCTTATATGTTGTAGTTTGGCAAAGGTGTGTACATAGAAAAGAGGTAGTATTTTCAGACAACCTGTATTGTAAGCATTCCAAATTGGATCAGTGAGTCCTTATTGTCATGAGATTGTTTAGTTTGAGGAAGAGGAGGCTGAGGGGAAACCTCATCGCTCTCTACAACTGCTTGAAAGGGCATTGTAGAGAGGTTGGTGCTGGTCTCTTCTCACGGGCAATCAGCGACAGAACAAGAGGGAATGGCTGCAAGCTGCAGCAGGGTAGGGTTAGGCTGGACATTAGGAAAAAGTTTTTCACAGAGAGAGTGGTCAGTCAGTGGAATCAGCTGCCCAGGGAGGTGGAGGAGTCACGATCCCTGACTGTGTTTAAGAGTAGATTAGATGTGGTGTTGAGGGATCTGGTGTAGGGGAGAACTTGTTTAGAGTAGGGCTGATGTTGGACTTGATGATCCCAAGGGTCTCTTCCAACCTAAATGATTCTATGATTCTATGAAAGATAAAGTCAAACTTACATCTTGAAAGGCAGCGTGCAGAGACGAGAATTGAAGCACAAACGGGTCAGGTACGTAGTTGCTCTTTCTGTAAGAGCTGTGCAGATTTCATAGCAGTTGAATCTTGGTACAGGTAGGCCAGATTATATGTCATTAATTTGTTTTGCCACCATAACAATCATGTGTCAAGTTCCTCATTTTTAGAGGTAATGGCTAAGCTCTGCGTGTGTAAATTATATTTTCAGCCTAAGTTCGCAACCAAATGTTTCAGATGGTCTGTCAGACTCAGTAATGATCTGTTTTCAAGTTGGTGGTTCTTTTCCTAGGAGAGGAAATAAAGCTTGCTCTTTTTTCTTATTTTTTTTTAACATTTCTTATTACTTTATTTTCTTTCTGTAGGTCATCTTAAAAGTTCTGGAGATAGAAACCCTCCGCTAAGTCCACAGTCCTCTCTGGACAGTGAATTAAGTGCATCAGAGATGGATGAAGACTCTATCGGGTCTAATTACAAGCTAAATGATGTTACAGATGTGCAAATTTTAGCACGAATCCAGGAAGAAAGTAAGTATTCTCCATCCCAAAAACAAAGTGGAGCAGTTGATCTTTTTTTAATGAGTAACTGGAGTAGCACTTGCTGAGCAGGAGTGCTCAAAGCCATGTAGATTCTACTATAAATGTACAAATGTGGTTCTCCTGAGAAGGCTGGCAAAGGACTTCTGCCTCCAGGGTAAAGAAGGGAAGTTGTTGTGCGGAAGTGTTCTGTAGGAACAATGGACAAAAGAAACACTGGAGAGGGTATGAGTTTGTCGGATATGGTATGTGCTAAATGGGTGGTCGTTAGACTGGACTGCTGCCTGCCACCAGTCTTCTCAGGACACATGTGCCTTCCCGATTTAATCCAGTCTTGTTGGCATCAATGCTTAAACCATGATTTAAATCACCAAAACAAAGTTAATCTGGCAAAGAATAGTTAAGAAAAGCACCTGTGTAGATGTCTCCCTTTTATTATAGGTTTAGTTGAGACTTTGTCTTTTTGTCCCTTTGAGTGCAGAAAGTGGTAGTAATTTCAGTTGTCTAACTAGGTGGTCTCCACACTACTGTGTTGCCCATCAATGAAGAAAACCCCCAAATGTCCAATGTATTAATTTTGAATATAAATTTTATGCATGTACTACTCTACTAATACGTTACATAGAAAACCCCCACAAATGTACATTAAGAAAACATAGGAGCTAAAGATTAAATACATGCTATTTTAAAAATACCTTTTTATTAGAAGTACAACATTTTCTTCCTGCACACCAGTGGATTGTTATGCAAACCCCCTGAGGTGTGTGCACCCCACTTTGGAGACCACTGGTGTAACAAGTCTCGTTTCTCTAGGGGTCACTTATCATATAGCTTTCTTGTTACGTTTACTAGTACATTGCCAGAGACGTTTCATTGAGGCTGCTATAATGGTTCTAGGCTGTTATGTTGCATCAAAATTAAGGTGTAGCCTGTGTTGCCAGTATCCAGCCTGGGGAGAGGAGATGAACAAGTACACAACACGCCTGTACTGATGATTGCTGTAGTAGGAAGAGAAATGAGCTCACCTATTTATTTCAAGACATTACCAGATGGTAGATAACTTTTGGTGTCTTGATCTAATCTGGAATTCATTTAATGCTTCAAATAAAAGGAGTGAAAGTGAGCCAGATTTGAGTTTGAGTACTGGGTAGATACTCAGATGCACTGTCTCTGGTTTGAAGCATTTGTGGGGCTGGAAGCAAGCAAACGATGTGTTTGGTGTTGCCAGGCCTCCGGCAAGAGTACGCAGCAACAGCTTCTCGGCGTAGTTCTGGTTCGTCCTGCAACTCGACCAGGCGAGGCACGTTCAGTGACCAGGAGCTGGATGCCCAGAGTTTAGAAGATGAGGAGGATGGCACGCATCACGCAGTGCACCCTGCTGTCAGCAGGTTCTCACCGTCGCCTCGCAGTTCTCCCTGGCCTTCACCCAAACAGTCTCCAAGGAATTCACCTCGCTCCCGCTCGCCTGCTCGAAGCATAGAATACAGCAGAGTGTCACCCCAACCGATGATTAGCCGTTTACAGCAGCCTCGGCTTTCCCTTCAAGGCCATCCTACAGATTTGCAGACTAGTAATGTCAAAAGCGAAGGTAAAAAAGCTCCGTCTCAAATTCATTACCCAAGCAGTTGTGGCGTTTCCCGTAAAGGATTTTGCTCAGTGCTAAAGCTATATGGCTGTCTAACGTCATGCTTTAATCTCAGAGTTGTTGAAGAAAAACCAGAGCAAGCAAAGCCCAAGTTGTGCTGGGGAACTCTTACAGACAAATGAGTTGATGGGCTTATATTTATTTTAGATGTTATCCTGTCACCCCGGGTGTAATTGAGCTTTGTGGTGACCGAGTCTGGTCTTTGACAGGCAAATGCACTAAAATAAAGCAGAGTCCAAGGGGAACTATCATTCAGACAAGAGTAATGTGGTGAGTTATGCATAGTTGTAGCCTGTAAAATCACTGAATGCTCTCTTCTGGCAGTACGGGACTCTTAACTCTTTGAGCATCTGAAAGAAACTCCTTTAACTGGGCTGAAGTTTCACAAGTATATTCCCATTTAAAAAAATGTAGCTGTTAACTGGCAAATGGGGTCTTAAATTCAGAAAGAAAATACATTTAGATATTAAGAATTCATCTTATTTTTTTCATCTTCCAGGTAAGCTGGATGCAAAATGTCTTCGGTAGAAATGCATTTTTAAACAGCTAATTTTCTGGGGTGGTTTTGATGGGTTTTTTTCTCTTCCCCACTCCCTTAAGAGGTCTATGCCACTTACATAATTTAATTGACTTGAGCCATTTTCTAATTTTAATCAGGACAAACAGTGTGCTAGACCAGAGTTTTTGGTGAAGATGATCCTGCAAATTTAATTAGCTATTCGAGAATATCTTTGGAAGGGTTAGTTTAAGTCTTATCTAGGAATAGTGGTTTGAGGGAGCTTTAGCTATATAGGAAAATGTACAGCCCAAAAGATAACTAAGTCACAATATAGTTGATGGAGAATTCCTTTCCTGTTGTTTTCTGGGGATCCCTTAAAGTCTTAATGCACGTGAGTTGAGCTAGAAATACCCTGTGCCAGGCGAGGTACCAAACGCGGGTATCCCACATACCACAGGGATCAAAATAGAGTGCGTGACCATGTGTTTCTGAAATGCTTCCAAGGAATTCTCCTGCAGTGTTTTTTGTTCAGTTGAATGTTGCTTGGATATTCAGAGTTGATAGAGCAGCAGCCAAAAAGATGTTGTTTGGGATTTTTGGTTTGTTTTGTTTTTCCCTCTAGAATGGTTAGAAAGAAATTTGGTTGACAGGGTTCAACAGTGTACTCTTGGCAGTGCAAAGCAATGCAAACTACTAGGTGCAGAAAGTACATTTGTAGGAATATTCAGCCTTTGAGGATTCTTCCTTTTGTTTTCATCTTCAGTGCTTGTGCATGGTTAGCGTTCTTCTTTCCTGCATCCCTCTACAGAATCAGGTTGGCCACTCATCCTGACAAGGCATCTGCAGTCTTCTCTCCAAAGTATGTCATCAACCCAGCTCTGCCTGGGTTGGAGATACACAGAATGTCATTAGACCTGAGAACTATTTTAATGGCATCCTTTTGTTTTCTGTGAGCCATGGTACAAATATTAGAACATCCTTGAAGAACCAGTATTAGCTGACTAGATAGTCAAGTCATATGTGAAAGATGAAGCATAACTGGACACTATAATTGAATGCTGTGTGTGAAGAGTTCCTTGCCAAGTGGGTGGCTGTTATTTGTTGTATAGTGTGCTGATATGGGACTGATCCCAAAAAATTAACTCAAATAATGAAGTGGTTTTCAATCTTCAGACAAGCATTCTATATTATCAACAACTTTCTTGGTAAAGACTTCAAAAACTCTGCAAAACTGCAAATTGGTTTGCCTATTCAATTTCCATAACAGTAGAACAAAACACAGAGAACCATAATCCAGATATGTTTCAGTTTCAAAACACACTATGCTTGGCTTTTTTCACCACAGGTGAAAAAATCTACACTCATGCTGTTATTATCTAAGTGTTTTGTGTGTGGTAGATCTGAGAATAGTATAGAACTTTAATTTAAGATAATGGGAGAACTGTAATGTAACAGAACACTCTTTTATATTTAGATGTAGTTTTACATGGCTAATGTTTTGTGTCACTTAGATTTGGGGTTCATCCATGGGTCCATAACCTGAACTTTGCCCAGCCTCAGTTTACACGTCCCTTTGCATTATTTCCTACAGAGAAACTAAGGCGTAGTCTTCCAAACCTGTCCAGGACATCTAACATCCAAGCTGAGTCTGTGAAAAACAGCAGAAGTGACTCAAACTTCCAAGTGCCAAACGGAGGAATACCTCGCATTCAACCTCAAGCCTCAGCCAGTAAGTACCAGTGACGCTTCAGTTTCTGCTTCAGAATTAAGTGATGGTACCCAGCTGTCTTCCAGTTTCATGGCAAAGAGAAAAGTTGCATGCCACACTGGAGATGCTGATCTGGATTTTTAATCATACCTGTGTGAATCTGCTTTGTAAAATACTGATATTCAAAGAATGTCTGATCTCTTACTGAGCTATCATTCAGTTTCCTAAAGGTATATATAGAAGTACCATAAAGAGTATAAATACAGTACCTAGCTATTTCAGAAACTGATGATTTTCTGTGACTTACCGAAGCTATAATGCTCTGTATTGTTGAATTGTATTGTCAGACTGAAAAAACCTGAGTAGGCTGTGAAAACATGTACCTAGGTGGTGCTTACTGCTTTTTTTTAAACTAGTGAAACCTGATCTGAAAACATTCATGCATGTTTAACCCTTTTTTGCAGTTTCTTTTCTTCTTTTGTTATGTCACCTGGAAATTATATATTCAGTGGCAGCTTTTACTTTTTTAAGTGTCGTTTACTTCTTACAAAAGGTTTGGAAGAACCTGTGTCCCCTGAACCAAAATAACCCATTGCTGGGCTAGTGGCTGCTAGTTTGTCCACAAGTGAACTGCTGATATGAGAATGCTTCTGATTTCACAAGTCTCTTGAAAATGGTGACCTCAAAGAAGCCAAAGCAAATGCAACTTAAATATTCAATACTTCTTTATATGTCAGTATTGACCATTGTGGTCATTTTAATGTTTCTGACCTGTTTATTTTAAAACAAGTTTCAGAATTTAATAACCTTGTGTGACATTTTCAAGGGAAGAACACCTTGTGAATATTATTACGTGTAGAGCTTTGCACTATAAAAGTGCTCTGATAACAGTTCATCAGCAATCTAAATATTTGATTGGAAATCTAAAATAATATTTGTGAATGAAACAAATTCTTCCTTTTTTTTTACCCATACTGACATACCTAGTTGGCCTTGTTAACTGGTCCTTTCAAAACAGTGTGCTAATGCAACCAAATAGAGTTAAATATAGAATAAGGAATTCAGACCATGCCAGAGACTACAGGGTCTCAGTCTGTAGTGACTCAGAGCAGACACCAGGGTTGTGTGGGCAGTCGGTCCCAGGTGAGTGATACTGTAGCCAGAGAAGTTAGTGTGACCTTCTGGTTGTTCATGCTGGTTACCCCAGCCTCCTTGCACCTTGCCCCCTTCTTCCACTGCTCAAAACACTCAGAAGGTGGGATTTACAACAGAAAAGGGCACGTGTGTAGTTTGAATGCAGGACTGTTATCTATTAGACAAAGCTTATCAAACTATAAAGTGCTCGGAGCAGTGGGACAGCAGCTCTCCAGCTGCGTTATTTTTGTGATAGGAAGAATAATCAAAATGATCTGAAAGAAAATGAAGGCAAAAATAATGTTTAGTAAAAACGTGTGCAGATTTTATTTGGTGTTTTCAAATTGAGTGAACTCAGTGGGGCAGAGCACAGAGGGCAGCTTAGTTGGCTAGGAGGCTATATCCAGTACTGGAAGTATATTCACAGTGGAACTTTATGGAAAGATCAGACAGCAGGACTCTTAATATTCAATATTTAGGGGGTTGCTTCATTACAGGAACCAAAGTAGTGTGTCTTATGTTAATACATGTATAATAATTCTTTTTCAACTTGTGGGTGCAGTAAAAATCACAGAAATTGTTAGGTAAACTTACTTGCTTTTCACGGGACTCTTTCCCCAACTGTGAACTACTCTAGACAGACTTACATTTCAGTGTAAGTTAAGTGTCATTACTAAAGCCCAGATTTCTAGCTTTTACAGTTTCCCTGCTCTTACAGATGTTTGTCAGAGTCTTGCTATTGACAATCCTAAAACGGTTTGTGTATGAAGTCAATGAGTAAGTATCTTTGCTTAGTCCGGATTCAAACAAATTCCGCAAAACTGTACATTGTATAAAAATTTCCAGAATTGTGTCCTTTTTATTGTACACTTTTTGTTTTACCAGCTTTGTATTTTGCCACCTTGCACAAAGCGCTGTGAAGCGGCAGCAAATTTTTGTTTTCCCTCGGCAATGACTTCTGGGTCTCGGGATGCGAAGCTTCCTCATACACCTGCTAGTTTTGCATGAGCTTACCTTTGCAAGGATGCTGGCTTGCCGCCCGAGGTCACTACTTTCCTCCTTGTCAAAGAGCTGCTGTTCATAATTTACTTGCACATTTGCTGTGGCTGCAACACCGAACTCGCTATGGTTGCTGGCATTCAGGAATGAGTTAGGAATCCAGTAAGTTTCTGAACAGACAGTTCCGGCTGTGGTTACACCGGCAAACTGTACACGCTTGCTTGAAGAGCGGAGGGAAGACACAATGTGTTTAGAGGAACGACTGTACAACAGGAAAAATGCCAAATCATTCTAAGCTTTAACTGTAATGTGAAAAATCCAAATTCTTCTTGAAAAGAGATTGGGTGAATCAGATAGCAGTTGTAACTATGAGAATCTTCTTTTGCATCTGATTCTCCATTTATTTTTTTTTATATGAAAGCTATTAGATATTTCCCCTTAAAGCACCAGAACATACTTGTTCCTTGGAGAACACAAGTATTACTGTATCTTTTAGACTTTAAAATGTTAGAGTGACAGGAGGACTCTGCATTTTGGCCCTACACCATGTAGATTATGGAAAGCTGTAGAACTTCTAGGGTGGCTTCCACGTAGGAGCTACATGCTTTGAAGTGGATTGTGTGTGTTACTTCTGTACTTACCTGGCATTAGCACATGGAGGTTAAACCTTTAAGCAGGGTTAAATATACTACTTTTTCATAAAGCTAAGCTGTAGGTTGTTCAAGCTATCAGTAAAGTACCAACTGCTTGCCAAGGTCCAACTGCTTGGCATGTTCAGAATAAAAGGAGACAGTGTATGTTTTGAGGACATGGAGTATTCCACTTCAGTTGATCAGAAGTGACTGTAGCTACGTGTATTCGTCATGCCCCATTGGTGACAGGTAAGGCAATAGCAGACAGAGCACTTCAAGAGCAGCCAGTAGCGTGGATAAGCATGTGCTCCACGCTTAGCTCGAACTGCATGGTTCCTCAGCATCGCTCAGATTACGCTGCCTGACGTTCTTTGCAGTGATTCAGTGCACAGATTTGTGTAGCTATTGAGTCTCTATTGCCTGGAGTCTCCATTCAGAAGGAAGGAATTTGAGACACAGGTGTAATTTAAATCCTCTCCATATCACCCCGTGTCTCTGGCTTGCAAGTAGCATATTTAAATCTGAATTAATTAGGGCAAACTAAATTCAAGGTCATAAATATGAAGGAAGAAGCTGTTCTTCATTTTGTGTGGTATAGCAAAAACACTGATTCAGTACAAAAATGGCATAAAAGAATACTTGTGGACAGAAACGCTCTGGCCAGTGGTCTGCTTCACTGAGTTCCCAGGAATTGCACTCATTTTTAAACATCTTACTGTGCTTAATTGACCGTTCTTGGGTATGGCTTAAAAAAGTTTATAGCAAGACCATGTGCCAGAAATTGAATAGGAGTTGCATACTGCCACGTGCTTTTTTGCTGTTTGAACATGACAGGTTTTAGTTAAGACTACAATGAATAGACCACCTGGCCATATTTTCAGAGCGAAGGTAAAACACACGATGAACTTCTTCTACAGTTCACAGAATATTGTCAATTTTACTCTGACTGAGGGATAGGAAAGGTGATGGCAATTATTGTATGCTATCAAGTTTAGAAAAGGATTAACTAATATTTTTAGGATTCTAGTTGTTCTCCCCCTGCCTTCTTTATAGCCACATTCACCGGTTGGTGGTAGGACTACTGAGTTCCCTTACTCAGGGTCAGGATCTTTATGCACAGCTGTTCCCCCATCTTTCTTCCTTCTCACTATGCTGGTCTAAAACTCTCTACGCTGAGGTGGGCAGAGATGTTTATTCATACACTGTCATTTTAAGAAGCCTTTGTGAAGGCAAAGCTTTATTTCCTTGACTCACTTTCCCCCTTAAATACGCTGCGGTGAAAATGGGCTGAGTCGATGCGTTCCATCTGGCAATAGGTAATTCTCTCCTTGCCAAGAGTCTGCAGCTCTTGGAACATCAGCTTCTCTCTTGGTAACCGGGAGGTAGTGAGCTCATTTCAAGGCAGTATCAGCCCTTCAACATTACTAGAAAAAAAGCAAGATGTAGGAGGAAAGGCACAGTAAAAACCAGTTTCTGTCATGCCGTCTACATGCTGGCAGCTGATAATTCTTAGTGTGTTACGTCTTTGTTTTAATTTTAGTCCTCTTGCATACCCTTTTGAAGAGAAAAAACTCAGACATCCCTCCAAGTTAGGCAAACTGAAAAATACAGTTTGTTTACAGGATGATCACAGCTAGACACAGATTGAGGCTTTTGTGTAGTGTTGAATATTTTTTGGAGAAGTCCTTCAAAATGAAAAGTTTGCTCTTGCTAGGTCAAATATGACAGCTTAATTTCCATCTTGGTATCTAATCTTGCACTCGTGTTGCTGTAGCATGTTTGCTAGGTGGCTTGTTCTCCCTTTGGTGTATTGTTTTAGTTTGGTTTTTTTTTTTCATTTTTGCCTTTCTGGGCTTTTCGCCCTGCAAGAAGCTTTACTCTTACAGAATCTGCGCGTTTTGCACTGCAAAATTCCTGACCCGCTCCTCTGTAACTCTTTGCCATTAAAAGCAAGCACCATTTAAAAAAAAACCCACCACTTCCAGAGTCATAACAGCTTTTTGAGTGTTTAACTCACTCTGTTTCTTGATGCTTCACAAGTGGATGCAATTCTGAAATTCCCAGTAAATTTAGTTTTCTTACCTTCTTAGACAAATATAACACTTCTTGTCTTTCAACAGCTCTGCAAAGGCAGAAAAATTTGCCTCGTGCTGCCTTCAAAACCAAACAGTTTCTTCAAAGTCCATCAACAAAAGGAGGTAATTAACTTACAACCTCTTACCAAGCTCCAGCAAATCTCAGATAATTGTTCACCTGCATTAAATCTCATGAAGTCTAGATTAATAAAACTGATGTTGCATGTCCAGATTAACCGAGTGGTCCTTGCTGTGTGGAAGTGAACTTCTTGGTCTAAACACTAAAAATACCACCCTGCATTATATAGGAGGAAAAGTACTAAATTGAATTTTGAGATAAAAAATCCAAGGATTGGTGACTTCTAGCATTACTCAGGAAATCTGGATTAGAAAAGTAGACTCTGGAATCCATATTTATAAGGATTTGGATAGGAATTTTTTAAATTGTAAAATACAGTTTTTAAAACACAAGTTGTACAAATTGGGGTTTTTTTGATTGTGCAAAAATGTGTAGTACGTGAAATTATCATCCCTTGTGCTGGAAACAGCAGCTCACGAGTTTGTCATTGAAAAGATGAGCATAGGATGTCAGCTTGTTCTGCACAGACAAGCACATGTGCTTGCACTTCCTAGTTTCCTCTCAAAACCAGAAGATTGACCCCAACATACAGTAATTTAGAGTTGTATTTTTTCTTCCTAAGGAACTAGAGACTAATTTGTATAATATTCCAGTTTGCCAATGCTGGAAGTTGGCTTGGTTTTTTTTTTGAGAAGAAAATGAAATATATTGAGTCTCTAATCCAACTAATATTTTAACAGATTTTTAACTAATTCTGGCAGCCTTGTATGATACACTGCCTCAGTTTCTCTACTAAGATAAACCAAGTTAATTTGGATTTTAAGCATAGTTGGCCCTGTTAATTGTTACAATCTAGAAAACCTTACTTTAAAGATCCTCTTTCACTTGAGACCAATGAATAAGCCCCGTATGCGCTAGATTCCTTTAAGGATGGTGAGAGTCCTTCATGCAGATACTGAGGGTGGTTGCCAATGCATGCGGTGTCTCTCGGTGGTTCAACAGCACTAACTTCCTTGAGTTAACTTCATTCCACGGAGAAGTTTTAGCAAAGTATAATGACGTGGAAGCAGATTCACATGATTTAATAAGAAGTCTTTAACAGTCTTTGGAATACCTCATACCAGATAGATGATGTGTTTCTCAACCTTCTGCTTTGGCCTAAGACCACCGTCTCGATTACTCTGCAAAGCTTTCCAGGCTGTCTTTCCAGCTGGCCATTGCCTTTACCTTCATCTGGATGTCTGAAGCACTTACTAGGTCAATGGCCCAGTCTGGAGCTGTGAAAATGTACAGAAAAGTAACTTCTCTTTGAGTTTGTTATTTGTAAAATGGTACTAAACCTCAGAATGAGGGACTGAGCACGTTGCACCACTTGGAATATGTTATATACATACACATATATACATACAGTGTAGAGTTGCTGTCGTTCCTCACTGTAAACGAGGACCCAACGTGCCCTTTTCAGTTACTTCTATTTTATAGTCTTTGATGTGTTGATTTTCTTGCTTCTGGTCTGAGATTTGCAGGAGTACGGAAGCATTACGCAGTGATGAAACAAGACTTTTGTTTCAGAGGAGCAAACAACTATGAGCAAGAGTTGGGTTTAGTTTCTTAAAATGCTGTTCATTACAGAGTTTGACAACTTTCACACACAGACTCTGGAGCTTTTTTTCTTACATAGAAAAATTTTGTGTAAAAGATTTAAAAGTACATTCAAATAACTAACTCTTTACCTCACTGTAACAGAGTTGTTAAGGCTTATACAGCAAATCCAGTGTCAGCCAGATCATAGAATGGTTTGGATCATCTGGTCCAAATCCCCTGATATGAGCAGGGACATCTTCAACCAAAACAGGTTGCTTAGAGTCCCATCCAACCTGACCTGGAATGTTTCCAGAGATGGGACATCTTCTACCTCTCTGGGCAACCTGGGCCAGTGTTTCACCATCCTCATTGTAAAGAATTTCTTCCTTCTATGTAGTCTAAATCTACATTCTCTTAGTTTAGAACCATTATGTCGTGTCCTGTCGCAACAGGCCCTGCTAAAAAGCTTGTCCCATCTTTGTTATAAGCCCCTCTTAATATACTGAAAGGCTGCAGTAGGGTCTCCCCGGAGCCTTTTCTTCTCAACAACCCCAACTCTCTCAGCCTGTCCTCATAGGAGAGGTGCTCCAGCCTTCTGATCATCTTCCTGAACTCCTCTGGACCCCACAGGTCCATGTCTTTCCTGTGCTGAGTTGACAGAAGAGTTTACTGATTCCCGTTGTTTTACCTCTATTCTTTTGGATAATTCTGAATCATGTCATCATGATGGTTATGATTTAACAACTGCATTAGAACTGATTCTGGTCTGAGGTCGATGTGCAGCAGCTGGCCTGGGGGTGCAAGACAGATAAGGTAGTAGCTTGACAGCATTGTGCATTGCCAGCTGGAGGATCTCTTGTTCCCTGCCCACGATCCAGGACAGAATCCAGAGAGGGCGGGGAATCTAAATGTCATGACTGCACAGAGCCGTTTGTTGTTGCCAGAAACTTTAATTGTAGTTGGTTCTAGTTATTTAGTTTCTAAGGAGATGGAGTTGCCTGAAGTTGTTGAGCACTAACCTTACACGTTTACGTGTTTTTATTAAACATGGATCTGTTCAGTCCTACCAAAGAGTCTTTAACTAAAGCAGTACCTCGCTCTTTGTGATCCTGTCTTACAACTAGGACAAGCTGAGTTTTATTAAATACCCTAAACTGCTTTAACACTAAATTCTTTAGAGAGAGAGCAGAATTATTAGGCAGTTTGCCAGAGATTGCATCATGTGGACTGCTTTGGGGATCACAGCATGCTGGAAGACAATTCCTTCCTTTATGTAGGAGAATGAACACAGCTCTCGGCAATGGCTGCAACGCTGTGCTGACAGGAAGCCTTTTATGAGTTGACAGCTCCAGTTGGAAGCATGGTAAAATATGGTCAAGAGAAAACTGGAGAGAATGCAGAGGACTAATTTACTGGATGCTTACTTTCACTGGGAATGTGACAAGCTTTCTTAGAGTAATGGAAACACAAGATAGGAAATCACCTACAAGATCATCTAGTCCAACCATCCTCCTATCCATACTCCTAACCATCCTCTTATTAGTACTACCCACTAAGCTACTAAATCATGTCTTGTAGCACCTTGTCCAGACAGTTCTTGAACACCACCAGGGTCAGTGACTGCACCACCTCCCTGGGCAGCCATTCCAGCACCTGACCACTCTTGGGGAGAAAAAGTTTTTCCTGACATCTCACCTAAATCTCCCCTGGTGCAAGTTGTGGCCATTCCCTCGAGTCCTATCATGAGTTATCTGGGAGAAGAGGCCGACCCCTCCTCTTCACAGCCTCCCTTCAGGAAGTTGTAGAGTGAGATGAGGTCTCCTCTGGGCCTCCTCTTCTCCAGACTAAACAATCTCAGCTCCCTCAGCTGCTCCTCATAACACTTGTGCTCCAGACCCCTCACCAGTTTTGTTGCCCTTCTCTGGACACGTTCCAGGGCCTCGATATCTTCCTGGTAGTGAGGGGCCCAAAATTCTTGGTTTGCAACTTTTCATTGCTTCTATTCTGTACCTAAAACCCTTTTTCCCACAGTGCCCTATAAGAGGCCCAAAGCTGTTCTCAGGGTTCACACACCGGTATTGCTCTGATGGTCAGTTGCTGACGTGATGCTGTGTTTGTGTTCAAGGCAGGTGTGGTAATGAGAAGTTTGGTGATAAAAGCTCCCTATGTTCACGCTGTAGAATCACTTGGGAATTCTGCAGATTCGGTTGCACCGATGTTACAGGCAGTGTCGCATTTTAGAAACCTCTAACGGGCAATCTGTCTTAGTCCTAGGGAGCACTTTGCTGCTCTTGTCCAGTCACTCTGTTGTTAGTGCTTTCCTTAATCCACCCTCTGGCTTGACGCCCAGGCTTTTATTTTAAGGGTTCTTATTTATTCTCCTCTCAATTTACCAGCTGTCAGGTATTGTTGACATCTCTGCCACCTTCTTTATGAGCTTCGCCCATGAGCGGCTTCATGCTGTGTTTGATAGCGCTCTCAGTGGGAAGGCCCTCTTGGATAATCCAGAGAGAGCTAAACTCTAGATCACATCTGTAATGAGGTACATATTCATCCTCCTGGATATCCCATGTTGGAAATGTTTTCAAACTACATCCTGAATACCTCGTCCTCTGTGCCCCGTTTAGGATGCCACGTTCCTGTCATTACTCTCCTTTCTCACTCATGTTAGTAAGATGTGAGATGGTAACAGAAGTGACGTGAAGGACCATCTTACTTATGTACAACATCTGTCCAAAAGATGCAACTTGGGTCTCTGTATAAAAAAAGTTTATTTAGTGGAGGAAAGAATAGTTCATGCAAATTCACTACATGGAAATGTGATTTTGCTTTACTTTCCTGATTGATTTGATCATCCCATATCGACTGTTACTGCCCCTGCCTCTGTTTGAAAGGCTGGTGAAATTCCATTTAAATATTAAGATGATAGATTAGTTTAAGTATTCTGTTTAGTGATACATTATGCTGCATAATTTGAAAATATTTCTCATGCCCATGAAGAATTGTGCCTAAGATTTGGCATTGGCAAAGAACTGCTGAATATTCTGGTGCTTTCCCGGAAAGGACTTGATAAGGACCTTACAGAGTGTTTGAATACAGGCATTAGTTACGCTGATAATTTAGATAAAGCTTGCAAGGCGCTGGCTGCAAATTGGTATAGCTGTCTGGTTTCAATTCCACAGCAGCACCTTAACCTCTGGGGTGTTGTGGGTTGGCTGACCTTTTTTTTTCCCCATCAGCCAATAAATCTGGGAGGTGACCATACCTGTAGGCGAATTCTAATTCAATGGATTTGGTTAAAAAGAACAGCATAAAAGAAGCACTGAGAAGCTCTGTGCTCAGAATTTCACCACTGAAGGCTAACATACACTTTGGATCTATTTAGAGACCGTATCACACTAGAATGCTGTATGCTTCAACGTCTTCTTTCAGGCATGGGAGTTAGGTTCACGTCTTTCTGAAGCAGTTGAATTTCTTTTTAACAAATATGTTCTCCTCTGTTGCTTTTGACTTGACTAATATAAGGGTTAGAGCCTTATTAGTATTACTTAGAAATCCAGATTAATAAATATTAGTAGTAAGCAAATGGGACATTAGAGTTATGATATCAAAAACACGTGACAAAGGGCATCTGAATTCCTGTTTCTCATTGCTGCTTGACTGGCTGTATTCATTATACATTCCATATTGTTTGAATACTCACATCGAGTGATTTCCTGATTTTAATTTCAGTTATGCTGTCATTTAAGCTTGAAAGTAACTTCTGTATTTTATTTTCCAGTACCTTCTTCAAGTAAATTCCGCTCACCTGCAGCGCCGTCTCCGCTAGCTCTCCGACAACCAGTGAAAGCATTTAGTAACCACGGACCTGCTTCAGTTGCTTCTCCAGAAGCGGCACAGCTGACACACAGTACTTCTTTACCGGGGCCTCTGGCAGCCCAGAGTTCAGGCTTACCCAGCCCTGCCAGCAGCATTAACACTACTACTTTTACCAGACCGGCAGGGACAGCAGGGATGAGGAGTGGTTTGCCCAGACCCAGTGCCCCTTCCGCAGGGGGCATCCCAGTGCCTCGTAGCAAACTTGCACAGCCTGTTCGCAGGTGAGGATGTGACAAGCAGCCTGAGGTTGAAGTGTTCATAATTATGTTGTGTCTTTGTGCTCCTTCTTCCCACGATTCTTATTTTGATCTCAGGGTCTTTAGAACGGAAATGGAGACCTCCATGTGAAGTATTTGCCTGTGTTTCCAAAATAGCTTTGAAGCAAAACTGAGAGAAAAATAGAGTCTTAGTTTGGGCTGAGAAGGCAATACAAATTTGTCTGCAGGTGGTAAAAAGTTATCCAAGTATAGCTGGTGAGTGAAAATTCATTGTACCACCGAGAGACACGTTCTGGAGTCAGAACTGTAGGTCAAGCAGCGGTACCACGGTGAGAACAGCTTCTTTCCTTGGGCAGCTGGAAACTTTAGGAAGGAAGACACATGAGGACAGGGGAGACTTCCACAGCATTTGCTAAACTTGAAGTAAAAACCAATGCAGTTAAGTCACAGGACAAAAATAAAAGTTTCAGTTTAAACATAGCCTCTGTGCTAGCACCCAGCTGTAGGGACTCCTTAATGTTGGAGTGTTTTGGAAAACCAACCACTAGAGAGAGGGAGTAGGAGCTAGAAAGGCAACATGGACACTTTGTCTTTAGGAGAGTTAGAAGGAAGTGATACGTAATTTAGAACATGTTGCTCTTAATCCCACCCTAATGTGGATTTTCACTAAAGGTATGGAGTGGAAGCCAATTGATGTAAAGAAGGAGTTAGCCATGAGGAATACTAAGAGTCTCCTTCAACAGAAAGGATAAACTGTTGGTTTCCAGTACTGTAAGGAAAAGATAAACCAGCTGTAAGCAGCAAAGTGGAGTTGTGCTTTGCAGGGAGGCAGGGCAGGGGGATGTCAAGTGACCATCACGCTACTGACTCTTTCACTGCCCGAGTCTGCGCTCTCAGACTCCTGTAATAAAAACCAGTTGGGTTTGCCAGGAAGGAGCACTGTGTGATTGTCCGATTTATAGCTTACCAAATTATGCAAGTGTAACACTTTTCTATTGAATTTAGGCAGTTTGGGGTTTTTTTGAAAGTTTGTGTACATAATGCAGGATGTGTACCCAGCGCAGTAACCAAATATCTGTGGATGTCCAGATTTGGGTGTAACCAAAGCATAATACTCTAAACAAGGATTTCCCTGTTTATACATCACTGAAAACAAATGGCCTATTTTTAAGGGGCAGCTGATTAAGTTCATATTCTGGCAGAGTATAATAGCAAGAAGTTTTCTGTCTGTCTGTGCCCATGTTTTTCTGACATGGTACTTGCCAAGATACAACACACAGAACCTGAAACTGGAAACACTTTAGGGCTTTTCTTAAGTAAACTGTTTTGCAGAGGAGTAGATGAGTCAAGTGTATATTTCAATAATTTATAAGATGTTTAAATTCTTATGTCTTGTAGCTGAAGACTTGGGCAGTTATGTATGAAAGTGAAAAATGTCTCATTTTATTTTTTTTTAGATCATTACCCGCTCCCAAAACCTATGGCAACGTGAAAGACGAGAGTTGGAAAGATGGCTGCTACTGAACTGCAGAGTTTAAGGCAGAGTTCCAGTGCTCATGGATGCTTCCTCACCAGGCTAAAACCAGCTTGATCATACAAACTGTTCAGATGTGACTTTTGGGATTTGTAAAAATTCCAAACCTCTCTGTCTCGAATTAGCACAAACTGGCAGAGATTTATAAAGCAGCACTTTAATGACATCTAACATCAGATGTTTGGTGGTCATACAATCACTTCTGTGTTAAATTCCTATCAGTTCTGGGTTGGGGTTTTTTTCTTGCTTGCTAACAACGTATCAATATGAGCATTTATGACAGTGGCCAATGTCTGGGCAAAAACCTAACGAATGCCAAAGAAATGCCCATCTTGAAAAACAGCAAGTGTAACAGTCAACTTACATTGTCCAAACCTTCATTTTCAGCCTCTTTTAATTCAGCAGGAAGCCTGGTGAATATGTAGTGTTGAGACAAGACTGGGTTAATCCGAGCTGATACTCGGATTGCAGCCTGCTACAGTGGTAGTGAAACCTCGCTTCTAACCATTGTGTGAGATTCTCGTTGGGGAAGGTGGTACGTTACGTCCTTCAGGAAGAATCAGAAGTTACCCTGGAGGATTAGGCAGAACAGTGAGTAGTAGCCATGGCTTTTATTAACGTGAAAGGTTTGACTGTAGCAGACACAGGCAGATGCAATAGTATCGATTGCCTCTTTCCTACGTTGATTGATCAGCTTTACGTGCTCTTACGTGTTTGATCGCCAAAAGGGCTTCGTGTCAGTTGTAGAATCTTTCTAACCTTAAAGTTCCTGGCTCAGGAAAGTTGGCCTTTGCTGCTGTAGCCACATTTTTAACACATGGCTCACTTATTATTTTTTTGTTCAATAGCAGGTTTCCTTACAGAGGAAAGGGCAGGTCGTAAGGTTCATTTGTTCTAATGCCATACCACTATGCTTGCAGCCTGGAGCAGCTGTACATGCTGGTAGTTAAGGAGAAGGAAACACAACTATGCACTTGTAACATACAAATTTTAAGGTAATGAGTTGACTCTTGATGCCAAATGATATTCATTTAGGTGACGTTCCATGGTATGAGGGAGTTTTCTGTATCCTATTTTTTTACTTTCATCCATTTCTTAAATTGATTTATTTGAAATTGTAAATATTTTTACAGAAGATATTGCCCATGTAAGCGTGTTTAAATATGTACTTTGCCTTACATATGTGTATCTTACATTACTGGTAACAGAGTATGAAACCTGCTATGTCTGTTTACAAGCTATTAAATCCCTCTGGTGGCTCTGACTTTTCTTCTAAGACATTTTGCTCAGAACAACTCATTCACATGTTTAGCTTTTGAACCATTGTTTTCTGATCTGGAAGACCTCACGCAAAAATCTGTAACTGAAGTTGGGTGGGACTAGTTAAAGGGAAGGGATGTTGTTTGAAGCTTTTTCAGTATTTTGGATGTACAGTTGATGAAGTAAGAGAATGTGAATGGTATCTCCTTTGTGCAATGACTGATGAAACACTACAAGTTGGGATGGACGGTAGGCAGCCTTCAACCCCGTTAGGACCTGAGTTCGGAACTGCTGGTGTGTTTTGACTCCCACCGCTAAGAGGATAACTAACCCCGGAATTCTAGCCCTTGAATCCTAGGCCAGCACTGACATATTCCTGGATGAAAAGCCATGCAATACTACTTGACTTGGAAGAAGCCAAATAGGAAGGAGTGGAGACTTAATTTGCCGCTCTAATGGCTCAAGCAGACTTTGGGTTGATGAATGACTTCGCACTCCAAGACCAAGATCTGTGCTGAGACTTTGAAGTCAGAGTATCAAATAATACTGTAATTCAGTGAGATTTCAGCAGGGACAAAGAAACTGCCTTGCACCAGTAGAGCAGTCCATACCAGTGACCTGGCCTTGTGTCACCCACTGGCACAGATAACGGATGTCGGTGTCTCAGGGCACTATTAAGCAAAAGAGAGAACTAGATTAAATGCGCACATTCTCACTAAAGCCTGAATTTTAACTTCTCAGCATTTTACAGAGCAATGCTGCAGTCTTCATTGGGGAAAAAAACCCAAACAAACCCAAAAGCAAGCAAACAAACAGGTGAGTTTTAATTGGTGGATTTTATCAAGCGCTTGATTGACTTTTAAATTTTGGAAGTCGGTTTAGATGACGATACTGGGGGTTTTACTGCGGTCGCATCAAACTGTTGGGTACGTTTCCTTAAGTAATTCATCACTTGGGTAAGCTCAGCTTCAGTTTTGTAAGGATTCTTTTCTCTGCTCTTCTCCCCTGAAATACAGCAAATGACTTCCCGAAGAGACAGACTCTCTGTTTACTCGAAAGCCTTTGTGCATTACCCGTTTATTGCTGTCAGGAAATCATGGGGCTCTGTGTTTAGAGATTTACTGCCGAAGTGTGGAAATATGGATTTGATAAACTAGTGCCTATGATTTACTTAACTTATGTTTGATATAGTAGTACGGGGTTTATGAATGTGGATTACTTTTTGTGCCAACAGCTCAGAGTCGTTGTATGTGAGTAGGCAGAAGGACTTGTTCTGCTTCCAAAGTTATTTAATTTTTTTTTTGTGTTTGAATGTTTTTGTAAGTGTTGAAAGTGTACAAAAAAATATATAAAAGATATTCTTACCACAAAATACTTTCTGGATCATTATTTTTATAACAAGTTGTTTTTAAAAGCTTTTAGAAATGTAGGGGGGAGTTTTTAGGGTTATTTTGGGTTGTTGGGTTGGTTTTCAAGAACCGTATTCCCTTTTTCCTGAAGGTACCAACCTCAGCTTCTGCTCCCTGTAGTTCATCAACTGAGACCAACGTTGTGTTTGGGTGAGATGTGTGATTTCACTGACAGACCATGGTGGGTTTGTGCTGTGCCCCTGCTCTGGAAGGACAGAGTTCTGTGAAAACCCCTATGCTGAGTTTTCATCCAGAGTGGTTGGTTTGGGCAGTTCTAAGCACTCACTCTGCCCTTCAGCTTTGGCAGGATTCGTGCTCATTTCAAACCCCCACATGAAACAGATTTTTTTCATTTTGAAAATGCTGGGATTTCTGCAGAAAATGGAGCAATTTCTGTGGTGTATGAGCCAGGGAGCTGCCTTTGAATTGCTAAGCACGTGTTTTATTTGGCTCATCTGTGAGTGCCTCTCTCTTATGGCTCCATGAAAGCAAGAAGTTTGGTTTGAATTTGGTAACTTTCCGTAATCTCCATTTTGCTACAAAGCATCATGTCAGTGCCACCTTGTTCCTTTTCTTGGTGCTTATAAAGTTAAGGTAGGTTTGCTTCTCTTTGGCCACTTACTCCTAAACCTGTTTAACAGAATTTAACCCCTGAGGCTCACAATTGTTTATCCCAGCACTGTCCCCTGTTTTGTAATTAAACCAGTAGATTAAAGTGTTTCTCCCTAGTTGGCTGACCTACTTTCTGCAGAGCCACCTTCACACCTACTGCTTTAAAATGGGCAGAGACACCTCTTTGTGTAGGATCCAGCACCCCACCACCTTCTCCACTTTTTAATTCTGCCTCAAGTACCACTTTCCCCACCCCCTTCAGGAAAATAGAGCAGTGTCAAAATCACGGGCAGTTAATAGCCTTTCCTGCTTCTCTTGAAGTAGGTTTCTGTACCAAACCCTTCTATATTAAACTATTGCTTATAATTAGCAGCATCATATTGCAAGCCTCCAGATGGAGAACAGCAGAAATAATATCTTCTTATTTTGAGCAAAGACAGGGGAGCTCCTTTGGGTTGGGTACGGGAGCGCTAGGCCGTGGTCTGCGTGATGGTGTGTTACCTTCTAGGAGTCTGAGTGCAACAGTGAAGAAAAAGAGGGACTTGTGAGGAGGCAGGAGGCTGAAGCTGCTTGTGGGGTGGCTGCAGAGCGTGCAGGTTTGATCATTTAAACCAGCTTTTGATACAAATATTTCTGAGGGCCACGAAGATGATGAGAGAGCTGTGGGGACAGACACATCTCCTGTGTCCTACATCTCCTGTGGGGACAGACACAGAGAGTTGGGGTTGGTCAGCCCGAAGAAAAGAAGGTTCCTGGGAGACCATGTAGCCCCTTCCAGTACCTGAATGGAGCTACAGGAGAGGTGGGGAAGGACCCTTGACCAGGGAGTGGAGCAACAGGATAAGGGGCAGTAGTTTTAAACTGAAAGAGGGGACATTCAGATTAGATAGTAGGAAGAAATTCTTTCCTGTGAGGATGGTGAGACACTGGAAGAGGTTGCCCAAAGAAGCTGTGGATGCCCCATCCCTGGAGGTGTTCAAAGACCCATCCAGCCTGGCCTTGAGCAACCTGCTCTAGTGGGAGGTGTCCCTGCCCATGGCAGGAGGTTTGAACTTGATCTTTAAGGTCCCTTCCAATTTGAACCACTCTGTGTTCTAGGAGAATAAAAAACCACAGGAAGCAAACACGACAGTGATGTGTCTTTAGTTCTCCTTTTTTTGGTCTGTGAGAACAGGAGTAAACTTGAGACTTTGTAAAAGGATTTTACTTTTTAAGCAAAGCAGGTGTGATGTGAGAGAGATTTGATTTGAAAACCAAGCACACAAACCCACCTGCTCCTGCTGTGCCGTTCTGTAGTAGGAGGCCGACACCTAGAGGCGGTCTGTCTGCAGCCCTGTGCCAGGAGGATGAGGCGGGGCTGGAGGATCCCTGTTTTACACAGAACTGCACTCCCAAGAAGATGCTCTCTGCTCCAAGAGCCAAGGAACCGAAAGGAGCAGATCCCATTAGACACACTCTCCACGGGATTGCTTAATGATGGTGTTTTCCAGCCCTGGTACCTCGCGCAGCTGCGCTGGGCAACGCTGTCTTTATGCTGATAAACTCTGTGACTGCGTGAGCTGCAGTGGTTAAACTGATTTGCACATCTCCAGCAGGATTGAAGGAACAGGTAGCTACAGTCATTTCGTACCAGGAAAGTTGTTTTTAACTGGGTGCATCATCTGCAGCTGTTAACAGAGAATTAACTTAAAATTAGGGGCTTTGAAGGCTGGGAAGCCCGAGCTGGTCTGTGCAGCTCCCACAGGAGACAAAAGCGGGTTGTATCTTGCACAAGACTTAAGAGAAGATACTTTTAGTGCAATCAGCTCCTATCATCAGCACAAACATAGCTAATCACCTAAGTCCCTTTTTCTGTTGGAAAATTCTTTTTAATACCTGTACAAAGCTAACACTTAGAAGAGAATGGATGCAATGCCTCCTCCCCCAGAGTGCTCAGCCCTCCCCGAGTCCCTGAAAGCTTCATGCTGCTCCGGGCTGCAGCAGGTGAGATGATTCAACAAAACAAGCTTCTGGGGAATGAGTGATATTTGCCTTCCTGAGACGGTGACTGTGCACCCCGTCCCCAGTGTTAACTCCACTTTGGGTTATCACACCCAACCTGTACAGGAGAACTGATAGTTTGTATTCTGCTGTCCTTCTCCAGGCTCTTTGCTGTGATTTTCTTGGGACTGTAGCCAAAATTGCCCCTTTTCACAGCCCTGCTCGGAGAGGCAGTTTGAGTAACTTGCAACAACATGGTATCCCATGTCTGTCCCCACCACACACACCTGCCCACCATGTGGTCTCAAGGAGCCCAACACCAGCTGCCTCCACAGTCTTCCAGCAGCAAAGCTGCGAGAAGACCGAGGTGAACACCCACCATCCCTGGCCCTCTCAACTTTGGAGTTGGGTTTGGAGCACCATATACTTTTTCAGACTTACAGCTGTGTCCATTGAAGTTAATGGACGCAGTTCTCATGTGAATGATACCTCCTCTCTGAAAACACCAACATTGCTTGGTCTGACAGAGCTATTGTCTTGCTAAAAGTACTCGGTGAAATGAGTGAGGTAGAACACTTGTCTGTTGGTTTCATCATGAGCTGCCTTTTTTTTGCATTCAAGGAAAAAAACATTTATAGAGCAATTCAACTAGTTTCTTTCTATAAGGAGGGCAGTTAATGTTTGCAAAGCATTGAAGGGGTCCAAGTTAAGGTTTGCATGAAAGGAAGGTGAATAAGGACTTGGGTTCTGGGTTGGTCCTTGCCTCTGTCCTGCCCAAGAGAAAAAGTGCTGAATGTGGGAGTAGGTCACCAGTGACGGGACTCTGTGTGGCCATGGCTGCTTGAAGCCATAGAGGCAAAGAAACCTCTGGGTTGTGACATGCTGGTGGTGGGAGTGTGGTCAGGGGGGTGGGCATGCTGGGCTTTCTTCAGCCTTGTGTTTCTCCCAGGCCTTGGCCACAAACAGAGACAGGCTGCTGGGCTGGACTGGCTGCCCCCCTACCTCTTACCAGGCATCACTGCACTCCTCCAGGCTCTCCTCCTCAGTTGTGTGTTTCCCTTCAGCCACTGTCAGCAAACAAATCTGTACAAGCCAATACAAAAGCTGCCTTCTGACCGAGCCCTGCCTCCTCTTCACTCAGCAGGGTTAATGCTGCCACATCGTTGCACTGCCGCTGCTCTCCCGTGTTCCAGGAAGGTGCCAAAATGCTGCAGGCGGTGCCAGAGCAGGCTGTGGATGACAAGGAGTTTGGGTTACGACCTGCTCAGGGCAGAGGATAAGGCCAGCTGTGCTCCTGGCTGATAGAACCTGGTACATGCCAAGTTAGGAGCACCACATAACCTTTCTCCTTCAAGCAGAGCTGTTTCTCATTGAAGATGAGCCAGACAGGAGTATCTTGTACCATCTTAAATATATCTCTGTCACTCTCCTCCTTGAGAAATTAAATTTGTATTAAAGCACGTGCTGCCACTTGGAGTCCTCTCCCAAAGGAAAGGGCAGTAGGGGGAGATGAGGCAACCTCTTCACACTCTGCCTCAGCTCCTGCCTTACCCTGGAATTTCTCAGCTCTGTGGCCATCCATTTACTCACCCAAGCGCTGAGCCCAGAGCACGGTTGTGTTGTTTCTGTTCATCCGGTCCCCACCGGCCTAATGCAGACACACAAAACCAGCGATTGCTGCTTCAGCTGACCCGTCTTCAAAGGAGTTACTAAAACCTTCTCCTGATTCCTGTCCCTGGGTGTCAGCGACAGCAGTGTGGTGTGGCGTCCCCACCATCCCTTCAGCCTCAGGACAGCTGCTCGGAGGAGGAGCCCCCTCCGTCCATGGCCAGCCGTGGCCCGAGATGGGCTCCGGTCTTCCAAAGTCGCGTGCGGGGAGCGAGGGCCAGGCGCTCTGCCATTCCCAGGAGGGGTCAGGCAGGCAGTCAGTCAGTTCCTATCTCGTCTCCTGCAGCGGGGTAAGTTAAGAACGGAGATTCAGTCGACCTCAGTTTATGAGCCCAAATGTCAGGGAGCGGATAAAGCCTATGGTAAATGTCACCGTCGAGGGATCTTTCTTTTCCCTTTAAAAGAAAAAAGAAAAAACAAATCAGCAAAGATTTAGATACTGTATTTATGCTGCCATTCGCTCGGGCTCAGCTCCACTGAGAGTGAACAGTACTGCACACAACGCTGGGGGGATATTAACAGGGACTGGTGGGTCTGGTAAAGGCCCCAAGCCCAGTTCTGCCCTCTCCTCGGGGGTGGTACAGCAGCTGGCAAACCCTACCATCTGGTGGGCTTATCATTGATTCATAGAATGGTCCAGGCTGGAAGGGACCTCCAAAGGTCATCTAGTCCAACCTCCCCGCAGTTGGGACACCCCCAACTAGACCAGGTTGCCCGGGGCCTCGTCAAGCCTCACCTTGAATATCTCCAGGGAAGGGGCCTCAAACACCTCCCTGGGCAACCAGTTCCAGTGGTCCACTACCCTCATGGTTAAGAACCTTTTCCTAATATCCAATCTAAATCTGCTCTTCTCCAGCTGGAAGCCATTGCCCCTCGTCCTGACACTGCAGACCTTTGTAAACAGACCCTCCCCAGCCTGCCTGTAGCCCCTTCAGGTACTGGAAGGCTGTTCTTAGGTGTCCCCGGAGCCTCCTCTTCTCCAGGCTAAACAATCCCAGCTCCCTCAGCCTGTCCTCGTAGCAAAGGTGCTCCAACCCCCTGATCATTTTCGTGGCCCTCCTTTGGACCCGCTCCATCAGGTTCATGTCCTTCCTATGCCAAGGGCTCCAGACCTGCACGCAGCACTCCAGGTGAGGTCTCACCAGAGCAGTGTGACAGAAGTAGCTTCTTACCATTACGATTCAGCTCCATGTGAAAATCATAGAACGGTTAGAGTTGGAAGGGATCTTAAAGATCATCAAGTTTGAACCCCCCCTGCCATGGGCAGGGACACCTCCCACTAGACCAGGTTGCTCAAATTTGCCCAGGGCAGTGAAATGCAGCCCTCTGCAGGTACTTGCCACCACTTGCCTCCAGCCACCAGTGTCAGCCTCCCTGCCCCGTGGCCAGCTGTCAAGTAGAAGAAATGGAAAACTCCTTCTCCAAAAACACCTTACGACCTACTGCTCCAGGTTTGCAACTGCCTCATGGGCTCTACTGATTTCTAACCCTTATTTTACCACCCTGGCAGAGGTGCCACATCAGGTCAGGGCTCCTTTCCCTGGGCTGAGGGCTTCAGTCATAGAATCATAGAAACGCCAGGTTGGAAAGGACCTACAAGATCATCTAGTCCAACCGTCCTCCTGTCACCCATACTACCATGGTAGAACTGAAGTAGGAAAAGCTCAGTGGTTCTTGTTATGGGGTTCAAACCTCACAACCACTGCAGGGCCAGGGCTCAGCCCATCTCTCCTGCTCCTCCCCAAGGTCACTTTTCTGTCCTGGCCTCCCCTCATGCCACCCCTTCCCCTCCCACCCCCCCAAGGCCTCTCAAGGCTTTTTCCATCAGCAGCTTCTTTCTATCAGCATGTTCCCACTTTCTGCACCCTCCTCATTATGAAGATAATTAAATAACATTAATTACCAAAGCAAATCACTGAAATCTGCCTACCAGGAACCTCATTTTGTAATTCAAAACAGCAGGTAGTTACATTTACAGTCCATTTATACAATCCTTTTAGCCCTTCTATTTTACTGTCTTCTGTGCCTTTTTTTACTCCTATAAATAATGCCAGGTTTTCTTTTTTTCTCCTCTCCTGGGTTCCTTCCCAGGACTCTCCAGACGCTAGAGGGAGGTCTTGCTTTCCCTGTGCTTTTCAGTCCAAAGTTTGGTCTAGTTCAGCTTCAATTCACCACATCGAGCTGAACTCACACTAAATGGTCCGGGAGGTCCTGAAAGAATTTAACAGCTGCATTTACAGCAGGAAAGGCCAACGAAAAACCATCTCTTGTGCTTGGAGGTCTTTGCTGTACCACTGAATCAAAGGGTTTAAAGAAGTCCTTGCAATGAAATCCCCCTGCTTGGTTATTGCTGCCCGCTGGAGGAGTACAGCAAGACATGCTCACTGTGGAGCCTCTCTGGGAGCTGAATTCATGGGACTATAGAGACTGAAGGTTGTTGAAGGACTTCCCTTCTGGACTTGGGACTACTGCATGGGACAACTCACACCTGGGTGGAGATGCTAAGCACTGGTACCTTCCATAGTTTCTTGGGCCGCTGCCCTTAGGGTCAACTTCAGCAGGACTGTCCTACTGATAATTGCTCAGCATTTAGTCTACCCATGTATATATGGGTAAAATATATGTTTCCAATATTTTATTTAGAAAATATATGTTAAAAAATGGTATACATAATAAATGTTAGCTATTTAATACATTAAAATAAATTTAATACTATGCCTAATCTTTTGCTTTCTGGCTCCTAAGGTAGCCATTTTGTACGTATTTATTCCAATTTTTTGTTTTTCTTGGATTCCTTCACCCTGAAATAAAGGTCTGACCTTTAGGAATAAAGCTTTTTATTCCTTCCTCTGCCTATCCAACCTTTAAGAGCTCGGCCCAAAGCCCATGGCCTGGCAGGCAGCACGCAGGATGCTGCCAGTTTAATAAACTCGCGAGCGGTTCAGGCCACGGACTTCAGTTCTGGGCTGTGAACCCCTCCTGATGTTTCCAGCGTGGCTGGATCCCCGTGATCCCTGATGTGCTGCCAGCAGTTACGACGGCAGGCGCAGTTATGCCACCGAGAGACATGAAGTTTCATCGATACCCACGGGTGTCACAGCAGAGGACCAAGCGCGGTGGCACGAGGTACCAGGGAGCCTGGGAGAAGCTTTGCAGGGCCACCCCAAAGCCAAGTCAGCAGCTAGAGCTCACCCTGCTGCAGTGATGAGATGTTTGCTTGACCCCTCCCCTGAGACCCTCCCCAGTCTCTCCAGCCTCCAGCACCATGGATTTTAACTGCCCCAGCAGTAGCTAATCTGAACCTTCCTTACAGCAGCTTAAACCTGTTGTCCCTCTGTGGGTGTGAGGGTACTACAAAGAGGCTGCTTTCAACTAGTGCTAGAGAGGACACTCCAGGCAGAAGAAATACCCTTCCAGCTTCACTCCCCAGAACGGAAATAAAACATCTTGTTGGCAAAGACATTCAGGCTTTCATCTTCCTGACAAACCGACAGGTACCCGAAATCGTATCCAAAACCCAGGGCACACCTTCCTCAGTTGCAGCAACGTGCAGGCGCTACTGATACCACAGGGGCAGCGTACAGAAGATTCTTTAGGATATTAAAATGTCCTACTTTATCAGGGTTTTAAAAGTGCACAGAACGCTGTGTGTCAGGTCTACTTTCGCAGGAATCATATACAGCATTATCTCGGACAAGTATCAAGAGACCCTTATTATGTTTGAGATTGATTTCTTCCCCCTTGCCTGAGATTTCTCCCAGTCAGCCTGAGATTTAATTGCAGTAACAGCGCAGGTGTTTTGAAGGGCTTGCTTATTTGTTGATCACTGTTACTGATACTCACTTTGATTATCTGGGCAAAAATTGGCAGCAGCACAAGAAGCATTTTTATTCTACGTTTGTACAGTTTTCTAACACAGACCAGTCCTAGTCCGCGTCCAGGCACCTTTGATGCAACGATACAAACGACAAGTGAGGGCAAAGGGGTTTTTTGTTGAACCTGAGATGGAATATCAATGCCATCAACCCTTATCTCTCCCACTGGGCTCACCATTAACATCCCTTTTAATACACAGAAAGCTTTGGCAAGGGAGGGATGTCATTTGTCTTCGGGGTGTCTTTCTTCAATTAAATAAATGCTCTATGAATCAGCTGCTGCTGCAGGTATTATTACATTTACTTCTGCATTTTTTGACATTTAGACTATTCTGTGGGGCAATAGAGGCTTGGTGTCATTTACTCTGAGCTGGCATTTGAGCTACCAAGCTGGTGAGGGATGTAGAGAACGAGTGATATGAGGGGAGGCTGAGGGAACTGAGCATGTTTAGTTTGGAGAAGAGGAGGCTGAAGGGAGACCTCATTGCCTCCCTGAAAGGAGGTTGTAGAGAAGTGGGTGTTGGCCTCATTTCCCAAGTGAATAATAACAGGACCAGAGGAAACAGTCTGAAGTTGCAGCAGGGGAGGTTTAGAGTAGATATTAAGAAGAATTACCTTACTGAAAGAGTGGTCAGGCACTGGAATGGCCTGCCCAGGGAAGTGGTTGAGGCACCCCCAGAGGTATTTAAGCATTAGATGTGGCACTTCAGGGCATGTGCTAGTGGCCAAGATTGTAGGGGTTATTTTGTGTATGTATGGTGAGACCTAGAGGTCCCTTCTAACCATGAAGATTCTGTGATTTTATTGCAAAACCCAAAATATAGATTTTATAGGCACAAAACCACATTTGTCTGACCTATCCCCATTTTTCCTCCCTACTGATTTATGTCCTTAACCCTGACCAGGTTCCTGCATGGGAAATTAGAAGGGGGTTGGGAGCCTCAATGGGTGATGGAAGCCAATAAACCCAGCTGGATCTGGGCCTCCAACTGCACATGCATCCTAAAGCCCCACCGTTTGCCAGGCTGTGCACATCCCATTCACACTGTCCTCTCTGGCCATGATGACAGCACTGTCTCCTCACAGCCACCACGGTCATAGAATCACAGAATGGTTAGAGTTGGGAGGGACCTTAAAGACCATTGAGTTCCAACCCCCCTGCCATGGGCGGAGACACCTGCCACTAGACCAGGTCGCTCAAAGCCCCATCCAGCCTGGAACTGGTCCCCCCAGCACCTTCTCCCAGCTCCCACAGATGCTGAAGGGTCAGTTTGTGACACTCACAGGGAGTAAAATCTGCACTGTGACAACCAGAACATGCCTGTCTCCAAAGTGTGACTGGGACTGTCTCTGTGTGAGAGCCCATGCAAAGCAAGACCCGTGCCTGCGGTGCAGAATACCATTTGACTTTTAAAAGCAAACCCAGCGCCTTCAGAGGCAGCCTCACCTCACCTCTCATCCCTGCCTGGCTGGGCAGGATGCTAATTTGGGCTCTGCTGGAGCGAGGCGTGCATTAGTCATCAGGTCATTTGTTTTATTACGACTTGTCATCTTAATCCTGATAATGCTCCAACTCCAGAAAAAAAATCGAATGGCCACAAAAGGGTCTGAGGCAGAATTATTTCTTATTTGACTTTGGGTAAAGGTATCCTCACATGAAGCCACTTAATTGCTGAAGGAAAAAACTGCTACTGGTAACTGTTTTACAGTTATAGGGGTACCACTGCCACAATGAATGACCATCAGCAATCAATTTACATGATTATTCACTGGTCCCCTCATTTCATCCCCCTTGGTGGACCAGAAGCTTTTTTCTAATGGCTTCTGGTTGGCAACAGTTCTCTTCATCTTGTTATTAAAACAAGATNTTAAAAGGCAGGTCACGCAGCCTCAAACACTTAGTTGTAATTATGAATTATTGGCACATCGTGACCCAGGTCGTCATGCACTTACTCGTTGATTAATGGTCTTCAGGCATCTTAAAAATAAACGTGGGGGAACACCCAGTATAACGGGAGGGTTTTATTATAGCAAATTCTGCCCCTGGGTGCTAACCCAGAGCTTTGGTGCAAGGATCTGTCCCCAGCTGCCCAGAGAGACTGCGCAGACAGTGGGGACACAAAGGAAACAGCGCAGTGGAGTAACAAGGCTCGGGCTCTCACCCTTCCTCGCCGCTTCAATTTCATAAAATCTCAGAGGCTACGAGCGGCAGAGCAGTGTTCCCAAGGGAGGTGTAAATATGGAGTACAGCTGGGCTGAAACAGGCATCATTTGGAAGAGGAATCAGAGGGAGACGGGGGACAGGATTCCCATGAACAGGGAAATCACAAGGGCAGCAGGGAAGAGGAGAAGCAGCAGAGATGGGAGGAGGAGGAGGGTGCCTGGATATCTGCCTTCGTCACCTGGGCCAAGGGGAAGGGAAGGATGATTTGGTGGGATCCCGCACATAGAAGAAACATCAGGGGCTCAGCGGTGACTCCCAACAAGGAGGGGAGGAAGGGACACATATCTAATCTTTCCCACCCTGAAATTCAAACCCTGGGTCTGGTCGAGGACGGTGGTCATGGGATAAAAGATGCTGGTTATTGTGAAGATTTACTGAGCAGGATTGAGCCACTGGACCACACTAAGGACAGGACAGAGGGGAGTTTAAGAAAAGCAAGCTTGGGACGAGGCATGACAGGGCTGCAACGGGGCCAGGTGTTGTGTTGAAGGGTAATGGAGAAGCCCGGGAGGCAGGGACAGCAGGTCTGTCCTAGCTCCTCTGCGCCACTGGCAGCTCTGGCAGCAATGGACTCATGGGAAACCCCTGGCTCTTGTGTGTTCTCCATCTACATGGTCCCACTGCTGCCTGCCTTGGTGTGAAACACAAGGGGTTTGAGGCAGGAGCAACATCCATCGATCAGCGTATCCTCATCAAAGCAGTTTCTGGCTGTGTCTGGCCGGGAAGGTGTCTTAGGAACAACGTAATGGCACAGACATCAATGCTTCATCTTATTTCTTATTTGCCTGCCTGTTCAGTGAACCAGAGCCCAAATAACTTAAAAAAAAAACCAAACCAACCCAAACAAAACCCATCTTTGAGTCTGCTAAGTTCTTAGAGCTGGTGGCTCAGAGAAGGTGGGCTGTGGGAGGGGGTGACAAGAGGTGCAAAGTCCCCCCTGTGCTGCTGCCCTTGAGAGAGGGACCAGGAGCCGTGGGTCAGAGAGGGACCTGGTTCAGCAAAGGATTGGCTGATGCCTCCTTCCTAGCCCAGAGGCAACCACAGAGGAACCAACAAAATCACCAGTATCTCTGCACAGTCATGCCCCAGTTCCTAACTCTGCTAAGTCGCTGCTCTGGATCTACGTTATAAATAAGAGTAAGCATATATATTTCGTGGATTTTACCACAAGTTCATACTAAACTTTGTAGGGAATCACACAATACACTTTAAGGACTATTTAAATACAAGACAATGACAGCAAAGACTTTTTCTCCCCCCGCCCCACACCCTGTAATTACTACAGTCCTATTAAGTCTTAAATTTCAGTTTTATTTCTCTCCATAACCTAGGTGTATAGCAAGAAAAGTAGAGACAAAGGGCTCATATGTCCCATGAAAATTAGAAACTGGTCCTGAGAGGCCTCACTTGAACATCACTTTCACAGCAGTATTTGTCCCAACCTCTTTAGCAGCACCACCACCTGAAGGTGCTGACAAAAAGCTTTCCATCCTCCAGGAGAATCCTCCGGAGACCATCTCCTGCCCTGCAAGCACCGGGCACGGCTCCACAAACCAGCCGGCAGGGGTGTGCGGGGAGGTGAAGGATGACTTAGGGGTGGATGACGCCATCCCACAAGCGGCTGAGCTCCGCCGCTTCCTGCAGGCCCTGGCACAGCACGCACCGCGCCGGGGAGGGAGGAGCGGGAGCCGAAGTGGATACGGAGCTGGAATGGGAAGAGAGGGAAAGGAGGGGGTGTCCACCCTTTGCTTTCCCACCCCATTGTCCTGCTTTTACACAGTGCTTGGAACCACAGCAGCCATGCTCCTGAAGTGCAACACAGTCGGGATTTAGGCTCCCAAGCCCGAGACTATGGTTTACCTGTGCCTGCCTCATCCATAACCTGCCTGGGATTTGCAAACCGACCCTTCCTGCCAGAGGCACCTAAGCCCAAGGAGCAATGAACATAACGGCTGCGCACACCAAACCTCCCCCGGACTGCTCCCCCACACTCAGCACCACCTATGGCACCCACAGACACTTCCTTTGGGGGACACCAAAGGGACCTCCTTGCATATATGCAATTTTGTAATAATGCTGGGCTTTCCCAGATGCTTTTAGTCTCTGGCAGGAGAAGGAAGTGACTGAAAGGTCTTCACACCATACACTGAGTGAACAGCAAGGTTGCTTCTCTCATTCCTTACAGCACTGCCAGGATTCCTTACAAGCCCACCCTTTCCTTTTCACCTTTATTTCCAGTCAGATAAAGGAAAGGCACAAAAATTCCTGTTACAAAAGAGCAAAAAAAAATGTCCTAGTATTGGAAGGACCTCTCCTACTCCAGACAGGTTTATAGCACAGGTACTCCCTTACGGAAATCAAACCTCTCCTTAAAAATAATGTAGGGCAATATAAGTTCTAAAAGTTACAACCTACAACAAGCTCACATTTCAATGAGCCCTTCCCACCCCCTCTTCTTGCTCTCAGGCTTATCCTCTCGCCCATTTTTCAACAGAAGGACTAACGAGAAATAATTTGAGAATGATATATGATCAGGTTTATTTGCCAAGTCTTTTTATACACCAATAGTCATTCTGCTGCTGCTTCCTGCAATAGCTGGGCAGGCAATAAGAGTGCTCCTGCCCTCCACAAAAGAAACCAGAGAAGGAATTAGCTGTTGATTGAGATGCAGCGTGGTGTGAGCCGGCTGCCTCGCAGCCAGATGCCGCAAAGCCGCTTAGCATCGCTCCAGACTCCAGGCTCCACTTTAACGATGACATATCGGGAAAGCCTGCAGCAGGTTAGAGAGACAAGAACCAGGCTCAGCAGCAGGACACAGCCTGCTTTCACTCTGCACGCTGGTTGTGAAAATACCGCCGGGTGCTGCCTGGGGTGATGGTACCCACTGGACGGACAGGTAGTGGAGCACAGGGGCTGGGCTCAGACTCGGCTTTCCCTGAGGTCAGCGCTACTGCTCTCGACTAAACCAAGAGCTGAGTTTGAATTTCAGCTGATAAATTTCAAGGAAAAAATCTCAAGCGGTCTTCATTCGTTACGATTCACTTGTGACATTTTCCCAGCAGTTCAGTGTCCCTTGAAACTGAACTTGATGATGGGCGAGCACTGAAACGGGACACGTCTTCTTCACTGGGAATAGAGTGCCACCGTATCTGGCTTTACTCAGCTCCTCCTCCAACTGCCTGTACGATATATGTCACACAAAAATATCTTCCCATGACCAGCCCTGCTCCATCGGGGAGGCTGGGGAGTGACTCTCAGTGATAAGGCAGGAGGCCTGGCCTGTGCCCTTCACACCTGCTCGATAAGCGACCTGCTCGTGCCCCACGTGCCTGAACCAGCCTGGGCTTACCCACAGTGATCCCAATTTGGTCCTGCCGCAGGGAAACTGCATGAGCAGCCCTGCTTACAACCCAGGGAAGGCACAGTAAGCCACCAACCTACATGTTGTGAAGCAATACTGGCTGCATGAAGGATAAGACACAATACAGCAGCAGTAAATACCTTAAGAAGCACAGTAAATATGCTGCAAACCCTGTTCTGCATATGCAGATCTGATAATTGTGTCCAAAGGACACTGTTGGCTCTGAAAGTGGCACCCCACGCTCCCCTCCTCTAGCAGCAGACAGGACCCAAAAATGTGAATGAACTAAAGCAAGCTGGATCCTATTTGGTTGTGGAGCTCTGGTGAGTCATATTCCCTGTGCTCTCCTTGGGCTAATGGCAATGAAACAAACGTAGGCAGAATGATATTAAACTCGGCAGCATTTTGGCAAAGCTGCCCTACCCAGAATTTTGCCGCTAGGTAGGACTTGTACTTCTTGTGTCCCCCTGTGCCACAAGTAAGAATTAAAGGTTTAATAACACAGAGACTGATTTTCTCTTGAGTCACCAATAATTTCTACTCGAATCCTGGGACAGCCTAAAATTTGACCCAAAGACATTTTTGAGAAACTTAGTGTCTGCCGGAGCTGAAGGCAAACAGCCCGTCAGGGTGGCTCCCAGAGGCTCCCTCCTTAAATTGGGTGTGCCCCCTTTCCCCCCGCCTTGAGCTGCCACCTGGGACACCCCACACAGAGCAGGGGGGCATGTTCAGGGGCATGAAGGGGAGCCAAGGGGCAGCCCCCGAGGATGCTACCCTGAGCCAGCTACTCCCACCCAGGGGTGGGGGTGTGAAGCAGTAGCTATGACCCCTCTAAACCCTCTGGGCTAAAGAAGACAAGTCAGTTACTGTCACAAGCCACAGCCTGTAGCAACGCTGAGCACATGGAAGACAGACTCTCTGAGGCCCACCCTGCTCTCGGAGGCTGCCCTCCTCTCTTGGGAGCTCCTGCCCTTGTGAGCCCTGCCTGGCATCCCATACAGCGATTCGCTTTTGAAGGAACAGGGGGACACACGACTATTAAAGGAAAAATAAGAAATGGGGGAAATATAAATATTTTAAGCACAGTTTTATGACTGACAACACTCTCGGGTGTGATTTTGGGGTGATGGAACAACATTTCCTAGCATGGATTGAATATTTGCGCGCCTGTGAGCTTGTCTGCTTTCTCCACCTGCATCGACTGCCCTGTAAAGGTACTACCTTTCATTACGAGCTTCTGGGACCCCACCAGCAGAAAGCGGTGCCTTCCCGACCTCCTGCAAGGGCTTTCCATCCTTCCTTACCCATTCCCGCAGCCGACAGTTTGCCTGGAGGGAGAAGGAGCTTGGCTGTCCCCCAGCAGAGGGTGACTGGTGCTGCCCATCCACATCGGGTGACATTGCGACGCCGATTGCCTTTTTGATGCTGATGCCAAAGTAACCCACCTCCGCCACCACCTCCCCCCGGGAGGGTGCTGGCGGCTCCAGAAGCAGGGGTCGCATCGGGGAGTTGGGGGGGGTCCGGCCGCGNAGGATGGCGGCGGCCTCGACGGCGGGTCGCTGGCGGGGGACGGCGAGGCTTTTGGGGACCGGTCCCTCAGCCAGGGCTTGAGCGTGCTGGTGGGGCTGGCGCTCTGTGTGACCATGCTGGGGCTGGGATGCGCCGTGGAGCTGGGGCAACTGGGCCAGCAGCTGCGGCGACCCGTGGGGCTGCTGCTGGCGCTGCTGGGGCAGTTCGTGGCCATGCCGCTGCTGGCCTTCCTCCTCGCCCTCATCTTCGCCCTGGACGAGGTAGCGGCCGTGGCTGTGCTGCTGTGCGGCTGCTGCCCCGGGGGCAACCTCTCCAACCTCATGTCGGTGCTCGTCGACGGGGACATGAACCTCAGGTAGGCGCTCCGCGACGCTGGGAGGGTTGACCGCGCACCTACTGGCGCGGGGTTGGGGGGCCGGGACGCACGGGTCTCACACGGACCCCGGCACACGCCTTCTACCCCCCGCCTTCCCTAAAAACCCTGCCTGCCCGGGGCTGCGGCTTCCCGGGGCTGCCCCCACTCCGGGCGGGCGGTGATCCGATGTCTCTTTGATTTCCTCCCCCCGGCGCAGTATTATCATGACGGCCTCCTCCACGCTTCTGGCCCTCTTCCTGATGCCCCTCTGCCTCTGGGTCTACAGCCGCCACTGGATCAACACGGCGCTGGTGCGGCTGCTGCCCCTGGGGGCGGTGAGCCTGACACTGGGCAGCACCCTGCTGCCCATCGGCCTGGGGGTGCTCATCCGATACCGGCACCCCCGCGCCGCCGACCTCATGGTTAAGGTAGGCACGGCCCCCCACCCCCCCCACAGGAGACAGCGGGGTTGGGGGTCTGGGGAGTCCAACAGTAGTAACCTTTCTAATCCCTCGATGGGAGCTTCACACATGCATATTCCACTATTTAGGTGGAATATTATAGGGACATATAGTAATCATAAAAAGCTGGGACGGTGATGGAAAGCCAGGGGAGGGTGGATCACACCCCCCTCGCCCCCCCCAGGAGGCAGCCCAGGCCCTGGCACAGAGGCTGTCCCTGGTATCCGTCTGTCTCCCTGCTCCCGCTGCACCCGGGGCCAAGGGAACCGACCCGCAGGCACACTGACACTTCCTTAAAACAGCAAACAAATTAGCTTAATTACAAAAGGAAGAGTGAAGCGCAACCCCCAGCTGTCTACTTTCCCAGCAAGTCGCCCCAAAGCGAAGTGGTGGAGGGTGATCTCAGCCCCTTCCTTTCCCGACATAGGATCAAACACCAGCAAAGTCCTGAGCCAGGGGCAAAGCCAGGGAAGGGCAGCGCAACCACGATTTGCCATTTAGACTCTCTCATAAGCCTTTCCCTGCTTTGCTTGTCCTTTTAAACTAACACCTCTGCTTTGTTTGTCAATTGTTGTTGCCAGATTTCCCTCTGGTCACTCTTGGTGACTCTGGTGATCCTGTTCATCCTGACTGGGACCATGCTGGGCCCGGATCTGTTGGCACACATCCCCGCGTCCGTCTACGCCATTGCAGTGCTGATGCCTCTAGCGGGGTACGCCTTGGGGTACGGCTTAGCCACCGTCTTCAAAATGCCCCCGCACTGCAGGAGAACAGTATCTTTGGAAACAGGGTGCCAAAACGTCCAGCTCTGCACCGCCATCCTAAAACTCACCTTCCCCCCGGAGCTGATAGGGAGCATGTACATGTTTCCCTTGCTTTACGCGCTTTTCCAGTCGGCAGAAGCGGGACTCTTTGTGCTGGCGTACAAGATGTACGGGAGGGACAGCTACAAACAAGACCCGCTGGGTGAAGAGGAGGACACCGACATTTCCTACAAGAAGCTGAAAGAAGAGGAGGCGGCCGACACTTCGTACGGCACGGTGACCACGGAGGAGCACAGCTCCCTCCAGATGGAGCCGACGCAGACGGCGCTGTAGGCGAGATAAGGAGGTGACACCCGGGGACGCGTGATGTGTGTTGTGCTTGCGACCAGGCTGGGGTCAGGCTCACGGAGCTGCCCGGCCTCCATCGTTTCTCCAGCCACCCCCATTGTACGAGGTGATGTGTGTTTATAACCGTGACAGTTGTATTTCCTCAAAAATACATATGAAAAAAAAAATATATATTAAAAAAAAAACCAAAAACCAAACACCAAAAAGCAAAGGAGAAAGTCTCGCTGCGATACAAATAGCCGTATGTTTCCGTGCAAGGAGGCTGCTGCCCACCAGCAAGTGGGAGGAATGGGCAAGAGGAAGGAGAGGAGTGTTTGGCAGAGGTGATGCCAACGCGGCGCCGGTGCAGACGAACGGGCAAACCCCCTTGCGTGCGTGTTACCTCCCTGCCTCCCACCCGCTCTGTAAAAGCCTTTGTGCTCAGTGTTCTCACCACAAATACATGGCGAAGCTGAACCATACCGGTGTTCCCCGCTGATTAATCCCGCGGGGGCAATTAGGGGCTGCGCTGGCCGATCACCAGGAGGGTTGCACCGGGAGAGGGGCGGGGGGAGGGAAGGGGAGATCCCCTGCCCGAGGCTCCGCACCCGGCAGGTGTGCGTCGGGGGCGAGGAAAGCAACCCCCCGCTCCCGCCCCGCCCCGCCCCGGGTATATTTAAGGCCGCCCCCCCAGGGGCTGCCCTAGGTCCGGCGCGATGGCGGAGGATGCGATGGAGAACTACCTGTACCCCACTTACCACCCCTACTCCTACCGCTACCCACCGCCCAAGGGCAAGGGGGGGCCGGCAGGCGGCTGGCGGCAGCGGGGCGGCGGTGGTGGCAGTGGTAGTGGCGGCGGCGGCGCCGGCAGCAGCAGCAGCAGCTACTTCTCGGGCTACGGGGGTGAGGCGGCGGCGGCCACCGAGTACTTCGACAACTACCAGCGGGCACAGCTGAGGGCCATCCTCTCCCAGGTCAACCCCAATCTGACGCCGCGGCTCCGCAAGGCCAACACCAAGGAGGTGGGCGTCCAGG
>VZTM01026709.1:431147-445467 GCA_013400555.1 Jacana jacana | reverse complement strand
TGGCGGGATTCGGGGTCGGTTGGTTGGGTTGGGTTTGTTTATTGTCACCCGGACCGAAGGAGCGTCCCTGGTTTTCCCACCTAAAAGCACTCAGCCTTGTAACAGGCAGCGGTGGAATAGTGTGTTCTTGGAAGCGGTGCTACTTTTTGGTTTGCTTTTTTACTGAGTTATCTGGGTTTTCCTTTGTTTGGTGGATAGCATACTCCCCCACCCTCCCTAAAACACCCCTGTTTTCTTGGCAGAGTTGAACACCTTGAGTTTGGGGGGAAACCATAACACAAAAGCTTTAACCAAAGTCATATTTTGAAGTGTATCAGGGAGGAGATATCTCATATCAACTTTACTGGGTGGGTTTGGGTTTTTTTTTCTCCAGTTTGGGAATGAATGCAAACCTTTTAGCTCGACTGGTTCTTAAATTCCAATACTGGAAGACCTTATCTGCAGCCTAATCTTTGTTGATGCCAGGCTCCTTTTAAGTAGCTATGAAAAGCATGCTTTCTTGCATGCAGGCAGTGAAATGTGCATACCAGCCTGACACAGGAGACAAACTGGAGTTCCTAGGGTTGGAGATACAAGCTATCATCCTAAAGCAACAGTGTAAAAAGTGGGGAAAAAAAACAAAAACCACCAAACAATAAAACAAACAACCCAGAGTGGAAAAAAAGTAACATCTCCCATGGCAAACGCTGCGTGAACCCCAGTTTGACTTTGGGTGCTGAGCAAGTTCCCACGGTGCTTGGGCCTCCAAAGTACTTGATTCTCTCTTCTGCCTTTACAGCCAACGGGCCTGGAAGAAAGACACTGCCTCGGAGCTAACTGCTGGGCGTTTTTTGAGGCCGTTCATCATGAAGTATGTAGTGCAGGAGTGGCTCAGAGTAACCACCTTGCTATTCATAGCTCAAGCGGTCTCTGCAATGGCTCTTCCCAATGCCACGCTCTTAGAGGAACTGTTGGAAAAGTACATGGATGAAGATGGTGAGTGGTGGATCGCCAAGCAGAGAGGGAAAAGGGCTATCACAGACAGTGATATGCAGAGTATCTTGGATCTCCATAATAAATTACGGGGTCAGGTGTATCCACCAGCTTCCAATATGGAATATATGGTAAGGAAAACCTGATAGTGACGTGCAGAAAGAAATGTTCTTAGCATAGTTACTGTCACTTTATAAAGCAGCCTACTTTTCGCTCTCAGCTTGCTTGTCTTTTCATTTAAAGCACTTGGTACTTGTTTGCCTTCCTTTTGCATAGGGGTGGGTGGGAACTGTCAGATAATAACAGCTCTTTGGGAATCAAGTGTCATGTTCTACTGGTACGAATGGGTTTCATCTCCCACAGCTGAACTCAAGTGGCGGTTCCTCAGCGTAAGAGGCCGACTTCCAAACTTACCTTACTCAAAACTGACGATTGTGGCCTATGCAGTTACCATCTAAGAGGAGCAGTGAAGTACAAACTTTCAAAATAACATGGATTCTCTCCCACGCTTGTAGGTTGGATGGAATTTCCGAGCAAAAAGGCGCTCCTCTAACAAGAAAGTCTTCTATTTAAGTTGGCGTGTGTTACTGGACTGGAGTCCTGTGTGTTCCTGCGTTTAACAGATTAATAATGTAATACATAATTCCCGTTCGTGATTTTTCCCCTTAAGAAGCCTCTATGTTTGGTTTGCTGTTAGGAGACTCAAATCTCCCACGTTCTGGAGCTTTGGTTTTGTGCCATAGTTCAAGGCATACTCTACATCTCCTTGCTAATTTGATCAAACCAAGTCATAGAATCATAGAAGGGTTAGAGTTGGAAGGGACCTCCAAGACCCTCCAGTTCCAACCCCCCTGCCCTGGGCAGGGACACCTCCCACCAGACCAGGTTGCTCCAAGCCCCAGCCAGCCTGGCCTTGAACCCCTCCAGGCATGGGGCACCCACAGCTTCTCTGAGTGAAGTTGTTAGAGTGGGCAACTTTTCTTCTGTATTCTTGTTTCTGCAGAAAAGTTCCAATCTTCTTCCTTTGTCCACACTGTGTTACTTGTTTATCTGTCCAGGCACTGGAGAAATAACATTACTGTAGGTTGGGTTGTTTACACCAGTTTTCTTGACTCTTCCAGTTGTAAGGCCATGACAGAGGATGGTATTAATGTGTTTCAAGATGTAGATATCTCTCCCATCATCCAGATGTAGATATGATGTCCTCCCTCAGCTTGGAGATGGGCTTGAAATGAGCACCTATGTGTCCTGGAAAAACCATGCTCGCTTGAATCATCAATAAAAGTAGTTTAAATTCAGTTTACCTGTATGAGTGCTACCATAGTGCTGGGACTGTTCAGTTGGAGGAAGAGGAGGCTGAGGGGAGACCTCATCCCTCTCTACAGCTATTTGAAAGGACATTGTAGAGAAGTTGGTGCTGGTCTCTTCTCACAGGTAATTAGGATAAAACGAGAGGGAATTGCTTCAAGCTGCAGCAGGGTAGGTTTAAGCTGAACATTAGGACAAAATTCATCCCAGCAAGAGTGGTCAGAGCCTGGACTGGGCTGCCCAGAGAGGGAGTGGAGTCCCCATCCCTGACTGTGTTTCAGAGTTGATGAGATGTGGTGTTGAGGGATCTGGTGTAGGGGAGAACTTGTAGAGTGGGGCTGATGGTTGGACTCCATGATCCCAAGGGTCTCTTCCAACCTAAATGATTCTATGATTCTATTCTATGAGTGGATGGGCGGGAGATTTTCCCTGGGGGGGGAGCAGGTGGGAGTCAGCTTTGGGCACCAAGAGAAGATGGTTTAGGAGACAGTGAGAGCCCTCTGCTGCTTGAAAAGAAGGCGGAAATGGTGGAATATTTTTATAATAGAGTTTGTGATTGTGTGATTTCCCACCTTCTTTTCAGCCTGAGGTGTCAAAAAGGAGTCAGGGCTCTTTTATTGTGTAATAATAAGCAAAAAAAGCAAAATGTGAATACAAATTGTAACTGAGGTGTGGAGCCACAGACTGAGCAGCAAAGAACAGGCAATGCATTCTATATAGTTCATTAAGGAAGCATGATTTCTTTTGGGCAAAGAGATTCCTTTGGAAAAACAAATACCTGGTCCTTATCATAGTACACATATGAAATAAATTACAGAGGTCAACTCTATTCTATTATTTTGTAGTTTCTGATAGATGTTATGGCTGTATAACTATTAGTGCTAGCTTTTCGTCCATAATTAAAACAACTAGCTGTTTTAGCACTCAAAAGTTGCTTTATTTTTCCTAGATGCATATTAATAATAGGATACACAGATTCTACTTTTCCAGACAAAGAAACAAACACTCCCAGATCTGGTTTTCCAAGGGGCTGGGACTTCTGGATCAATTTTGTGAATGTGAATTCCAACACCCGAGTATTAAAACTGCACTTGGTTATGTTTTGCTTGTAAAATAAAGGATGGTGATAAATGAGGATGTTTAATTAAAAAAAAACAAAAAACCCCAACAAAACCAAAATTCATCAGATAGTCCCATACCTCTTAAAAAACACCAAACCCATCCTTGCAATGTGATACATCAGGTCTTACCAAAGGTGTGTTCCAGTGCTCCAGAACAGGGAAACAGCCCCTGCAAATGTTTGCCTAGTGTTTTTAACGAGCTGGGGAGGTACAGCTGAAAAGCTCTGTCTGTTTTTTGGAGTGCTTTATTAGCATGGAGCAAACAAACGAGCTGTGGGCACTAGCAAACAAAACCTGCTGTGGGCACTATAAGCTGCCCCATGTGCAAGTGAGTACAGACCCTTGTAAGCAGAGCTGGCTCTGTCTGTGGAAGGGAGTTTTATGTCTTATGAAAATCGAAATAGAGGTGGTCAAGGTCCAGGTGCCTCACCGGTAATGCTCCCTCTCTCTCTTAAAGTCTGTCCTATGGTTGAGAAGTCCGAAGTCTCCAAGGCTGCTTGGAGCTGGAAGAAGGGCTGTAGAGGCTGCAGGCTCTGGTTCCACTCCTTGTGTGTCACAACAGAGGCAACCTCACAAGGAGCTCTGGCTGCAAGTGCTTCTGTCCCACAGGCATGTATTGGAGTTGATGATGAGGTTATCCTAGAATGATAGAATGGTTTGGGTGGGAAGGGACCTTAAAGACCATCCAGTTCCTGTCCCTGCCCTGGGCAGGGACATTTCCAACGAGACCAGGTTGCTCAAAGCCCCATCCAACCTGGCCTTGAACCCCTCCACAGCTTCTCTTGGCAATGTGTTCCATCATTGCATTACCCTCACAGAAAAGAATTTCTTCCTGAGATCTCATCTCAGTCTCCCCTCTTTCAGTTTAAAACTATTACCCCTCATCCTATGGCTCCTCTCCCTGATCAAGAGTCCCTCCCCATCTCTCCTGGAGCCCCTTTAGGGGCTGGAAGAGGCTCTAAGATCTCCCTGGAACCTTTTCTTCTCCAGGCTGAACCACCCAAAGTCTCTCAGCCTGTCTTCATAGGATCCAGGTGCTTAAAGAATCAGATTTTCTTTTTAAAATTTAATTATTTAATATTTTTTTTCCAGTCTGAGTCATGGAACTGGCTTCCCACGTGGCTGAATCAGATGATTACCAGTGGTGCTAAAAGATGGCAGGAATGCACAGCTAAGGAATGGGAGGGATGAAGAACCACACTTCGGGGGGGGAACTTTGAGAGAACTGATGGGTATTTGAGCAACCTGGTCTGGTGGGAGGTGTCCCTGCCCAGGGCAGAAGGTTGGAACTCGATAATCTTTAAGGTCTCTTCCAACCGAAGGCATTCTATGATTCTACAATTTTAGTTTAAGTTGAGCAGAAGATAAAAGCTTTTGAGAATGTTCTCCTGCTTATAAAATCTTGGTTCTAGTTCACAAAAAAAAAAAAGAACAAGATCGAGTGGTTGAATTACTGATTTTCTCTACAGCTGTCCACTCTCCCCTTATGTCTTGAAACATAAAAAGGGGATGGGGCTATCACAGTTTAGAGACCTACAGTTACTGCTCACAGTAGACGTCTTAGTGAACAGAACGTTCTCATGGTTATCTGGCTGAACTTATCGGGTGGAAAGTTCATCTTCCCAAGTGCTGTGACTCCGGTGCTGGGCAGTGCTGGATTCCTGGGGAAAGAGGATAAGGATAGAGCATGTGAACAGAGAAACTTCTGCCTTGGAACCTCCCAGCTTCCAGCAAACAGCGGCTTAGGGACTTCCTAAATCTGCTCTTGTATTTTTTGTGTCCAGTAGTCTTAGTGGAGGAGATTTTTATGAATCTGAATGCTTTTTGAGTCCATTTGTATTCTTTAAATCATGGCATTCAATCATGACATCACAGCCATATCAAAGCTTTATGAATTTAATTATGCACTGTGTGAAGAAGCATTTTTCCTTTTTTTTTTTGTTTTTGTTTTAAACCTGCTATTTTATTTGATGCCTTGTTTTCTTTTATTGTAAGAAAGAGCAGTTTTCAAGTAAGTAGGACTCTTCAGCTGAAAAAGGTGTGGCTGCTGAGGAAATTATTCTATCTGGAAAGCCATTCCAATTTGTTTTCCTTCCTTACCTGCTATGGCTCAAGAATTTTCCATTTATTTGAGAGGGAATAAGCCAAACTGTTGGTAGTTATATATGGTGGGCTTCAAATCGATATCATTGGATTTTGGATTCCTAGTGATTTCTAATGTTCTTTCGCTTTTTAAATGTGGCTGAACTAGAGCCAACATTTTTATAGAGCGGGTCACAGTGGCTCCAAGATCTTCCCAAGGCTCTAATAGGTCATTTACTACACTATGGTGTGTGGATAGAGGGCTGTGATCTCCAGTAATGTCCTCATTATTTTGGATGTGTTGACATTGAGTGTTATCTACCATTTTGTCTTCAAGTCCATTCGTATCAGTGAATCTTCTTTCTCTATCTTTAATTTTCCTATCTCAGTTTTAACTACCCGAAGTAGCCAATGCTGTCTTGTATTCCTTTTCTTGGGTTTCTGAGGAAGGTGTATAACAGAGGGCTATACATCATTCAGGGAACTTAAAAATTGATTTCTTATTCTTAAATCCAGTTTCTGTCTTTTGTCACTTTTTTCTTTACCTTGTGATAGCTTAAATTATTCATGTGTTTATTTTTAAATACCAGGAACTCTGTAGAAAGCTTAACTGTGCTTAACCCTTTTCAGCACGTTGTTGAGAACTTTGAGGTGGAATGAATTTGGGAGGGATTCGTATTATCCATGTATTTAATATATTTTGTGACTTGTCCTATGAAATCATCCCAGTGGGTGCCAGTTTTTAGTTTGTGGTTGCTCAGAATCTGCTGGAAGCTTCTTAAAATATTAACACACGCTGCTTTTTTGTCACTCTGGTAATGAGGCAGTTTTAAGGGAGCCTGTGAACCACGCAGTAATTCAGCAGTTCCACCATCAAGGAAATTCTTGAAGGATGTTGACTGGTCCTGGCAGTTTGATCCTGTTAATATTTTCAGTTTCATCTAATGTTTCTTCAGTCTGATATGGGCCCTCCAACTTGCCTTGTGATTCTTGTATCCTCTGTGTCAAAGGATTCTGGCCTGAGAACCTGCATAAGCTCTTCTTTAGGGACCAGCAGGCCAGCAAATTTGGTTAACTCCGCTGCACTGGCCTTACATGACCTCATGACTGCATCTTAGGTCATTCTTTCCTAGACCTTTTCCTTCAGTGCTGAGAGAGTTTTGAATTGTCAACATTATGACTTCCATGGAAAAAAAAAAAAGAAATAAAACCTTTCTGGAGGTTATACTTGATCTGCTTGGGGGTAGGAAGGCTCTACAGAGGGACCTAGATAGGTTGGATCAGTGGGCCAAGGTCAACAGGATGCAGTTCAATAAGGCCAAGTGCCAGGTCCTGCATTTTGATTACAACAACCTCAGGCAATTCTACAGGCTCGGGAAAGAGTGGCTTGAGAGTTGCCCAGCAGAAAAAACATGGGTATGTTGGTGTGCCGCTGGCTGAACATGGGTCAGCAGTGTGCCCAGGTGGTCAAGAAGGCCAACAACATTCTGGCCTGGATCAGGAACAGTGCAGCCAGCAGGAGCAGGGAAGTGATGGTACCTATGTATTGGACACTTTTGAGGCCTCCAGTGCTGTGTTCAGTTCTGGGACCCTCAGTACAAGGAGGACACTGAAGTGCTAGAGCATGTCCAGAGGAGAGCTACCAAGCTGGTGAGGGGTCTGGAGAACAAGTCCTATGAGAACACACTGAGGGAACTGGATATGTTTAGTCCGGAGAAGAGGAGTCTGAGGGGAGACCTCCTTGCCCTCTACAACTACCCAAAGGAGATTGTAGAGAGGTGAGTGTTGGCCTCTTCTCCCAAGGGAATAATGAACAGGACCAGAGTAAATGATCTGAAGTTGCAACAGGGGAGACTTAGATTAGGTATAAGGAAGAATGACTTTGCTGAAAGAGTGGTCAGGCACTGGAACAGCCTACCCAGGGAGGTGGTGGTGTCACCATCCCTGGAGGTATTTAAGGCATATGTAGATGTGACGCTTCAGGGCATGCTCTGAGTTTGATTGTGGTGGTTGTTGTGTTGGGGTTTTTTGGGGTGTGGGGTTGTCAGTGTGTGGTGGGTTTGTTTGGTTTTTTTTTTGCGTACAGTGGAACTTGATGATGTCAAAGGTCCCTTCCAACCCTGAGGATCCTGTCATTCTGTTATGAGGAACAGTTTGCTAGGAAAATGTATGCCAGCTGCATACTGGCTCTTTGTGTATCCTGCCAGGTCTGGTACGCAATTATTTCCTAGAAAAGAAAGGAGTAAGGAACATCTTTTTGGTGTGAGCAAGAGTTTGTTAATAGATGTAATTATCTTGGAATATACGCGGCAATGCATTCTTTCTGTGGTTAATATCATTAGTTGCACAGATTGACTTTGGCCTTATATACTCTGTGTCCATCAGTCCCACCCCTTAAATAACTGTCATACAAGAGACTCACCAAACCAGGGAATCAGTTGAATTGGTTTGTTGTTCAGACCGGTTTGATGTGGAAAGACTTATTCCACTTTATTCAGTTAGAAAGGATTTTATTGCCTTATGAATAAATTCTTACTCGATTATAAAGTGTTCATAAAGCTTGAAATACTTGTTTTAAGTGCCATAACCCTACAGCAGCCTAATTTCTTAATTTTGTAAAACACATTTTATTTGGAAGCCTATTGTGTATCATGGTCAGCACTTTAAAACTAGTCATTATTATTTGGATAATGGAGGTTGTTAGATCTGTACCTTCCAAACAGTTGGATTATTTGGTGAGGAGCAGGTTTCATAGGGAGAATACTGGGTATACACCTGGCAGCAATACTGGATCCATATGTTTTTCACAGGGAAAAAAGAAAGTCGTATATTTATACTTATTCTTACTTTGTGTTGATGTAATACCTCTGAAGTTCTTAGCTTGTAAACTTTAGCAGTCATGTGTTGGAAGTGCTGATACCATATAATTTGTTTCAAAACCATGACTGACACGTTACTTCTGTGGGGCCTTATATTTTTGAGAGACCTGAAAGTTTGCCCTTCACTTTCAGTAGCTTCATGAAGACTTCAGGAGAAGAAAATTAAGAACAACTGTAAATATTTCCCATTTAGATTTTTCTTAATTTTTCCTTAGGCAAAGCCCTGCTGTATTTAAATACACACGAGCAGGTGGAGGGAGGTCATCTTTCCCCTCTGCTCTGCCCTGGGGAGGTCCCATCTGGAGCACTGGGCCCATCTCTGGGCCCCCCAGTTAAGAAGGACAGGGAACTGCTGGAGAGGATATAGCAGAGGACCACAGAGATGATGAGGGGCCTGGAGCATCTCTCTGCTGAGGAAAGGCTGAGAGACTTGGGGCTGTTCAGTCTGGAGAAGAGAAGGTTGAGGAGGAGAACTGATCAACACCTATAAATACTTCAAGGGTGTGTGTCAGGAGGATGGGGCCAGGCTTTTTTCAGTGGTGCCCAGGGACAGGACAAGAGGGAACAGGCACAAACTTGAACATCAGAAATTCCAGGTCAACATGAGAAGGAACTTTTTTATTTTGAGGGTGGCAGAGCCCTGGAAGATGCTGCCCAGAGAGGTGGTGGAGTCTCTGTCTCTGCAGATATTCAGACAAGTCTGTATATGTTCCTGAGGGACCTGCTCTGGGTGCCCCTGCTCTGGCAGGGGGATTGGACTGGATGATCTTCAGAGGTCCCTTCCAACCCCAGAGTGTTCTGGGATTCTGTGATCACTGGATTTTGGATCCTATAAACCCACTAGTGGATAGAGCTGTTGCATTGATAGTAGTGACAGAATTATCATAGTGACAGGATAGGGGTTGTAATAAGTTTTTGGCTATTCTGTGGAGCTTTTAGATCCTGTGATCTGAATAAGACTGGAAGTAGCAGTTTCTCTATCTCGATGTATCTGTCAACTCCCAGCTGGGTTTTTTTTGGCTCTATTATACTTAGGAGAAATAGTATTAGGGAACACGGAGGAAGACCTTATAGTGGACATAGGCATTTTGGTGAATTTTTCTGTGCCCTGTTAAATTTCCTAGACCTTTCTGACAAAACCTTCTTATGTCTGGTTATCATGTCTTGTCCATTTGGCCAAAACTCTTCAGGGATGATTGGTTAAAAACAATTCCTGTTCCTTCCGAGGAGAGGACTTTGGTTTGTGGATTCCCTTCAGTGGCTGGGGAGCGTGTTGGGTGCCAAGACCAGAGCAGCTCTTTTCTGAGGGAACCTGCCTGCTTTCCCTCGAATTTCCCACTTTTCTGCTCCGCTTCAAAGGTTGGTGGAAGCGCTTCAGCTCCCGTCCCTGTGCTCAAAGGCCACTGACACTGCGGCAAAGGTGACATTGGCTGATCATTTCGTTCTCTCTGGCAGTTTGAGCAGAGGATTGTGCGATGTGAAGTGGCCAAAGGAGGCAAGTGGATAAGTCCATGTTATGACTTTTATTGATGTAATGCCAACAACAACTGAGCAACTCCAAGTAAAGAAACTGAAAGTGGAAAGTAGCAGAAAGGCTTCACTGTCTCAGAGTTTAAGGGAGCCTTCCCAAAATAAAATAATTACCAACACAGGACAGACACTGTTCATCTTTGATTTTGGCTGCCAGAGAACTTCTTCATCACTCCATATCAATAAATATTATTAATAATTGATCAGTCCAAGCAGAATAAGACCTTAAATACACCATATGAACCAAATGTAGAAAGAATAAATGGGATTTATAAAAGTAGCTCCAGGTAGCTTGTCATCTTTATGATATCTGCCTGGGAATCTGCTTCAACTTAAGATTCTTTTAACTGAGAAAAAAAAAAGCATTCATTAACATAATTTCATTGAAATGCTAGATATGCATTTATCCTGATATCTGTAAATGTAGTCCTCAACCTTGGAGCTGAAAGAAGTACTGTAGTTAGAAAAACATGATTCATTAAGAATAGAATCATAGATTCATAGAATGGTTTGAGTTGGAAGGGATTTCCCAGACCATCAAATTCCAACCCCCCCATCTTCCACCAGACCAGGTTGCTCCAAGCCCCATCCAGCCTGGCCTTGAACTCCTCCAGGGATGGGGCAGCCACAGCTTCTCTGGGTAACCTATCTTCTGTCCATATAGTGAAGCAAAGTTTTTACTTTCTTATGAAGGAAGATAACAGTGTCATAAAATGAGGCGATTTAACTTATGAAAAGCAGAATTCTGTCTGCTTGATGCATATCACAATATTTAAGAGTCTTGAAACCCTTGTTGGATCTTGAGATGGTTGGGAACCTTAATACTTTTTTTTATTTTTTTTTAAAGATTTTATTTAAACATGCTTCTAACAGTAGTGCCAAGTCACGCATAATCAATGGGTGCTCTCTGGCAGTAAGTTCAGTCCATTTATGTCAGATCACAGCGGTCACCTTTTAAAAGCCAACATTCACTGTGACACATATTTGAGATATTGCGGCTAATTTGTGTTCAAAGTCCAGGAAATTCTGTAGCATCTCTAAAACTGCCTTGTGAAAGCAATCAGTTACTGGGAGTTTATCGTGGTAATCACTACTAGGACATGAGGGGAGGACCCTGTGCTCTGGTCAATGTGTAGTTAGCTATAAATATTTACGAATACTATTTGTAATGAATGTGTGTAATTCATGCTGTGTGTGATTCAGTGCTGGGTCCTGCACTTTGGCCACAGTAACCCCATGCAACGCAGCAGGCTTGGGGCAGAGAGGTTGAAAGACTGTGAAGGAGAAAAGGACCTGGGAGTGTTGGTTGATGCTGTGTTAAACATGAGCCGACAGTGTGCCCAGGTGGCCAAGAAGGCCAATGGCATCCTGGCCTGCATCAGGAACAGTGTAGCCAAAAGGAGCAGGGAGGTGATCATCCCCCTGTACTCAGCTCTGGTGAGGCTACACCTGGAGTACTGGGTTCAGTTTTGGGGCCCTCACTACAAGAAAGACATGGACGCCCTGGAACGAATCCAGAGAAGGACAACCCAACTAGTGAGGAGTCTGGAGCATAAGTCCTATGAGGAATGGCTGAGTGAGCTGGGATTGTTTAGTCTGGAGAAGAGGAGGCTGAGGGGAGACCTCATAGCACTCTACACCTTCCTGAAGGGAGGTTGTGAAGAGGAAGGGGTCAGACTCCTCTCCCAGAGAACTAAGGAGAGGACTGGAGGGAGTGGCCACAAGTTGTACCAGGGGAGATTTAGATGAGATGTCAGGAAAAGCTTTTTCTCCCCCAGAGTGGTCAGAATCTGGGATGGGCTGCCCAGGGAGGTGGTGGAGTCATCATCCCTGGTGGTTTTAAAGAAGTGTCTGGACGAGGTGCTATGAGACATGATTTAGTAGCTGAGTTGGCAGTACTGGTGACAGTAGGATGGTTGGACTAGATGATCTTGTAGGTCTTTTCCATTCTTGTGCTTCTATGATTCTACGATTGTATGCTTTGACAATGGACAAAATGCAGAAAATCAAGACCAGCTCTCACATTGCTGCTCCTTCTCTTCCATTTGGATATAGAAGTGAATGGGTGAGGTTTTTTTTTAGTCATGTTCTAATAGAAAGCCTTTGTACACTGCTTTTTAAAAGTAGGAAAGTAAATGTACTGTTTCAGAACACCTTGGAAAGCAGAATATTCCAGCAAGGTTTTTCTAACGTGCTTAGAGTACACACAGAATTAAATGTGATTAGTCATGTCTGCTGGTTCCTATTCCTGGTTTTACTATTTGAACACAAAAAGCTCAAACATAGGAAACTGTAAGAGGGAGATACTTCTAAATATTGGTGCAACTTATTCACTGTTCGGGAACAATATTTTTGGCCTCATCCCGCTTTCCTATTTCCAGGTAAAAGCCACAGTTTTCCTGCTTTTTGCTCTTTTCCAAAAGAGCAGCTGAAACCTCAAGGTCTATTCAGGGATCTCTGCCCAGTTTAAAGCTCTATAAACTCTTGTCTACCAGCATGGAAAGTTCTTCCCATTTCATTTCTGGACAGGCAGCCATATTCCAGCGGAAAATGGATAGCTGACTTTCTTGGTACTGGAAAGTTTAAAAATTTTAGCTATCCCCTTTGTGCTTAAAGTATATAACTGTACCAGTTAGTGTGGTTGGGTTTTGTAGTTTCATGGAGAGTTGCCTGGTGTTTACTCCTGAGTTTTTGTGGTCACTCTGCTGTGTTCTGTGAGGGAGCTCAGGCTAGTACGGAGGCCACAGTTTTTTCAAACTCAAATGACTGAAAGTAAACATCTGAGTTTTGTGCAAGTTTCTGACTTTTCAGAAGTGCTAATTATCATGAGTTACCATGGACTTCCCTCAGCAGGCATCATATAGCTGAAAAAGCCTCACTGAAGCTTAACTGAAAGGAAAGGTGATGGAAACTGCCAATGTCTCTTCATCAAGAAGAGGTCATGTCATAGAATCATAGAATTTTCCAGATTGGAAGTGACCTTTCAGATCATCGAGTCCAATCATCAACCTAATTCAGATAAAAACCCAGATAAAAGTCTCCGAGCACTGTGTCTTCCCAGCTTTTCAATCCCTCCAGGGATGGTGCCTCCACGACTGCCCTGGGCAGCCCAGTCCAATGTTCAATAACCCCTTCCCTGAAAAAATTGTTCCCAATATCCAATCTGAACCTCCTCTGGGGCAACTTGAGGCCATGTCCTCTTGTCCCATCACCTGCTCCTTGGGAGAAGAGATTGACCTCCCCTGGCTACACCCTCCTTTCAGGGAGTTGGAGAGAGTGAGAAGTCTCTTGGAGAGTGGCTGAGAGTCTCCCCTCAGCGTCCTTTTCTCCAGGCTCCTCACAAGACTTGTGCTCCCGACCCCTCACCAGTTCTCTTGCCCTTCTCTGGATTCGCTCCAGCTCCTCAATCTCTTTCTTGTTGTGAGGGGCCCAGAAATGGACACAGTACTCAAGGTGGGATCTCTAATTTTATTTTTTTTTTTGACTCAATCCTTAACTGGCTTAGTGTATTAGAGGGAAGTAGTAGGTGTCCCATTTTTGACTCTGGAATGTTCTGGAGAAAACTCTGGAGAGTCTTCACACCAACATTTTGTGAGTGAAAATTGACAGAGGATTGAAGGTGGTGATGCTGTTGGAACCCATTCCTTTTTGGTTAAGCACGTAGGTTGTGACTTGCTTGAGCCAACAATACACCTGAAAACTGCAAAATACATTACTATGGACAGAGGTTGGGGTTATTTTAGAGAACACAGTCAAAATTGGAAGAACCTGGCAAGTGGAAGTAATGGCCTGGAATCACCATTATGAAATTTAACTGCAAATTGTGGAGTAGAGAAGAAATTGAACAGGTCAAATACAGGCAATAAAACATAGAGGTCACACTGCGCTAAAAAGATGCAGGAGTTGCACTGAGTTAAAAAATAAAGAGGCAGCAATCTCTGAAAGGAGAATTCTCTGTGTGAATCCAGTGAGACCTTGTCTGAAGCACAATGTCCAGTTTTGGTTCATTTTTTAAGAATGGTCTAGTCATTCTAGAGAGAACGGGTAAGATTAATGGGATTGATTATAAACCCAGGAAGTGTGATTTATGAGGAAGATCGAAGGAATGAAGCAGCTGGATTTGTTTAACCTGGGAAATAAATAAAAGTTGTTACAGGAGAGTGATTTCTTTTTTTTTTTCTTGGCAATGAAACACCAGCTCGAGTCGTGGGGCAGGAGGCTTAGGTTGCGTACGGAGGAAATCCTCTTTACTCTTCCAGTCATAAAACTCCAGACAGAAATTACAGTAAATATTATTCTGAAACTGCAGTTATTAGTTTTCATTAAAAAAAAAATAAAAAATGGATAACAGACATATGTTTGACCATTTGCCCTGGTGAGACCCCATCTGGAATATTGTGTCCAGTTCTGGGGCCCTCAGTTCCAGAA
>VZTM01026709.1:364441-405287 GCA_013400555.1 Jacana jacana | reverse complement strand
GCCTTTCCTCCTATGGGAGATGCTCCACTCCCTTCATCATCTTGGTAGCCCTGCCCTGGACTCTCTCCAGCAGTTCCCTGTCCTTCTGGAACTGAGGGGCCCAGAAATATTAAATATTAATTCCGTGTAGGAATCTATCCTTCGGCATGTAAGCAACTAACAAGCAAGTCATCTCCTAGGCCCGAAAGTTCTTGCCAAATATAGTTATTAGAATAGTGAGTGTAAGAGGGATGCTTTCTCTTTTGCCTAAAAACTTCCTTTAGTATTTTGCTTCAGAAGAACTTTATTCCTTAAACCCAAATCCCTCATCACAAAGGATTACTTTTTTTTTTTTTTTAATATGTTATGATTTTTTTCCTAATAAGCTGCTTGGAAAAAATTGATCTGAAATTTATGTACTTCTTATTTGTAACAGGTTTGTTGTTGTTGTTGTTGTTTTTTTTTTTAAAAAAAAAAGAATCTTAGATAGCTAAAGTACTGAATAGTCACAAGAAGGATAATAGAATTGTATTTACCAATTCAAAAAAGCTGTTGCAGTCAAAGGGGTGCTGCAGCCTGAAAAATAAAGCGGGGGAATATTTTTATATTTCAGTTTACAGAACCCTCCAGGAAGCAAGGCATTCCGAGTGTTTGCCGTCGTTTGAGTCCAGCGGGTTTTTTTGAAAACAGGCAAGTGAAACCAGAGCACTTGGGAGAGAATAATAGAGGCCGTTTCTGATGCTTCCTACAATTTGTATAAAGCTGTAACATTGTTGTACAGAAGATGTATACTGCTTTCCACCAAAAAGTTTAAATGACATATATATCTTAATGAAAGAAATCTGTAAAAGTAAACATGGGAGAAAAATTCAGTTGAAAAATCTATAATGATATATAACGGTATGTTGAATCCTGTGTTAAATATTGCTATATTTTCTTAGCAGTTACTCCTATACAGTTAATTCAAAGCTCATAAATGTTCTTTGTTTTCTTCATCTGAATATATTATTGTATGGTGCTTTATATACGCCACGAACCGTAACCTGAAATCTATAGCATAGGGAGGCCTGTGGTTTTATTTCCAATGTACATAAAAGAAGCCATCCCAATAACTCAATATAATAAATCATGCCTTAAAGTAAAATAAAGTTATATATAACTTTTTGATGATTTACCGTAGCATTAGCCACGTAAGCATAAATGAAGAGCTAGACTGGTTTCAGTTTCGCACTAAACATAACTACAAGTACATTTTTTCGAACCAAAATGGAAAATATAAAATGTAGGGAAGTCCTGGGTCATGTTAGTATGTTTTCCTCTAAAGAAATATTTTTAAGAGACTGGGCCATGCGTGATTGTTATTTCTTAAGTCTGTTAATGAAATGCTTATTGAATGCTGCTAAGCTCATTAGTTCGAATAATTCATTATGACCCAGTCCTTCAGAGATACTCAGCTGTCTTGGGAGGGGTAAGTGAGAGGTAGACGTACATACCCTCCAAGTATCTGAGAAAAACGTTCATCCTGAGACGTGGAATAACCTGAAATTAAGGAATTAAGCCATCAGTTCTGCAACACAGTTCTGCACACAAATTGGCTTTATCTTCGCCACGCGACTCCTTCAACTTCCCTAAATTTGGTTTCAGCAAAAACATGGAGTTGTACACTGTGCCTGAAAACGGGCAAACTTGAGGCCTTAAGCTGTACATGAATACTACAGAGTAATACGAGGGTAAATATCCCAAAAAAGAACTCCAAGTTAATGGTAAGAAAGGTTAACCTTGCTCCTCATGACCTGGCAGATACTCCTGCAGGCCAGGAAGTCGAGTGATACGGAGCCCGGAGACAAGTGCGTCATTTGTTGCTTCACCGTGTGTGCTTTTTTATTTTTTATTTCTTTTTTAAATAAAAATAAAAATCATTTATGGTGAACAGCCTTGTGCGTGAATTTTACCACGTGATGGTACACAAAGAACACGCAGTGGTGATAACGACGTCTCTTTCTATGAAAAGTGTATTGGTGCTTTACGACTGAAAAGCTAAACTTTATTTTTGATGGGGTTTTTGTTTGTTTGGCTTTTTTCGTCGCTGTTGTTGAGTTTCTTTCCTTCTGCCTTGTAAAGTTATTTGTACTCTTCATATTTCAGAATACTATATTCTGCCTTCTGTTTCGCTACATGTACTACCTCATGTAGTTGGGCAAGCTTTGTTAGTTTGGGGTTTTTTAATCTGTTTGGAATAAAATTAATTTCCATAGTCAATCTACCTTTGAACAGCCTTTATTTGGGGATTTTGGGATTGTTTGTCCTGCCTCGAGAAGGAAAAAAGATCCACCACCCAAAATATACCCTTTTTGTTTGTTTGTTTGTTTATTATGACCTAAACATTACTGAACAGATAACTTTTAACAGCCTTTCGCCAATCTGACAGCTCATAGGAATATCCTATTTTTTAGGGAACTTGAAGCCCATATGAACGTCAGCAGGTACCTCCTATTCCTACCTGGGTCTAAAATAAGGAAACTAAGAAATGTTTCCTAAATTTGGAGGATACTCAGGAATTCTGCAGAATTTTGCAGACTTCCTTGTGCTGATTTCTACAGAAGGGATGATATGATCTAGAATTTATACATGAAATATTTTTTTGAACCAAGCCCAAAAGCAGAGGTCGGGGAAAGGAGTGTGTAAATGAGCAGGTTTGTAAGTGATTAAGTGCTCGGCTTTGAGTTTATGTAAATGTGAGACTGTCAGCTGTCCATTTCTCCCAAGGAATGGGTGATGGGACAAGTGGAACCGGCCTCAAGTTACCCCAAGGGGAGTTTCAGATTGGAGATTGGGAAGAAACTGGTGAAGGCCTGGGAGAATAAAACTTATGAGGAATGATTGAGGGAGCTGAGACTGTTTAGTTGGAGGAAGAAGAGGCTGAGGGGAGACCTCATCCCTCTCTACAACTGCTTGAAAGGGCATTGTGGAGAGGTTGGTGCTGGTCTCTTCTCACGGGCAATAAGCGATAGAAGGAGAGGGAATGGCTGCAAGCTGCAGCAGGGTAGGGTTAGGCTGGCCATGAGGCAAGAATTCTTCTCAGCAAGAGTGGTCAGAGCCTGGACTGAGCTGCCCAGGGAGGGGGTGGAGTCCCCATCCCTGACTGTGTTTCAGAGTCACTGAGATGTGGTGTTGAGGAATCTGGTGTAGGGGAGAACTTTGTAAAGTGTGGCTGATGGTTGGACTTGATGATCTGAAAGGTCCCTTCCAACCTAAATGATTCTATGACTATGAATTTTTCCAGGGAAGGGGTTATTGCACCTTGGACTGGGCTGCCCAGGGCGGTGGTGGAGTCACCATCCCTGGAGGGATTTAAAAGCTGGGCAGACACAGCGCTGAGGGACATGGGTTAGTGATGATTTTTGTTAGTATTGGATTGATGGTTGGACTGGATGATCTTAAAGGTCCCTTCCAACCCAGACAATCCTATGATTCCATGATTCATGCATTCTCTCCATATTTAAAAGAAGAAAGGTATCATCAGCTTTTTAATGTGTATATTGATACACAGGCTCAAGAAAATGCCTGGCCCTTTACCTCATATGGCAGAGATGTCACCAAGTGACCCACATAGACAGTGTCTTCTGTGTGGCAATTGCTGTTGAAGTAGGTTTTGAATTTGGCTTAAAACTCCGATAACCTGGCTTCCTTTAAATACACAAGGGGAGGTTTATTTCCTGCAATTTCTGTAGTTGTACAAAGGATCAGGTTTAGAAATGTAAATATTTGGAAGTTACAAAGATTATTCATACGGTGCAATATTCTGTTTGGTAATTTATGTCAATACTGTATGAAACACTGCACTGTCACACTTCTGTGTCTGGAGGGGTTTTATAGCATCTGTTGAACTCTAGGGAATTCTACGAGGAATAAAAATCCTGAAGAGTTTTGTTTCATCCAGTGTATAATATTCATCGTACAGAGCTTTAGATATACAAATGAGAACATCATTTAGCATTCAGAAAATTGAATGTGATTTTATGAAGCGCATATGGGAAAAGCAGTCTTAGCTTTAGCCTGTCCTTGCTCTCAGGAATAAATGATTGAAGTGGTATTTTATACGTGGTCACTATGGTTATCATTGTTGGTAAAGGAGAAGTCCTTATCATAGAATTATGGAAGGGTTAGAGTTGGAAGGGACCTTTAAGATCATCAAGTTCCAACCACCCTGCCCTGGGCAAGGACACCTCCCACCAGACCAGGTTGCTCCAAGCCCTATCCAGCCTGGCCTTGAACCCCTCCAGGGATGGGGCAGCCACAGCTTCTCTGGGCAACCTGGGCCAGGGTCTCACCACCCTCACAATTAAAAATTTCTTCCTAATATCTCGTCTAGATTTCTCCTCTTGTCATGTACTATATTGCTGTGAAAACACATTAAAATGTGATTCCTGCTCCATGTCAACGCAGGATGATAGTGTGATACCTGGAATTTGCCCTCAGCCGTTCAATGGCCTATGCTCAATTTCTTATTCGTCTTAGCCTGTTTGCTAGGAGACAGCTGCCTACACTGTTAAACCATCAGAGTCAAAAGTACTAGTAGCAAGTCTTAACTTTCCAGAAGCGGGCAAAAGACCCCCAGTCCAACCAGCCCGATATAACAAGGCACAGGAAAATATGAAAGACCAAAGGAGGGAAGTAAAGAACATGCAACCAAAGCAGCCAGTCATGATACTCCACGTTTTACTATTCACGCTGATTTTGGGAAAGGTTACCCTACTTATTTGATTCTGTATCTGCCCCCCAGCACTCTATCCACTGTTGGTTTTGTCTTTTCTAACAATGTGGTGGGTGTCCGAAGGCTGGCAGTGAAGTTGCTGGTTAAGAACTGAGATAAACTGGCCCAACAATATGACTGCGTTCGCAATGCTCTATCTTTGAACGGGCACCCAAAAGGCTTCAGTTGCCAGTGGCAGTAAGCCTGGGGCTTTTAAGTTCACAAATTTCATTGAAAGCATAAGCACTGTAATAAAAACTGTCAGCAAAACCGTTTAGTGAGAAATTCAGCTGCTCAAATAATTCCCATTTGTTTCAGCTGAACAGAAATTGATGCAGGTAAACACCAGCAAAGTTACCAATAACCTCCTTGAAATTTTGTTTAATGTAGAGACTGCTTGTGCAGTTTATCAAACTTCATTTGTAGTGCTTGCCGTTATTTCTGAATTAATGGACGATATCTTTAGTAGGATTATCATTGTAGAATAAAGCAGAGAAATTGCATTAGATTTGCCTGCCTGTCCTTTTGGAATCACTTCCAAAGGCTGGGAGACTCCTGAGAATTTCTTGTAATACTCATTATCTCTAGGATGCTCAAGCGACAAGAAGCGCCAGGATGTAGTAAGGCTTCCAAACTTAACCTACAGTTTGACAAAGAAGTACTTCGGTTCCTTGATGAATCACGGAGGCTGGTTTATAGGCAACGTAAACAGCAAACTGGCTTTTGATTTCCCATAAATTGCTGCTACTGTTACACCCCAGAGATAAAGTGGAAACAGGCGCTGAACAAGTCTCCCCGGTGTCTCAGTCTCGCTTCAATCTTCGTTCCTTATTTATCTGTTGGAAACCATCTGTTTCTTGGTGGTGGTGGGTGGGTTTGGTGGGTTTTGTTTGTTTGTTTCTTTTTTCCCTAATGGAAAGACCATGTCTTCAGAAATCAGCATTTCTTTTATTGTGGCAGAACGACTCCGGGACCTGCGGGGCTGAGCACAGAAACAGAGCAATCGTTTTATGCAAAAGGACTTAGAGTTTGGATTTAGCCCAGGTCAGGACAACAAAGAAGGACATTGTACGAATGGATTTAATGCTTGCAGGGCTGGAGTTGATAGTCCTGCTCCAGCACAGCTATAACTGAGCCAAGGAACAGTTTTGTGAAATGCCCTGAGCCCCTCTTCCTCCACCGCTAAGAGTTATGGGGTAAATTAGATCAGTTTGCCTTCTTACATGAAAGGAATATCTAGGGTTCGGTGGCTTGCTGAAAAAGGCTTGCCCTTCTGCCACCAATTGAGGGTCTGAGCATGTTATATCAAACGTGCAATATCAGGCAGATGCAGGGATTGTTTTTTTTGGCACTGATGTTAAAACCATTTACATTCTGAAGCTTCTGCTCCAGCAGCTTCAAAGGCCACATAATTTAAAAGCAGCTTTCTAAAAGTTACCAGGGAATTATTTTGTGTTTTGTTATCATTTTTTAATATGTAATTTGTCCTAGAAAGGAGGACACATAGAATCATAGAACAGCTTGGGTGGGAAGGGGCCTTCGTGATCATCCAGTTCCAGTCCCCCTGTCCTGGGCAGGGTCACCTCCCACCAGACCAGGTTGCTCAAAGCTCCATCACACCTTGTCACACCTTGAATGAGCTATGCTGTTTAGATACCACACGATAAAAATACCATTCTTTGATTTGGGACTTCTTTTCTGCTAAGACTTCCATTTGTTTCGTAGTTTTTATTCCAGTCCCTGGAGAAGTACAGTCCAATCAAAACAGCTAAAATATACCAAAGACAAAACCACCATCTCTGCCACAGTCTCTCAGAAGAGGTTCAGCTCTTGCTTATCTCACAGCAGCACAGCAGCTCAGAAACAAGTCACTCCTGTGTGACCTGCTCTAGGTGTTCCTGCTCTGGCAGGGGGATTGAACTGGATGATCTTTCAAGGTCCCCGAGATCAACACCCGAGACTGTGTGATTCTGTGAAACACTCCTTTTAATAGGAGTCTATAACTTCCCAGAAGCCTGAGTTTCCACCCCAGCTTCCCATTTAGCACAAGCCAAATGCATAGGAAAAGGACTCAATGTCTCTTTTAATGTTGTGAGTGACTTAACATCTGTATTCTGTCAAAGAATCGGACGTGGATGAGAAAGGTGAGACTAATTTGTATATGAAGGCAGGAATAGCTGAGGTCTCAGAGAATATGAGAAATGCCTGGAAATCAGGACACTTTGATGTATCAGGAGACAAACTTTACTCCCTGCATCACACCCCTTGGGTGGGACTGGTAGATGCTGCTGCAGGAAATAGCCTTAATAAAGATTGATCTCACTACTTTAAAGCTGTCTGGTTTCCTACCCCAAACTAGACAACCTTCAAATAACATTTCAAAGTGCATTGTTTTGCCTTGGTGTCTCAAATTAGGCAAATACCAAGGTCAGTGGGGCTGAGAAGGAGAATCTGTCTGTAGCTTGGCTGCTAGGGGGGTAAGAGCTCGCTGAGCTATACTGGCTCACGGATGCTAAACCTGATGCAAACTTCAAGGTTCCTTCACAAGCACCCAAACTCTCTGCAAACACTTTTCCTGTAAGCTTTGGGGTTTGTGCAGACAAATCACCTAAAGGAGTGTCCATCTGAGTTGCCTTTACCCATTTTGTAGGACTGGAAGAGGAACCTTACTTGCAATGAGGTTTTGTGGCTCCAAAGTTATTTAGGGATAACAATAAGGTGAAAGGAGAAATATTCTTCACTGTATTTCAGAAATACATCCTTATGCCTTGGAACTACTTATGATAGAGCTACACCTCTCAGTATCCTCTAATGAAATCCAACCTATCGGGGAACTGGTACCTTTTAGAACTGTTTTAAGAGTCTGCAGGTAATGGATCATGAGAGTAAAATTCTTTAGAAAACAGGACAAAGCATCCAGTAAACGGAGGGCAGGGTGGAAGGCAGGTTGTTTTCATAATTTTGCCATTAAAAGTTTTCCAAATTGCTTAGATTAGTCAGCAAGTACATCTAATGAGGTCTTCTAAACTGAACAATTATGCAGTTTCTTCCAATTTCTGGAGCTAAATGTTGCGGTATTTAATTTCATAGATATAAAGGTGCCAACCTGTCATTTTATTTTGAATGAATGATCCAGAACATAGACATGAACTTAAATTCCTGCAGTTTTCAGCTCAAAACTGTTCCCTTTGTTTGTTCTTTCCAATTTGTGGTTCGCTGTGTCTCTCTACCAGCCCACTGGCCAGCAACACCCTCCAGACACACCAATTCCTAGACAACAGTGCATTAGAAGTAAAAATGCAGGGAATATCCACTGGTAAAAAGGCATAAAAGAAGGGATAGTGTGCACATGGTCCTCACAGCACAAGGAAGACGATCTGCTTACGAGGAATGCTGTTTGTGTCCCCCAAAAGCCAATGTAAAGGCAATAGCTGCTTTCAACCTGACTTGTTATTCACTGCAACTTCAGGGGTTGACCCTGGAGTTACTTCAAGTATCTGCACAGTTGAAGTTGAGACCGGAGCTCCCACTCTCCTAACTCACGCCTAGTGACAGAAGTGACTGTGAAGCAGAGGCAGTGCCTCTCCTCCCACCGAACCCAGCTCCTTTGAGTCTCAGCAAGAGCACAAATGCCTCTTTTTCCTTCCTAGTCAAAGGTGGGAGTTACAAAGAAAGAGAAAAATCTTGAGAGGATGTCTGCGGCAATGCTGCGCTGCACAGCGGGGCTGGAGGGATGGCAGCAGGCTCCTTGCAGGGTTCTGTCACGGGAAATCCTCCTGGGAAATCACAGAGAGGAGGAAGAGGACGAGGAGGAGTAGTAGGAGTAGGAGTAGGGAAGGAGGCAGTCCTGCTGTTCCATGAGCACACAACAAGGGAGCCTGGTAACAAAGACATCTTCAACACAGGAGAAATGCTGACAAGAGGCAGGTTTTTGTGCAGTGGGAAATGTAGGAGCCATCAAGCTGTTTACTGTTAGTTATGACACTGCCAATTTGATAAAGGAAAGGTTGGGTTGTCTTCTGGTTAAATTGATATCACTGAACAGGATAATCCCACCGACATACATGGCACTCCTCAAAAGCTGGGGTAAACATAGTTTTGCTTTTCCTAATTATAAGAATACTTCTGAAAGAAGCAAATTGTTGGGGCTTTGAGCAACCTGGTCTGGTGGGAGGTGTTCCTGCCCAGGGCAGGGAGATGGAACTGGATGACCCTTCCGACCCAAAGCAGTCTATGATCCTATGATTCACCAAATCATGGCATCATCATAAAAATTTAGCTATACTTGTGTTTTGAATGATTTTTAGTGGAAGAAAGATCAGCATTGCTTGTCTGAATAAGCTTTTACTTTGATACTCAGTGCTTCAATGTTATAATGAGACTTTTATAAAGAGATCGTTAATCCATTTCAATGGGATGTTCGAGGTTACGGTGATCACAGAACGGCTGAGGTTGGAAGGGACCTCTGGAGGTCACCTGGTCCACCCCCCCTGCTCAAGCAGGATCACCTGCATCAGGCTGCTCAGGACCATGTCCAGTCAGTTTTTGATTATCACCAAGGAGGGAGACTACGCAACCTCCCTGGGCAACCTGTGCTGGTGCTTGGTCATCCTCACACTGAAAAAGTGTTTCTTGATGTTCAGGCAGATCGCCTTGTGTTCCAGCGTGTGCCCATTGCCTTTGGTCCTTGCACTGGGCATCATTGAAAAGAGCTGGCCCCATCTTCTAATGTCTTATAGACATTAATAAGAACCCCCTGAGCTTTTTCTTCTGAGCAGTCCCAGCTCTCTCGGCCTTTCATCATGGGAGATATTTTCCAGTGCATTAATCAATTTTTTAGATACTAGAAAGAAATTCTTTGCTGTGAGGGTGGTGAGGCCCTGGCCCAGGTTTCCCAGAGAAGCTGTAGCTGCCCCATCCCTGGATGGGTTTCAGGTTTCCCAGAGAAGGGCTTGGAGCAACCTGCTATGGTGTGAGGTGTCCCTGCCCAGGGCAGGGTGTTTGGAGCTTGATGATCTTTAAGGTCCTTTCCAAATCTAATCCACATCTTCAGCCTGTGGAGGTCCCTCTGGATGGAAGCAAGATGCTCTGGTGTATCAGCCACTCCTCCCAGTTTTGTGTTATCAGCACACTTACTGAAGGCACACCTTCCCACTTTGCCCATATCGCTAATGAAGATGTTAAACAGGCTTGGACCCAGAATAGACACCTGGGGTGCACTGCTGGTAACTGGTCTCATAACTGTGCCACTGATCACCCCTCTCTGGATGCAGCCATTAGGCCAGTTATTCATCTTCCTCACTCTCTGCTAATCAGGGCCATACTTCATTATCTTTTCTGTGAGCATCTTCAGGGAGACAGTGTTGATCTGTTCACAGAAGGTTCTCTCCTTGTGTCCTGCCTGTGGGGTTTCCTACTGATCTGCAAATGATCTCTGAGAGTGCCTGTGGAATCAGGAGGTTTAATGCAGGGATTAGCAGGGGTTACTTGATATTTCTCATTCTTTAGGTCTGCTCAAAGTGGGGACAAGTTATGCTTTTTCAGATGGATGTAATTCAGTCATGTAGCTACTGTCAGACCTCTTCAGACCTGAAGTCTTGTGCCACTCTACTCTGCCCTGTGTACATCTGCTGAAGGCGCAACTCAGAAGATCTAGTGTCAAAGTGGGAAGCCTCGCAATACCACGAGATGAGATAAATACTCTGCAAAAAAGCAAATCTTTTCTACATTAGCTCCACGAACAAGAGGGAGAAATGTGAGTGTGATGAATGAACTGATGTAAGAAAACGGTCTTTGATTTCCCTGGAACAGCACTGTGTGGAACAGAGGAAGTGAAGCACTCGGGGTTAGAAATGTTTGAGGAAGTAGCATGAATTATAGACCACTCAAAACAATGGGAGATTATCTCAGAGAGGGGAAAAAAAAACCAAAAACAAAGAAGTATACAGATTATTCAAAATACTTCTCTTGGAGGCAGATCATTTGCTTCTCCATCACATAAGAATGACTGGCTCTCATTTTACTTCAAATGGCCTGAGCAGCACTATTTATAATTCCATGAGCAGGCTTAGTCTCCTCAGATCTTTCTCCCTTCCCTCCACTACACTTTTCCTCAACAGCCTTATCCCCAGGTGTCCTTTTTGGGGTGCTACACTATGATCCAGTTCTCTGTATCCCTCTGGACGCCAGCTTTGTTACGCAGGAATCCGACTCATCTTGCTACCTCCTGTTTCTGTGATGAACTTTAGTTCACCAAGACATAGGCAGATCTTCCAAGCAAAGTAGAATTCACTTCACCCAAAGGAACGGAGAAGACATGGGGATGTTCTCATCACAAGAGGCCTCTCTGCCCAAGATAGGCCTTGAGCTTGGCATTCCCTGCCTTCTCTTAATGATCTCAAACTTGGCATGCCCGAATCTTTTGGGGATGAAGTTACAGTTTCTTTGGCTTTTGGACAATGTCTTTGCTTGACACAGCTGACAGCTCTGTTGACCTCTTTCTCGTCTGATAATTATCAGGCTTTCTTGGTTTAAGGGACACTTAAAATCTGCTAAATTTACTGTGGTGTGGAAGAAGTAAGTCCCTGTAATGGCATATTGTCCCACCTGCCTTTGAGATGTATAGAGGAGACTTTTCTACCCCTTAAGTTTTTGCTTCATTTTCCCTTTTGGTAAACAATATGACCTCAGAAAAAGAACACCACCATGTGATTTTTAAAAGCTCAAGCCAGATTTTCAGCTGATGTCAATCAGGCAAGGTCTCCTGACTTCAAGGGAAATTTGCTGATTTACACAAGCAGATGGTATACTCTTTACATTCCTCAAAAACAAACAGAAAATAAACATTGGCCAAGCTTCTTAAAAGGACGTCTAATTTGGATTCATAGCCTGTCACCTCAATGAACTGACACAGTGGAGCATGCACGACTTCCCGTTCCCAGGCTCATTTCCTGGTCAACAACAGAAAATGGTAACGCAGAGGAAGCAAAATTGATGGTATTTTTAAAAATTTACTACTGTTGAAATGAATGTTTCATAAATACCTGGTTGTACAATGGAGCATATCTCTTCCAGCATGAAGATTTCAGGAAACAAAGCAGGAGAGAATTGGATTTGCTGCATGGATGGGACAGAAACCGCGCCACAAAGCAATTTAACTGTCATTAATTTTCTTGGACTGTGAGAGAGGAGCTCTTTAGGCAGCCCCTGCAGAGCTCCCCAGCACACAGCCTATTTATACGGAGCCAGAGTTTAACCTAAGCACAGTAAAAATAACGGATAATGTAAAAAGCCAGCTGTTCAGAGCAGTCTCGCACAAACTAATAGGTACTTGTTTTTATAGACGTGGGGGACTCGTGTTGAGTCAGTTCTAGATGACCTTTTGCCTGGCCCCAAAAGCATCCCAAATCCAATGGGAACGTGCTGATTTTCCCTCTGCATCTAGCGAATGTTTATGGGGACTGAACAAGGATTTCTTTAAATTAGTTGTGTGGATTTACTCACTGCTATTATTAGGTGGAATATAGATTACATTTTATGATTATGTATGAAACGGCAAGATCTAAACCCGTCGTCTTTAGCCCTGCTTCAGAAACACTCAGAGGGCAAAATATAGACACCTCTTATGTTCCATTAATCAGTTAAAAAAAGCCCAGTGATGCAAAGGTTCTGAAGTTTACTTGAATGAAACATTAATGGTGGGGTTTTTATTAAATAGCTGGGTTTGTTGATATATCACAACCGTCATATTTAGGGACAAACTTTATAAAAAGTCAGATTTCTGGACTCCAGATTTCGAAGCTACAGGTGAGGATATAATATCAGAATAAAGCAATGCCTAATCCCATGGCAACTTGATGATCTTTAAGGTCTCTTCCAACTCTAACCATTCCATTCTATGATTCTAATCCATTTAGCTCTTTGGAAAAATCTGTCTTTTGTAGCAAGCACTAGATGAGATCAGAGGTCTTTTGAAAACCTGGTCATTGTAACACGTCCTTCTGGGAAACAATAGCCACATCAAATCATGAATGCATTTAAAATGCAGAAATGAAAATAAAAATTCTAAAGTCTCATTTTTGCCTATTGTTTTTTTTCCAGTCTTTTTTGATTGTACAATTCTTATTGCTAAGAGTCAGTCTGTCTGTCTGTCTGTCTGTCTGTCTATCTATCTATCTATCTATCTATCTATCTATCTATCTATCCCTATCCATATAGATATATAGGCAGAATATATTTAGGGGTGGAGAAAGTGGGGAGGATAAGAGAAAAAAGAGAAGACAAAAATAGAGGAAATATACCTATATATCTTTGATATACTGGCAGCATTATTTGTATATTAAAAGATGTGTCACAATTGTTGCACTTTGTATGTTTATGAATTGCCCCCAAACTGATCATCATTTTCTTGAACTGTGGCTGTTACTCTCAATATTTCTCTCAAAATTATAAGAACAACTTTTGGCTTTTATTTTTCCAACCTTTACTGTATCTTTATTCCTGAACTACCTTTATACCTCTGGGCATTGCCTTTCCCAAGGGCAGCCTACAGCTGGGGAACCCGCCTCCTTTTTCTCTTTGGCTTTTTATTTTTTCTTATTCCTTCCTTCTGCCACAGAGATTTGGGCAACCTAATACTTGAGGCAGCTTAACCCTTTTTCCCAAGGTTTGTTGATTTCACTCCTCTGACTTCAGAGATGCAGTTGATGCTTGGGAACAGATGAGTGGAGCCCTTTTCTAATTCAACAGTAAATAAAATATGCAAAAAATTGGCCTGGCATTTACTTCTTTGAAATCAAACCACTTGAGATCACTGTAAAATAAATTAATAAAATTAAAATACTGTCATCTGCACAGGTGGTTACAAGATCTTCCTGTTTTCCTAAGTGGCCCAAAGTAGGCTGCAGTAGTCCAAGGATGCGGTACAGTTGGCATAAAGCTAGGTGAAAACAAGACTTTCAAATCTGAAAGCAAAGCAAAGATGACATAGAATCATAGAATCATAGACATGTTACTTTTTACCCAATGTTACATACCCCATGTATTTGCTGTACAACCAAAAATTTAACCAGTATATTTATTATCTTGAAAAACAATCCTGTGCTTCTTTCATCCTGTCCTTTGCTACGAACGTAATTTCCTCCCCTCCATTGTCTAATGTTTTATTCCCTCCTTCGTTTATTGTTCAAACTTGCCCAATGGTGCCATAATGAGATGAAAGACCTTCCTTAATAATAAAAATATACATATACATTAACCCACTGAACTTTCCTGTCTCTATTAGCAGCAAATTCTCCAGAAAATTGTCTCATGTTCCTCAGCTGTGGCCTCCGCACCCTCAGAAATTGAATTAAACTGATTTGGATTTCTTTTATTGTTTCCTTTGTTGGTTATTGTTTTGTTTTGATTGTTTGCTTTGTCTTAGTTTTCCCTCAGATGCTGTCCAGAACATCCTTTTAAATAATTCCCAGGATTCTTCCTTCCAGGATTTAGTAAACTATTAGTTTCAATTTCCTGTGAATTGATTTTCTGCTGCTGGAGTCTCTCAGTGGACATATGGAGCAGGATATCATGTTTTTCTTTTTCTGATGACCTTTCCCTTACTGGACTTGAAAACTGGTGAAATAATCACCTTTTTTTACTGAATATTGAGAAGACAAAAAGAAAGGTAAAAAAGAAAACAGTGAAAGACTACAAAATATCTTTCTTTTTTGTGCCTTTCTTCTCTTGGTGTTTTTNAAGTTCTCCCCTACACCCTATCCCTCAACACCACAGCTAAATTACTCTGAAACACACTCAGGGATGGGGACTCCACTCCCTCCCTGGTCAGCCAATTCCGGGGTCTGACCACTCTTGCTGGGAATAATTCTTTCCTCACGGCAGCTGATTCCACTGACTGACCACTCTTTCTGTGAAAAATTTTCTCCTAATGTCCAGCCTAACCCTACCCTGCTGCAGCTTGCAGCCATTCCCTCTCCTTCTATCGCTCATTGCCTGTGAGAAGAGACCAGCACCAACCTCCCTACAATGCCCTTTCAAGCAGTTGTAGAGAGTGATGAGGTCTCCCCTCAGCCTCCTCTCCCTCAAACTAAACAATCCCAACTCCCTCAATCGATCCTCATAAGCCTTATTCTCCAGGCCTCTCACCAGTTTCATGTCTCTCCTCTGCACTCGCTCCAGCACCTCAATATCTCTCTTGTGCTGAGGTGCCCAGAACTGGACACAATACTCAAGGGGTGGCCTCCCCAGTGCTGAGCACAGGGGGACAATCACCTCCCTACTTCTGCTGGTCACACTATTCTTTATTCAAGTCAGGATGCCCTTGGCCTTCTTGGCCACCTGGGCACACTGCTGGCTCATGTTCAGCCACCCATCGACCAGCATGCCCAGGTCCTTTTTGACCCAACTCCCTCAGCCTTTCCTCGTATGGGAGATGCTCCACTCCCTTCATCATCTTGGTAGCCCTGCCCTGGACTCTCTCCAGCAGTTCCCTGGCCTTCTTGAACTGAGAGACCCAGAACTGGACACAATATTCCATATGGGGTCTCACCAGGGTAGAGAAGAGGGGGAGGAGAGCCTCTCGCAACCTACAAACCACCACCCTTCTCATACCCCACCCAATCTTATGCTACATTTGTACTGTATTTCTTATGAATGGGTCAGAGAAGGCCTGTGATGAAATTTACTCCTGCCCCTCACCTCCCACCTGGCTTGCAGGGTGCACAAGAGTCTAAAAGACCAGATTTTGATAAACTCCAACTGAAGACCTTATGGCAGCCTTCCAATCCCTAGAGGGGATTCAGGGGAAGATGGGGAAGGACTCTTGATCAGGGAGGGGACGTATAGGACAAGGAGGGATGGTTTCAAACTGAAAGAGGGGAGACTGAGATGAGATCTCTGGAAGAAAATCTTTGCTGTGAGAGCGATGAGACCCTGGAAGAGGTTGCCCAGAGAAGCTGTGGCTGCCCCATCCCTGGAGGGGTTCAAGGCCAGGCTGGATGGGGCTTGGAGCAACCTGGTCTGGTGGGAGGTGTCCCTGCCCAGGGCAGGGGATTGGAATTTGATGGTCTTTAAGGTCATTTCCATCCCAAACCATCCCATGATTCTTGCTGTGATTCTATAATTGATGACAGGGACTGGTGAATACTTGCCTTTTTATCTACCACCAATGTAGGATGTCTCTTCTAACAGGGAGAGTTATTCTAATATAAAAGAAAATGTGTCTCCAAATGACATATAGTTCACGTAAGACTAAAAAAAAAGTTCCATATATTCATAGTTCCACTTCTTTCCTTTCTTTCTCTCCTCCATCTACACTCTAGCCTCATAATACTTATGACAGCAAAAGCAGGGAGGATACATTTCATGGTACAAATTTGGAGGTCTTGTTTTGCAGAATGCATTAGGCCATAAGAGATACAGCTATTGAATCGAATGTAAAAATGTTAGGTATTACACCGGGTTGTTTTTCGGGAGATGTACCTACTGTGAATGTCTCATTCAGCTGGCAGAGGAATTTCTTTTTTATTAAGTGCTTGTCAATTCCTCCCTCAGTGTAAAGCTTTCCTGCTTAGCAAAGTTACCCAAAAATTATTTTATCCTTTGTATTCTGGTCTGTAAAAAAATGCAACAAACCCTTCTAATCCTGGCGAATCTTCCATAGATGGAGCTATCTAATGACAACAAAGTAAATGACAGACAACGTTGACACTTAACTAATAGTTTTTCTTTTTCCCTCTGGTACATTGTCTATAACATACCCTTATATAGATCTAAGGTTAGAGAGTCTCCATTAAGCAGGCACACAGTTCCGTTCAGCACTATTACTCTGCACTTCCTAACAAGCCAGCTACAGAAAAATCATTGCATTTCCTGTCAGATCCATAGCCCTCCACAGACATGGGGCTGTACACAAAGCATTTAACATGATCTTCTGGAAAGTAGAGTCGATAATATTGTCACATACATTTATTTTGTGATAGCAGGGTTGGCTATCACCCATGAGACACAGAATCGAGAACCATTTTTCATGAGTAAATCTTGCAGTCTAGCATAGAAGAAGCATACTTACCATTTACTGTGCTTGGTGCCTGGTTTTGGAGAACCTTGAGACAAATTCCAAGCCTGCAATACGTGTTAGTGAGACCTGTTTGTGATACAAGATTATTTGGAAGTCACAAACAGGCTTCTTATTTAATGCACAAGGCCTTTGGGTGTCAGTTAATAGTACAACTGTCACTCCATTTAGTTTGAATATTTTTGAGTGGTCCAGGGTGGCTGATGTATTCCTAAATATTCCCTTTGAAAAGACACCTGAATACTTGGGGTGGGGGCAGTTGTGGGGCAGTGATTGCCCCGAGAGGTTTTACTGCTGAGTTGGTGGAAATGCATGGGCTGAGAAGTTGATCCTTGCTTTTCATCAAGGCACTGACACCCATCTAAACTCTTGAGGAACGACACATAATCTTACGTTTTCTAAAGAAAATGGCTGAAATGAGGCATTTGCATCCATAATTGGTTGTCCATAACTGGGCAACCGACTGATTAACTCAACACAGTCAGCTGTTGAGCACTAGGAGTTCTCTGTGAGTTTTCATTTTGATAAGAGCATGAACAAAGAGAAAGTGAATCTAAACAAACACGTGCTTTTCTTTGACTTTTACAATTAATTTTTGGTTTGTATTTATCATGGTGGTGTGTCCTGTGGAATTCTTGGGCACCAAAGTCAGCTTAGATTGCTGTGAGGGTGGTGAGAGCCTGGCCCAGGTTGCCCAGAGAAGCTGTGACTGCCCCATCCCTGGAGGGGTTCAAGGCCAGGCTGGATGGGGCTTGGAGCAACCTGGTGTGGTGAGAGGTGTCCCTGTCCAGGGCAGGGGGGTTGGAGCTTGATGATCTTAAAGGTGACTTCGAACTCTAACCATTCTATGGTTATATCATTCTAATAAATCAATCCTGCTATCCTCCACTCTTTGGAAAGAAAGACATACCCAAAGAGGACTGATCAGGAATTTATTTTCCGTTATTTTTTACTTCAAACATCCATCCATTTCCTCCATTGAAGACTTTTTAATAAATCTATATGTCCAGTGTTGAAATGTACTAGCAGCAAGAAGCTCCACCACAGTATGCTATACTGCAACCAAGTGACCACTTGCAAAGAGGAAGACAAAGCTCAAGATCAAAGGAAAGAGTGCTCCAATTATTTTTATTTTAACTAGGAAATTCTTTCTAACCTGATAAAAGAGGACAAACCCTCAGTTTCCCATTTCTACATCTTTGTAACAGGTTACAGAAATCCAGGTATCAAGTCTTTAGGATTTTGAAATCTCTAGCTATTGTGAAGGCCACTAAAGGGGAAGGAATGGAGGATACAGAAAGTACATCATACCCATCCTCTGCTTCCTATATTAGTTGCAGGCTTATAGAACCTCACAGGTGTGTCTTTATCTATAAATCTAAGATAAAATTCCCCTGGAAAGGAACTTTCAGAGCACACTGAAGCAAAAACACTGCTGTAATGAGAAACTCCACTCCTCTCTGGGGAAAATGACTCAAACCAGCTATTAATTGTACCAGATGTTGATTGCATCGTTTAATGTGCAACTGGAATATACTCAGATACAGTGGGCAGAGCATCATTATGTTTGAAACAGAGCATAAATAAAAGAATTAAAGAGGTAGAATTCACATTTCTTGGATGCACACAGAGGATGACTGAGGAGAACTGTTTATTTCATGGGTTTGGGGCAATTTTGTTCAGAAACCACCCTTGAATACTAACCCATTGTTTATGACTCATACTTTGCCATGTAAAAAAGCCTCTGATCTTGTTTTGTCAACAACTTCATTTAGTATCTGCCTCATTACTTTTCAAATTACAGGAGAAAGTAATTCAATTTAATGAAAGCTACTCACACTTTGAAGTCAATATTGATGTAAAGCTGTGGGGGAAAAGTAGCTAAATTTAATAAAAGCAGCAGCTTCTAAATTAAGCTCTGTGGCATCTATGCTTTTAAATTGCATTATGCTTATTGTAGATGTAAAATCAAAGATGTTTTTCAACTACACACCTGGATGCCAGCTCTGGAATAGAAAAATTCTGAACAAGGCACAGCAGAGTTGGATTATTATTTTGGTTTTTTTTTTTTCTGTGTGAAGATTCTAGATGGGACTTAGTTCATCAGTGAAACTCATATTTTATAACAATATAATTGCTAGTACAAAAGGCCAAAGTTGCCTCCGGGTAAAATTCACCCCTGTTTAGACACCGAGCGTGAAGCCGCTATTGCTTGCACTACTGGGCTGAATAAGGAACACGATCATCTGTAGGGCTTTTATTGTCCCCTGAACGAAGGCGGGCAGCGTTGGCAGAATTCCCTTCACTGCAGTTATTGAACAGTCTGATTGGAGAGGACAATCAGACCATAAAACTCTGCCTTTGCCTCTTGCCCTTTTCATAATGATGAAATATATACTAAAAAACATCACTGAAATCTTATTCATTCCGTAAGAGGAATGAAAGGACTCTTATACAAAACTACCTTCATAAAACTACTTTTCCTCTTCCCATGCTGTGGCTGAGGTTAAAAGATATAACAAATATTGTGATTCAATGCCCAACACTGTCAATTTTATAAAAGCAATCTTCCACACCATTTATATATTCCTCTGACTATAAGTTTACAGATTCTAGCACAGGAAAGAAAAGTTATGAGATATATTTTTAAACCCCTATTTATTTAAGCGCCCTTCATGAGACTTACTCATACTACTCTGCATACACCTCAGCATAAATCCTTACCCAGTGACAGCTTGCATGACTCTTTATCATAGAATCATAGAATGGTCCAGGCTGGAAGGGACCTCTAGGGTCACCTAGTCTGACCTCCCCGCAGTCAGCAGGGACACCCCCAACTAGACCAGGTTGCCCAGGGCCTCCTCCAGCCTCCCCTTGAAGATCTCCAGGGAAGAGGCATCAACCACATCCCTGGTCAACCTCTTCCAGTAGTCCACCACCCTCAAAGTAAAGAACCTATTTCTCCCCTCCTCCATGGCTTTGTGTACCAATGAGAGCAGATTGTCCCAGACTGAGACCACCCAAACCCTGGGAAGACATGCTAATAGGGGTTATTACATATTAACTCTGGTCAGTGACTTCAGTGATGAGAAGTACGAGTGCACATTCTTGATTGTTTTGTCCTGATTTAAATTTAAAACAAAATTTAAAATCATTTTTTTAAAAAAAATAAGCAGGCAGATATAAATATAATTGGCTGTGGTGTTTGTAAACTGTATGAGAGAAACATGCAAATGATCTAAGCCTAAGTGTCACATTTTGCTTGATATGACTTCGGAGAATAAGCATTGTCTTTGGAAGGGAACAAGAGATTTATACAATAGGCATTATCTATTCTAGTTCCAGTTCATTTCCTCCAAGTGTTAATTAATATTCATCACGATTCAGGAAACATCAGTAAGAAATTAAGTTTGACTACCCCAAGGAGCTGCTGAAGACCAGTTCCTTGAAAGTATTTGCATGAGTAGTTCTTAGGTAAGTGGTTAACTTTTATTGCTTCACTTGGAAATGGGCGTTGCGTGTAGGTATTAGAGGTCTAAACACCTCCGAGGCTGAAAGTCCTCTTGGATTTATCCAGTAAGCTTTTTGCAGACCCTGACCATGTGTATTTTATTCCTAGCACATGAATTAGACACTAGAACTGTTTTACACACCAAATACTGAAAAACAGCTGCATGAAAGCAAAAAAGATGGTGCGCAACCTCAGAGCCTATGATGTGTACATCGTGCTTTCCTTTTGAGGGGGTTCGTTCTCAAATAGCTTTTCCATTCCACCTCAGAAATATTCTTACAGTCCTGGCCCAGAAAACTACTGCCAGAATGATTTTCTGGTGTCAATAATTTAATGATAATTTGCCAGGACACACGAGAAATCTCATTTTGCTTAGAATCCTTTAGGAGCAGGTTGTAATTTAGGTTGTAATGTGCTCTGTGTGTAGCAATTAAGAGCCCAGAGGCTACTGAGGGGGAAAAAAAAAAGAACCCAACAAAAAACCCAATCCCAACGCAACTCTGAAAAGAGAAAAAAAAATAAATAAGAAAAATAAAGACTTGCTTAGAGAGGACTTTGTGCACACAGTAAGAACAGAGGGAGCTGAAGCAGAAACATTCCCTAAAGCTGCGGGGACCAAGCCTGAGTAGCTTGACACCCAACCAAAGCTCTTTCAGCCTGGTATTAATTAGCAACTCACTTAAGTAACAATGTGCATGCTAGAAGCATTACATCACCTGAACTTGTCACTGGTTGTTGAGCAAATAGCTGTGAGGACCGGATACTATTGCATTACAATTTCTTTGAGCCCTTTCATAAAATCCCAAGGCATGGATTTAACAGGGAAGCTAATGGGCTTTAGCCCCTTCTCTCCCCCCAGCTCCCCCTTCCCCCTCCTCCCTTATCCTGCCCCCTCTCCTCATTAAGAGCTCTCTCCCAGCAAACACTGAGTGTCAGGTGATGAGGGAAGTGGCGGCATCTAACCCTGCGTGCAAATACCAAATTCTTCCCCATTTTCCCTGAAGCTCTAATAAAAAGTGCCCGCTGAAGTAAACGGGAGTTCCATGAGAAACTTAGACTCTGAAAGAGCAATTATTCTAGACAATGTGCAATCACAAAGTTATCAGTTCAGTGGTGTTTGGGCACATTCTTGCCTGCAAGCAAGGGAGTATAAGTACATTGCATTCTGTAATCCATTTAAGCATGTACTTTGCTTTTATGACATGAGACTTCAGGCTCAAAGGTACTTTGCTGACCCGGTGCCACAAAGAACATTAATGAGTTTGTCTCCTGCAGTGAAGATATGCTTCTTCAGAGAAGATCTATTGAAACAAAGATGTAAATATAAAACCTTTAGAATAGCTTTGTTCCCTCCATTAGTGTGATCATAACATGAATATGAGAAAATATGAGGAGAAACTTCTTTGGGGTGAGAGTGGCAGAGCCCTGGCAGAGGCTGCCCAGCGAGGATGTGGAGTCCCCTTCTCTGGAGACCTTAAAGCCCCACCTGTATGCAGCCCTGAGTGATGTGCTCTGGGCAACCCTGCTTTAGCAGGGGAGTTAGACTGGGTAATCTCTAGAGGTCCCTTCTGACTCTGACAATTCCTGAGTCCATAATTCCATGAATATGATGTACTAGATTTGATAAGAAGCTGAAGATAAGGGATGGTGACTCCACCACTGTCCTGGGCAGCCCAGTCCAAGGTGCAATAATCCCTTCCCTGGAAAAGTTGCTCCCCATATCCAATCTGAACCTCCCCTGGGGCAACTTGAGACCATTTCCACTTGTTCCACAGCCTGTTCCTTGGGAGAAGAGACTGACACACACACCCCTCCCCCTGCCCCGGCTACAACCTCCTTTCAGGGAGCTGGAGAGAGTGAGAAGGTCTCCCCTCAGCCTCCTTTTCTCCAGGCTGAACACCCCCAGCTCCTTCAGCCTCTCCTCACAAGACTTGTGCTCCAGATCCCTCACCAGCTCCATTGCCCTTCAAAAGACTGTGAGAGAAAAGCACCATGCCTGAGGTCTGTGGAATGTAAAGTGCTATGATGGAGTTACCCAGGATTCTGCAAGGGGGAGTGGTTTCCTGGACCTGTGGAAAGTCTACAATACAATGGTGATGTGGGCAGGCCATGGACCTGCTTACACTTTCTTTCTTAAGTAAAGAGCATTTGTGTTCATAATTCCTGTCTGTGTTTGTACTGGTTAAGAAGTAACGTGTAATTCTGCAGAGAGATTCATCTGATGTGCAAAAATGTGGAGAAGACTCTGATAAAAAGGACTGTAGTTTCAAATCATGGGTGTTTCAGTGTGAAGCTTCCTTGCAATAAAATAGGTTTAATGTATGAGAATTGTATTGATAGACATATAAAGCTAAGATTACACATTTATAATAACTGTGTGTATTTCACATAAACTTGAAGAAATTCTTCGCTGTGAGGGTGGTGAGACACTGGAAGGTTGCCCAGAGAAGCTGTGGCTGCCCCATCCCTGGAGGGGTTCAAGGCCAGGCTGGATGGGGCTTGGAGCAGCCTGGTCTGGTGAGGGGTGTCCCTGCCCAGGGCAGGTTGGTTGGAACTGGATGATCTTTAAGATCCTTTCTAACTCTAACCATTCTATGTTTCTATGATTCTATATTATGCGTATATGTGAGAGAGAAATAAAAGAAACTACAGTTTATAGAGATATAAAGCACTATGTTTAAACAAGATGATGGCTTAAAAATTAGAGGTTCTGAAGGCTGTTGAACATCTTGGATTAGTTACATCTGCTTTGGGAGCTGTAGCATTGACATCTGGATTTCTGTTTGGTGGCTTTCTCCTGATAGTACACATAATGCAGACTTTCCCAAAGTTATTACATACTGTGGACTCTCTGAAAAGTGGTTTTTGATGGGTTCGTCAACTGATGGATGATAAATAATAATTTATTCTGGAACATCTTCTGCTTGATTGTTATGGGCATTTTAAAATAATTATAAATTATGCCAGATTCAGAGAAGAAACTTAAACCACCAGTTATTAATCACATAAAATGGCTTCTAAAATGAAGGAATATTTAAATGCTTTATTGGAGAAAACTGAGAGTATTTAAGATGATGCTTTAGAGTCAGCCACACTTTATTCCTAGAATGTCTGTTCCTGCATATGCTTGCTCACTGCTTTTGGCAAAAAGCATGGGAAAAGCAGTGGCAACTTTGGGAAGAATTTCCTGCAGGGAGGAGAAGGGGTTGGCCTCTTCTCCCAGAGAACTAAGGAGAGGACTGGAGGGAATGGCCACAAGTTGTGCCAGGGGAGTTTTAGATGAGATGTCAGGAAAAGCTTTTTCTCCCCAAGAGTGGTCAGGCACTGGGATGGGCTGCTCAGGGAGGTGGGGGAGTCACCGGCCCTGGCTGTGTTCAAGAAGTGTCGAGGTGCTACAAGACATGATTTAGTAGCTCAATGAGTAGTATCTGTGACAGGAGGACAGTTGGACTTGATGAGTCCAACAAGGACAACCTGATCTTGTAGGTCCTTTCCAACCTTGCTGTTCTATGATTCGAAGTGAAATAGCCCAGTGAAAAGAAAGCTGACATCTTGTATGAGATTTCTGAGATTTCTGAGATTTGAATTCACCTAAATGGAGAAGTGTCTATTTAGGAACTAGCTGTCCTTAAATGCATTATCAGTTTTTAGCTCAGCAAAGGCCACATTGCTATGGTGATGACAGGAATTAAGAATAAATATATATTAACTAGTAATAGTGGAAAGTACAGATCCTCCAAGTATTTTCTTATTGTGTTCAATTAATGAAAGCAACCAAAAAAAGCTAAAAAGATAGTCAGAGGCTTTTAATGTTATTTATCTATTGTCTTAGTTTTTCAAATATTATGAATTAATTTATTTCATAACCCTGTTCCTTGATTCTTTATTTCTTGCGTAAGCGATTCCTAATGAAAGAAATGAAAAGAGATGAGAACCATAATGTAGAGAATAACTTGTGCCAAAAATTTGGAGTGATTTATTTGCTTTAAAAAGGTCTCTATAAATGCAGCAATTTGGGGGGAATAACAGGGAAGTTCTATTTATCCAAGCTGTACTTACTTGCTTAGGACAATGTGGTAATAACGTGTAAAAGATGATAACTTTTTATTATTTCTTCCTTAGGGGGGTATTTAAATGGCACTGAATAGGATTCCTGCCTGTTGCCATCACTGTTTTGTATTTTCATCTTTCAGTTCAGCAGTAAAAACTGGCCTGAAGGAAAAATCATTTAACCGGTCCAGTTTTTGTGGTTTAAATACTTACCAATTGTCCAACCAGCACCAATAGCGCTCAGCATCCCCTGGAGCTTTTGGTCCATTTACTAACTAAATCTGGGTTTGACTGCTTAATCACCATGGTTAGGTAAAACACTTTAATTGTGTGACTGTAGACTATTTTGAGTGTAAGTTCCATATAAAAAGTAAGTGGAACCCTGATTTTGAAAGCTTTACTATATCAAATTATCATGGAAAAAGATACTTAATGTTAGAACTTTTTATGGTCATTTATATTGAAGTGAACACTAGAAGTTTTAGCCAAAATCAAATAAAGAGTAGTTGAGAACACAGTTACAGGACGTTTTCAGTGTATGTTTCTCTTTGCAGTTCTCTCAACTATTGTGTGCATGAGAAGATTTATTAAATTATAGACGGGCTCAAAATATGTCAGCTGTGGATTTACCATGCGGTGATAAAATTCTGTGAGAAAGTGAAAACACACTTAGAACTAGTCTGGGTGTTAGTGAAGATAAATAGAAAAGGCAATGTTATAAAAAACAAGCAGTATCAAGGGTGTATTTCTTCTGTCTTTGAAATGATGTAAAGACTGACACATTTCGACAATAGCATTTTTTTATCTCTGTCAGCGCTGTAGCCATTCATCCTGGTTGACAGGATGTGTTTCCAATCTGTGGAATGACTTGCTTTTTATTTTTTTTCCCCGATTTTGAACTACATTGGCCTATTTTATAGAATCACAGAATCATAGAATCATCACAGAATCATAGAATAGTTTGTGTTGGAAGAGACCTTTAAAGGTCATCTAACCCAAACCCCCTGTAGTGAATAGGGACATCTTCAACCAGATCAGGCTCCCCAAAGCCCAGTCCAACCTGGCTGGAATGTCTCCAGGGATGGGGCATCCACCACCTCTCTGGGCAAGCTCTCCTAGAGGTAATGTCTAAAATGCATTACTCTTTATAGAATTTAGATATTTATTTTTTCCCCAATGGATAGAGTAATGATGTCTCACACTCTGTGAATGTGTCTAAAACTCCTGCTCATTTCTCGTTGGACGCTTATTGAGATGAATTTTGTTCTCTCACTCAACTGAATCCTGTTTTTGTCCAGCCAGTTCTGTTGAGACAGCTTTGAATTCTAACCCTGCCTTGCCAAATATTTGTGGGTTGCCCCTGCGTGGCATTTTTTTGTAAATTGAACAAATATGCTCCCTACTTCATCATCTCTGTCCCTAATGAAAAAGAGACCGCACCCGGGACAGGCAGCCATGGAATGATACTGGAAGTATCTGTCTAGTTTGAGAGTAAACTACCAATAAATTTCTTCCCATATTTTATTTACATTCATGCTGATGTTGTCCTCGTGTGATGCCCATTCTCAGCTGCTGGACCCAATTTTCGGTTTGTAGGACTTTGGTTGAGTTTCAGCTCCTGGAACAATGCTTCTCTCTAGCCAATAAATGCTTTCTTTATTTGCTATTCCAGGTATTGCTCAGAACATCCCCAAATGAGACAACCTCTGTCCCATTGCCACAAAAACCTGTGCTATGGACATCTCTGCTATAGAAATGGGCCTTACTTATTTTATTTTCTGATTTGATGAACAGTAGTGGACTCTCACCTCTCAAGTTCCTTCCTCCCGGAAGGAAATAATTCTGCTATACCTTTTGAATACATGTGGCAAATTTTGATATGGGTTGGTATTTTCCTGAGAAAACAGATTTTTCTTAGTTCATTGACAATACATTCAGACAGGCTGCTGCTAACTCAGCTGGTTTCATTTAACATTAACATTAGCTGATGGGGGGAAGAAGCAAATGCCGAAGAGTATTTAAATAAAGCTTGAGGATTGTTTGATAAAAGCAGAAATAACAGGGTTCCAGTAGTGGAATACACGCCAAGTCTTAAAATCCTGAAGGGAATATTTAACTTTTGGGCTTTTGTGGTGTACTCCAGATCCTTGTGATTATGGCTGGAAATGGATCCTTTCTTCCTGGCTGCGTAATCACAAAGGCCAGCTTTACACCTGTTTAAAATTTTGAAAATAATGGAGTATTCAAAAGGCAGCCTGAGAAGTTAGGAAAGGAGGGAGTAGAAGATTTTCTTTTGAGATCTGCCAAGCTGTTGTGACAGAATTGAAAAGCTGCAAATAGAGCACTACTTGCCAACTTCCAGGAAAGTTATGAAATAAAAGGATTAAGTGAAGTTTGAATTTGAACTTGACACACCAGTACCTCTCAAGAAAGCGCTGGAATAAAGCACTGTATCTTGCTCTAACAAATGAATCTGTACTTGAGGAAGAAAAAGGCTGCAACTCTGGGGATGCATTCTTTAAGCAACCCAAGCAGTCTTGTGTCTGCTTTGCACAAAGTATATTGCTATCACAGAAGTAGTGTTTTATCATCATTTTGCAATGAAGGAAACGAGTGTCAGAAGGCACCCTGCTGCAGGAAGGGAAGCTTATGGAAAAGAGGAGAGGGAATTTGCTTAGACTAGCGATTTCTGTTTATGCTGGCACGCTTGCATATCAACTCAAAATATTTTTGTTTAGTTTTAAGGTCTTAAACAGGGCAAATTTTATATTCTTAAATTACTTTATGCATATCTGCCAAAACTGCTTATGAACACTGGAAGGGATGGGTTTGTTTACGGTCAGGTCATTTTGTAAGTAAACATGCACGAACGTAGCCAGTGGAAGAGTAAGTAGATGTCCCTGATCTACATCTCAAGAGTGTCAAGAATTTGTTGTATTATATTTTATATACAGAGTCAGAGAATCATGAGGGTTGGAAGGGACGTTCAGAGATCATCTCGTCCAGCCCCCTGCCAGAGAAGGGTAACCCAGAGCAGGTCCCACAGAAATGCATCCAAGAGGGTTTGAAACACCTCCAACGAAGGAGACTCCTCCACCTCTCTGGGTAGTCTGTTCCAGGGCTCTGCCACCCTCACGGGAAAGAAGTTCCTCCTCATTTTCATTTGAAAGTTCCCATGTTCCAGCTTATGTCTGTTGCCCCTTGTCCTGTCACCAGGCACCACTGAGAAGAGCCTTGACCCCATCTTCTTGCCACCCACCCTTCAGATGTTGTTCTGCATTGTTGAGGTCCCCTCTCAGTCTACTTTTCTCCATGCTGAACAGCCTTTCCTCAGCAGAGAGGTGCTCCATGCTCTTGATCATCTTTGTAGCCTCTGCTGGACTCTTTCCATCAGTTCCCTACACTTCTTGGTCTGGGGAGCCCAGAACTGGACCCAGGGCTCCAGATGGGGACTCACTAGGGCAGAGCAGAGTTGGAGGATGACCTCCCTGGGCATGCTTTTAATGCACCCCAGGGGATGACTTGCCTTCTGTTAAGTCAGATTCTTACATCTTCTTGGCCACAACAGTATTATTTCAAGTTTTCACTCAAGCCATGTACCAAACACTGCATGGTGAATTTTTAAGAGGTTGTAAGGCATTTCTCTTTTCTTGGTCACTCAGGTATAGGTTGAGAAGTTTCTGGCTTTCTTTAGATTTGTATAATTGATTTTTCATTTTGAGCAGGCAGTGCTTAGTTACTATTATAGGATTAGCTGCATAGCTGACTAATTTGTCTTTTCTGTATTGTTAAACCTTCTGTCTGCTTCTGTGGATTTTACTCTGGATTTCACTATTTCACTGTCTAGTTTTCCGTGAACAAACCACCACATTGTTAAAAACCTTCTGATGATATTAACTGTCAGTACTACTGACTGAACTCAGAAGAATGTAATATTTTTAGGCTGAGTTATTTGGATTGGAGCCAGGAAAAAAAAATCTGGAAACATTCCAAGAAATCAGAAATACCAGACACTTAAAATTCCGGTATGACAACTAAGAAACAAGCAAGAGTAGATCACATTGAAAAGCATCTCACAAACTCTCATTCCTTTGGAAAAATGACAAGGATTTGGATATCAGAATTAGATATGTAGTGGGACTGTAGTGTTAAATGTAGACAGGAAGACATCAATACCCTTCCGTATTTAGAGATTTGACTTGATGTACTTCCATTGAAAAACAGAGCAAGCCCCTCGGATCCCTACCACATACACATATTTTTTCCTTCATGAGTCCACATCCTGAGTTTAACTGGCCAACACTGCCACTGAAATCAAAACTGCTGGACCCAGGGTTCTTTTCAATACGAAGTCATTAGTTTCTTTTTGGCACACTCAGGCAAACATGCATAGTCCCAGTTCCGTGTACATTCCCCTGTGTTATATCCCTATTCTCTTAAACACGGTGTCCCACTGATGTAACGTGGCCTACTCGACATAAATAGATGGGACATGTCACCACATGATGCGTCACTGTGGACATAGGAACAGATGTGCTCTTCAGGAATTCGTGGCTAAAACGTCTGTAATATGTGATCAAAGAAATATTTATTTTTCAAAAGTGAAGGATTTACTCCCCACAAAAATGTCGCTCTGGTAAAGTTCATGCCTTTCAGTACTTTATGCTTTTAATAACTATGGTGAATATTGTATCATAAAGCTCCTGCTGGCTAAATTGCCTTGGAATCATGAGAGTATCTTTCAAAACATTACAGCCACCTAAATATATTTCAGACACCTGTGGAATCATTTCACAGAATCACAGAATCACAGAATCTCAGTCTGAGCCCAGTAGCAGCCTTTCCTTAGGAAAATCCTCCTTCAAAGATAAGGCAAACTTTGGGAAAAAAAACGTGGAATGGAGTTCAACTGATGCGCTTAGATTTCTGCAGAAGCTTCAGTCCATTGCATTCTAAAAATAAAATAAATTTTAAAAAGCTGTATATTTTCAGGAGGATCTTTTTGCAAGATCTAAACACCACAGAACAGAGGAGCTTTCACAGTGATTATCTTTACTACTCCAAAGTAATTTTATCTATTGACTTTGAATTTTTGAAAAAATCGCTGTAGAAGACAAGCCAGGATGGTAAAATTTAAGCGTTAGAGTCTCAGTCTTTGAGTTATTGATGATAAAGGGGTGATTGCCATGTATTTTATAGGCAAACTCAAGTTTATTGAGAAAAAAAATGGGACCTTTGCTTATCAATGTGTACTTTCTTAATTGTTACTTAAATGTGGTTAATAATGGAGCAAATAGTGGCTTCTCTAACTATGGAAGTAGATGAAAGGAGAATGTTGGCAGGGGAAAGAAGCAGAAAAACAGAGATTTCCTATCTTTTTGAGGAAGAATATTGAGCAGGCCCTAAGCTCCCCTAAGGACTATGAAAAGAACATTATTATCAGTTTTTATTCAAGGCTCTTAATACCTCGCTTTCTGTTCTTTTGGTGTTTTGCACTGAAATATGACAGAAATATCATTTGTTACAATAGGAGTGAAGAGATGTGACCAGGTCACCATGGCAAATATTATGTCCCAAGTCTGAAGAGGCTCAATGTAAAGTAGTTCTCCCGATTTACGGTTCCGAGTGCTGTGCCCTAAGATTGCTGGAAACAAAAAGAGTTTTCATGTCCTTTTCCCATGATGCCTCTTAAGTCCTGAACAATGGAATTGTCTTGCTTGGCAGGAGGAATAGACAATCTGCGTTGTTTTTCACTCAGGAATGAAATTGAATGTTTCTTGCTGCGAAGAGTTTCCATTTACCCCATTGTTCCGGACAAATTGATTGTCTCTGTGGTAACAGACCCATGCCAAGGGATGAGAAAAGTTAAGTCATCTGTGATTAAGATTCAGTCAGTTTTAAACACTGAGTTTCTGGAGGCACTCAGATGAACCCGAGGAGGAATCATAACTACTGAAATACAGAGGGTGGGTAGTGGACTTCTTAATACCACTGAATACCCACTTCAGGGCATGCCCTTGTGCCTGAAATTGTTGGGTGGTGGTGTTCTGGTGGTGTTTTTTTTGGGTGTGTTGTTATCAGTGTGTGGTGGTGGTGGTGGAGTTTTTACTTTTGTTTTTTGTTATGGTTGGACGCGATGATCTTGAAGAGCCCTTCCAGCCATGAAGATTCCGTGATTCTGGAAATGGGATTAGTGGATTAATCTTTATTCTGTAATTTACAATTCTTTTTTCATGTGGCTTTAATATCTGAAACTGTATGCATATTGCTAGATAGAGATTGTCTCTTCCAGATTCAAACTTTCATTTACACATCACTGGGTAGTCATCAAATGACCTTAACCTTTGCACTTAGATGAGGTATTCTCTAAAGACTACCTTAAAATTCATTACCTCCATAGATAAACATTATAAGGATTGATCTGTGGGGGTCATTCCACTTTGAAACACAAATTCAGTGTATTATTCCTTCACAGTCACAGAATCCCAGACTGCTCTGGGGTTGGAAGGGACCTATGGAGATCATCAAGTCCAACCCACTGCCAGAGCCAATCCACCCAGAGCAGGTCCCACACGACTGTGTCCAGGCAGGTTTGGAATGTCTCCAGAGACAGAGACTCCACCACCTCTCTGGGCAGACTCTGCCAGGGCTCTGACACCCTCACAGGAAAGAAGTTCCTCCTCACGTTGAGATGGAACTTCTTCAAGTTTGTGCCCATTCCCTCTTGTCCTGTCACTGGGCACAACTGAAAAAATACTGGTCCCATCCTCTTCGTGGTCATTTAGATTTTACTACTACGTGTGTCTTTCTTGCTACTTGTGTATTTTAAATAAGTATAGTTACGTGAATAATTTGTAAAAGAGTTACATGAATAATTTGTAAAATAAGCAATAAACATAGATGGTTCATGTTATAAGACTTTGTTTATAAACAATTTAGGTTGAATCCATTTGGATTTTGACATTTTCAAGAAGTACACCCTTGATTATTTTTTTTTCCCTATTAAGGGAGCAGCTCTGGGCTGTTTTCAGGAGGACTGTAAGTTTTCAGGAGGCAGAGTTTTCTTGGTTACTTTTTCAGGGCTGCTCATGATCTGGAGATTTTCCACAGGAGTGGTAAGCTACAGTGTGGAAAATGCTCCTATTAAACATTTGAAAACAGTAGCAGCCACCATATGATGTTGCTCTCCCGATGTCCTTAATATCTTGTTTAGCTTTCAGAGAAAGAGATAACAGAGCTGAAAAATAAACAGCTTTACAGATACAGGTGCAAGTAACTTTTTTTTTACCATATAACTGTAATCAAGTTATATAAAAGTCATCACATGGAATTCAGAAGCAAAGCTTCTACATTAAACAATTAAAAGATATGAAATTAGGAAGGTAAATATTTTTATAACCTTGACTGTGTGATATAGTATTTCAAAGCAGCCTTTTAAAGTTGCTTGCTTTGCTTCAGTGAGAAATTTGACCTCATTCAGCCAAAACCTCCGTCTGTTTTGAGGCCCTTAGACATTATAATGTGACTTGATACATAAGCTAGGTTTTTTCCTTTAAGGTTACAGAAAGAAACAGACCTGTCTCCTCCTACGTGGACCTTCCAGATAGTGCTGTCAACATCCTCAGGATGCAGTTTTCATCTTCAACTGCTCATTAAATGAATGCCTGTTCCTGGGAAACTCAAACTCTACTGACCTCCTTAAGCCTTTGTTCAGATTATAATCACTAAAGTCATTCATTCAGGAAAAATAGCATGTGACATAGGAGAATAATTACAATGAACCAACACAGCTTTAATTTGGATTACCTAAGACTGAAATACTGAATGAATGATCAATCCCTGGTGGGGAAACTCTCATCAAACAAGTGCGAAGTATAGTTGAATAACGAATAAATCAAGGAAATTACACTTAACTAATGAACAGTAGCTGAACAGAAAAATATGTTCAATATGTGAGACAGTAAATAATTCATTTGGGAAAAAGGATGTTTAAGGATGTCTGAATATTTCCAAAAGCAGACACTGTCCTGCCTGGGCCTTGTTAGAAGGCCTCTCCTCTAAAGTAATTATTTATTAAAATAATTTTCAATATATTTATACGCTATTCTACCTAATAGATGTTATTGTCTTTATTTAGTCTGACCCTATCCTCCTAATGGCAAGTCTTTGAATAAGCTATGGAGGGGAGATCTGTCATGTGGACAACTTTAATTTTTGCAATTTGAGACAAAAATATTCTTTTCCTGCTAGAAGGTTTGGCATGGTAGATGCAAGAGATTCTCTTGGTCCTTTTGGATGTATTGAGTTTCTTACATTTCTTTCTCTATTTCTTTCTACCAGGGCAACAACAAAACAGTGACCCTCAGATTGCCTGGGAAGTTCATGTGGTTCCCACATTCAGAAATAGGCCACTATGGCCATAGGTCACTCCTCTGACCAGCAATTGCTTATTTTACTTCTGAGTTTGTAACACTAAGAGTTCAGGATGGAAGAGAAATTTTGCTCATTGTTACCACCCCTTTGTGAACAGAATTAGTACTGACTACTGCTAACCATGCACAGCTTATTTCCCGTTATGAACTGCTTATAAGTATTTTTAGCAGCCTTTTGGGCTACAAAAAAAGGCAATTAAACCAAGTAGACTGAATCTGCTACCCAGGAGTTTGACTTCGAAAAAGACTGAACTCTTCTCAAGCACAGAAATGAATCACCACTGGTGCAGATGTACTGTATGGGTCAAGACAAGGACAGTCATTGTGTGTATAGGCAGGCGTATATTTTTTGCTCTCTAGCCCCAAGTTTTGAGCTGGAAAAAGGCAGAGATGTTGAATGAGTTGGGATGTATCATTATTTCCTTCCCACACCAAGCATAGCTCCAGATGTACACATTTACCAGGCATCCAAGCGCTGCTCAAATGATCCGTATTCCAGGTGATATGCCCATGGTAGGTTTAAGACAACACCATGAAACATTCATGTCTTGTGATGTAGTGTGGTAGAAGAAAGCAAATCCATAAACAATTTGCATAAGACAGAACACTGTTATATGTATCTAGATCCAGGCAGATCGTTCAGGCTTACTTGGCTGCCCAAAAGGAGACAGTCTGGAATTAAATAATGTGAGAGAGACTACATGAGAGTGGCTACTTAAGAAATGTTTTTCCAATTAAAGGTTGAAATGTATTTGGAGCGTGCAAAGTAGATTTGCTTGAATCTGACTGTTGGATGCTGTCAGGCTTTTGCTTCTCAGCTCCTGCTCCTGACTCCTTAGAATATTCCAGGAAAGTCAGCACTTTCACAGAATTGCATAATGCTCTGGGGTTGGAAGGAACCTCTAAAGATCATCCATTCCAATCCCCTGCCAGAGCAGGGCACCCAGAGCGGGTCCCACAAGAACATGTCCAGGTAGGTTTGAAATGTCTCCAGACACAAAGACTCCACAACCTCTCTGGGCAGCCTCTTCCAGGGCTCTGCCACCCTCAAAGGGAAGAAGTTCCTCCTCATATTTAGATGAAACTTCTTATGTTTAAGTTTGTGCCCTGAAAAAAGACTGGCCCCATCCTCCTGACACCCAACCTTTAAGTATTTTCAGATATTATTTACAGACGTTGATCAGATCCCTCCCTCAGTCTTCTCTTCTCCATACTAATAAGACACAAGTCCCTCAGCCTTTCCTCATCAAAGAGATGCTCCAGGCCCCTCATCATCTCTGTGGTCCTCTGCTGTACCTTCTCCAGCAGTTCCCTGTCCTTCTGGAACTGGACTTCCAAGTCTTTTTCCTCAGAGCTGCTCTCCAGCAGGTCACCCCCAACCTCTCCTGGTAAGGGGGTTTATACCTCCCCAGGTGCAGGACCCTACACTTGCCCTTGTTGAATTTCATTAGGAAAAACAAAATTTCAGGAAAAAGAAATAAAAAATTACCATTGTTTGATTATAGGTATCCATCTGGCATAGGTTACATGCCAGATAACACTCTCTCTCTGCTCTTTTGTGTGTAGAGAAGTCTTTTACTGCTGAGACAGTTCCCACCAGAGCTGTGCTGTCCCTTGGCTGGGAGGGGGAAAGTGCTGAGGAGGCTGGGGACTGCAAACAACCTCTCCTCAGACTTTTGTCACAGGAAAGTACCTCTCACTTTAAATAAAATGAAAGTAGGTAAAAATTAGATTAGATCTGTCCGTGGAAGTCATTGATAACTCAGATGAAGACAATGCACATGCTGTAAAGTGCATCTCTTCGGTGCCGAATCATCTTTTATCAGCATCTGTTAAAAAAGAAAGAAACAGACAAAGAGGTGGTGCCAGCTACTTGACACAGACGTCATAGAATCATAGAATCATTTAGGTTGTAAGAGACCCTTGGGATCATCAAGTCCAGCCATCAGCCCTACTCTACAAGTTCTCTACACCACACCCCTCAACACCACATCCAATCTACTCTTACAGTCAGGGATGGGGACTCCACCCCCTTCCTGGGCAGCTGATTCCACTGACAGTACTCCTTCTGTGAAGAATTTTTTCCTCATGTCCAGCCTAACCCTACCCTGCTGCAGCTTGCAGCCATTCCCTCTTGTTCTATTGCTGATTGCCCGTGAGAAGAGACCAGCACCAACCTGCCTACAATGCCCTTTCAAGCAGTTGTAGAGAGGGATGAGGTCTCCCCTCAGCCTCCTCTCCCTCAAACTAAACAATCCCAACTCCCTCAATTGATCCNAGTGTTTTCTATATCCTATCGACATCATCAATGAAGATATTAAAAAGGAAAGGCCAATGAAGATATTAAAAAGGAAAGGCCTCAATACTGAGCCCTGAGGAACCACTTGTGACCGGCCGCCAGCTGGATTGAACTCCATTGAGCACCACCCTTTGGGATCGTCCTTCCAGCCAGTGCTCAATCCAGCAGATCGTACGCTCATCCAGGCCATGAGCAGCCCGTTTTTCCATGAGAATGTGGTCATTGGGGTCTTTAGTTTAGTAGGGTACAAATATACCCTAAAATTAAAACCTGGCACTCTGTTTATTTCTGCTCTTCTCGCAGCTGTCAATAAACTCCCGACAACGTAGTCTCTCTATTAACCTTCCAATGTCAGCTGCTCCTGTGGCCAACTCTAACCTGCTGTGAATGGGTTTCATTGAGTTTCCCCACCCTCTGTATACAGTAGCCCGACTATCCAGGAACCATATTTTATTTTCAGCTTCCGTTTCTTTTCCACTGAAAATCAGGAAAAAAACCAACAAAAATGAAACCAAACCTAAAATGCATTCTTCCCGCTGCGTTCCAGTGTTAGCATGTTTTTAAATAATGCAATATCTTGCATTTCTATAGTATTGACGGAATGGGTTTGCAGAATCTCACACAGAGGGAACTCTTTGCACCACTCTGAAGAACAGCCAGTCAGTTGAAAGCCCGGAGCTGTTTAACTGGGCACAGTAATCCCATACAACAGTTCTACTCACTGCATCTCCCTCTAATGGGGAGGGAGTGGGAGGTCTTAAAACAAATGAGTCGTACAGAAAAATACTGGATCCTCTGGGGGTGATAAATCTGCGGGGCTGCAAATCAAGGGCATGTGATGTGGTAGCAACACATATGATGCACTTCAGGCTCGTGCCACAGAGTCCTTCCCTCTCAGCCCCATTCCTCTTGGCCTCCTCCTTTTGCTATACATCATTTAAGCATTTCTTACTTTTGGTTTTCTGGGACTGGTTCTTTCAACTTGACCCAGACAGGTCTCTACAGCCTGTGTTATGTGAGGCTCATTGGCTCCCGCCTCCTAACTCTCCTTTTGAGCTACTAAGAATTCACATTTATGCAAAACATTCCCTTCCTTGTGGGTTTAAGAGACATATTTTCTCATATCAAGTCCGACTCTTGCCTCAGATTATGAAAAATAAATACAGAAATTAGAACAATATCTTGAGGGAGCTGAGGTAGGAAATAGGGTTTAGCCTTTCATTATAAATCCTGGCACAAGTGGCAGCTACAAATAGCAGGCTCTGATGTGTAAAAATATATCATGCATGGAAAACAAGCACACGTGTCTAGTGTAGATGTGCACAACTCCCGTGTTTTGTTGTGGTTTTGCATCAGTTCAGTTGGGTCACACCAACCCCCTGCAGCACTCCAGGTTGGGGGAAGAGTGGCTGGAGCTGCCTGGCAGAAAAGGACTTGAGTGTGTTGGTGGACTGTGGGCTGAACATGAGCCAGCAGTGTGCCCAGGAAACCAAGAAGGGCAACAGCACCCTGGTCTGGATCAGGAACAGTGTGGGGAGTAGGACTGGGACAATGATAATTCCCCTGTACGGGGCACTGGTGATGCCCCACCTCAGGTGCTGTGTGCAGTTTTCATAGAATCATAGAATCACAGCATGGTTTGGGTTGGAAGGGACCTTAAAAACCATCCAGTTCCAACCCCCTGCCATGGGCAGGGACACCTTCCACCAGACCAGCTTGCTCCAAGCCCCATCCAGCCTGGCCTTGAACCCCTCCAGGGATGGGGCAGCCACAGCTTCTCTGGGCAACCTGTTCTAGTGCCTCACCACCCTCACAGCAAAGAATTTCTTCCGAAAATCTGTTCTAATAGATAAAATGATATGTATTATAAAATGTCTGTAATTTGGATTTAAGATTTCAGGGTAAATTTGCAAGGATTTAGCTGCGAAAATATGTCTCATGTAAAATTAGCTTAGTGAGGAGCATGGACCTTAAAAAAAGTTACAAGAATTTTAGCATGTCCACATGCAAAATACAAGGTAGGTGGACTCGCCTCCCTCAGCCAATGAACACTTGAAGATTTCAGTCATTTTTTTACTACCTAAATGCTTTGAAAAAGTAATTTCTGTCTATAGGGAAAGGATAAGGGACCGAGGCGAAGTATAAACTCCGAACTATGTAGCCATTTCATCTGTACCATTTGCATAGTTGCATAGGGCTAATTAAGTTTTTCTTATTAGGGTTGGCAGTAACTATAGGCAGGGTAACTTGCCAAGGTTGGCATGACCTCAGTTGTTTACAGCATTTAATATGGAATGATGGCATATTTAAGCTTTATTCTGTCAAATGTTTTCAGCGACAAATAATTTCTGTGTTGTTTCTGATCCAGCAACTGGGAAACACTCCAAGCAAGGAGATTAGATCTATCTGGTTTAAACGAGCCTCTTAGAATTACTGGAAAATGCTCACATAGGAATGAAAACATCACAACATCATGTTATATAAATACTGGTTTTAGGCTGCTGTTGCAAAATACAAACTGAAAATAGTGCCACGGATCTTTAATACCGAAGTTTAAGTCCATCCCTCATAAAGGTAAACCCACCCATCATTGTGCTAAAACATTCTACGTTCTTTAATGTCACAGCATTATCGATCCTGCAGGAAGGTCTTCCACTGTCAGACGTCGACACAATATTCATCCGTGTCGGGTATCCCTGCGATAGCTGTGCCTGCAGCCTGAAAGCCCAAGAAACTAGAAGGGAAACAATATAAGCATGAAAAAAGCTTACTAATTGCTCAGTCCATAATGATAGGACCTCAGTGCAGAAGGGTTTGCTCTCTGTGGGACCCCCTCAGAACTTGTGATTATTAATTACTCGAAAGTTCTTTGAAAGGGTGAATGTTGTGGCACTGCATAATCACCAGAGCTTTGATTTTTCAGTATTATGTTGTTCTACCTGGCTCTTACCTGCTGTACAACAGCAGAAGGCTGCTGAAATAAACCTAACTCTGCGATAAAAGCCAAGAATACCAGAAATGTCAAAAGAGAAACCTGAAAAATAAAAACGAGAAAAACATATAAATGAAATTATTAACAGCCAGCTTTTTCTTTGTCTTCTGGGTTTGATTTTCTGCTTGATCTTACCACTGTGTTTTGCCATTCTGTAGTGATAATTATTGCTTCTGAATGCTGTGGTAGGGAGAAGAGAGAGGGACAAGAAGGTGGAAGAATAATCATGAGTCCTGGAACTTGGAGAAAGATGTGGAAAAGACAGTCAGGAAAATTACAGCTCTTCCATTTTCCCTTCCCTTCCCTCCCCTTCCCTTCCCTTCCCTTCCCTTCCCTTCCCTTCCCTTCAAAGATTTTGTTGTTCTCTTCTGCTAATTAATGTGTTTTGGTTTTTTTTCCCTACTCTAAAATCTTCATGTGCAAGGACAAAGACATTTCAACAAAGGGAAGGATTTCATTCTCTAAGAGACCATTCTTCTGTGAGATGTATATTTTTCAATCAACTTTCAGGATTTCCTTTAGCCTCTACCTGCCAGGTGGTCTTTCTTTTCTAACCTGTTTAATCATGTATGACAGTTTACTGGATGAATGCTTTTGCCTTTCCAATGAGACGCTCTGACTTCATATTTCAATCTTCATAACCCTTGTAAGCTTTCTCCAGTGATTGATTAAAACAGATATATATTTATGGCCTACATAAAGGATAACTTATTATAACGTTCTAAAGTATCTCAAGCATGCAAAACCAAGGGTGAAAGGCTGGCCCCACAACAGCAAATCTCTTATCACGTCTGAGGGGCTGAGGTTTCAACCCAAGAATGAAGAGAAATTATTTACGGTGGCACTGGGGAATATGACTATGAATAATTTGGTGAAATTAAGACGGAATAAATTCCTATCAGGAAGATATATCATGTAAGGCATCAGTATATCAAGGGAAGTAATGGAAGATCTATAGATTCAGACATTTTAAACTAGCTTTGAAGAAGGACTAGATAGTAATGCAGTGAGAAACTTAATTGATTGCTTACGAGATTCAAGAGAATTATTGTTCAGTTCTTATTGTTCAAAAGAGCCTCTATCAGTGTCTGTTAATCCTATCTCAGTTATTTTTCCTAATAAAATAAAACTCACAGTCTGTCTGATGCATTTTTGTTTGTGCTTGTTTGGAATTTAGTGATCCCATGGAATCCCATTGGAAGGAAGGAGAGGGGTTTAGCAGCTCAAAACTTGTAGAAAGAGTCAGGGAGATAGAAGACAACAGTCACATCTAATAACCTTGATGAAAACCTAATAAAACGTTAGAGAATCCATACGGCAGAGAAAATCTGGTAGCCAAGTTTCATCGTTCCATCATTCACAGATTTAATTTTTTTAAATTTCTTTGTTTTGCTAAATGCCTTAAGAACTAACATAAACAGACAAAAAAAGCGCAAGCAATTCAAGTCTACAAGTTTTTGTCCATCAATGGCTCAGTACTGGACAGCTGAAATACAGATATAATTCTACAGAAATATTTCTCGGTGTCATTTAAGAAAAACATGATTGGAAGAAGTGTGGTGTTTATTACAGTTTAAATACAAAGCCGAGATACAATCTCTAGTACAACTTCCTTTTGTGGGCTGCCTATGGTGGATTGGGCAGAGAATGTTAAGAAAAAATTCTTACTCTTGACCTAATCTGTACTAATCTCAGGCATAAATTTACCTTTAGGTGTAAAAACCCACCACCTTCGCAGTTTTCCTCTTACAATTCTGTGTTCTGTACAAGTGCTTTTCCTGTTAACTCACAGCCTTTTAGATCTTTCTGACTGTATTTCCTCACTCTAAAAACAATGCCATAATTTAGCTTATTTATGCAGTTTCTTTGGGTCTGTGCAGCAAAGACATGGAAGTTTCTGTAGCCCATGGCACAAACATATTAGATGCAAACTATCCAGATTCCTTGACTTTCTAGATTGAAAGATCAAGTACTTATTTCCTTAATGGAGGGTAAACCACTTAATAGATAAGGCTAGGCAGCATGAAATAAAATCAGAAAATGGAAGCTACTGAACAAAGAAAGACTATTATTTTCACATCCATGGAACTCCTTGCCATAGGAAACTGCTTGTAGATTCACCAAGCAACTGGGTAAATGTACGAAAGGGAAGCTTGTCGGTGCCTACTACATACCAACATACTCCTTTGCTTCAAAAAAATTCACATTAAGGGTCAGCAACATTCAGTGAAACCACCAGCATGTCCTTGTCCTGCTTATAGTGTCCCCTGGTCAGAGTGTCTCCTGCATCAGAGAAAGGATGCTGAGTTCAGGGAATGCGTCTGACCTCTAATAATCCTTGCAAATGTTTTTTCATGTTCTTCCTTTCCTCCCTTGTCATCTCCTCCCAGTAACACTCCTGAAGTCATGCTTTATGTTTATCCTAACATAATCTCACTTGCATGAATGTACAACAAAACATTTTCCAATAATGCTCTGAGATAATTTCAAAAAGAAGTAAGTAAATAAATAAATATATGAATATAAATTCAACTTTTCATCAGGAACTGGCAATTTAAGTTTACCTGATGTCCAACATTTCATACATGGAATCTTAGATCAGGATCAGCAACAAGACAAGCAGTTGTTTAGTATTCTCATTTTTCAAAGAGCGATAAGGAAGGAAAAAGTGCAGAGTGTTTTATTTTCATCATGTGGCATTTTTCTGCTGTAAAGATAAGGGCAGTGGATTTCTGATTTCCAGGTAATAAAGCT
>VZTM01026709.1:328830-363865 GCA_013400555.1 Jacana jacana | reverse complement strand
GTTTCTAAAATGTTCTAAAATGTCATAATCTTTCCATAGCTGGAAGGTGTGTATCTCCCACAATCACCTTTCTTAACTCCAAAAACAATATTCAGGAGAAGTAGGTATTTTTATTTAGCTAGTTAGCTGGTTAGTTTTATAGCAAAATGATACATAATAAGGAGATGAAAGACTTTCTGTTGCCAAAGGTGGAGAAAAGGGAAAAAATGTTAAACAGAATCAAATNAATCTCACTTGCATGAATGTACAACAAAACATTTTCCAAGAATGCTCTGAGATAATTTCAGAAAGAAGTAAATAAATAAATATATGAATATAAATCCAACTTCTCATCAGGAACTGGCAATTTAACTTTACCTGATGTCCAACATTTCATACATGGAATCTTAGATCAGGATCAGCAACAAGACAAGCAGTTGTTTAGTATTCTCATTTTTCAAAGAGCGATAAGGAAGGAAAAAGTGCAGTGTTTTATTTTCATCATGTGGCATTTTTCTGCTGTAAAGATAAGGGCAGTGGATTTCTGATTTCCAGGTAATAAAGCTTATATAATTGATTTGTACCAAATGAAAGTTGAAATTCTTTCTCTCTAATAACCTTTTCGGTAAAAAAAAAAAAAAAAAAAATTATACAAATTTAAAAAATGAAACAATTAGAATTGTGGAGGACCCCATCAAGGTCAGATATTATTTATCGTGCCAGCACTTTAAAGCTATCATCAATCATCAAAGCCCAATTTCAAGCTAAAGACAGTTTCCAAACTCTCATGCTAGGCCACAAAGCTACAAATAACTCAACCTTTTGCCTTTGCACCTTAATATGAACTTCTGATATGAAACGTGCACATATCCTTCCTTTGCACTCTTTGATAATTTTATACAGTAGACTCGGCATTTGAAAAAAAAAAGGGGGGGAAAAATCCTGATTCTCACTTTCTGCATTATTAGAGAAGAAAAAATTGTGAGTGTTGGTCAGATCTCCCCTTGTACGTGTGTCCCACCTTTCAGCCTCCAGAAGTTCCTCAGAGTTCATTGCACAGCCTGTTACGCACCGATACCAAGAAGGCTCCTGGAGAATCTGCCACTGAAGACAGAGAGCAAGCTACGAAAATAAGGTTGTTCTCCTCCTCAGAGTAGCTGTGTTTTAAAATGAGTGTCACTGGGGCCCTATCTTAAAATACTTTAAGAAAAGATGAAATGAGCAAGTGAAATAAGAGCAATCCTCAGGAAATACGTAAGCATGAACTTTTGTAAGCAGTAGGGACATGGGAGTTTTTCTTTGCATCCTTCTCCCTGGTTTTACAGATTATGTTCACGCCTCCTTCTCTGTTTACATCCCAAGAGAAAGACGCCCCTTGCATACAGAGTTAGAACTAACTCTCCATGAAAGTCAGACAATGTCTCATAGTGCAGGAAAAATGAAAAATTGTCTAGGACAGGACAGGATTCGATGTCAGAAGGAATTAGATCTTTAATCTTTCTTTGGGTTCAGACATTAGTCTTTCCTGATGGCCGGGATTCGTCAAGTCCTGCTGGGAATGAACTACTGAAATTTCTTCCCTGCTTTTTTCGTCTTCCAGTTTCAAACATCAGGCAGCTCTTGTTCTCACTTGGGCTGGTTTCTTGCATCTTGTAGCTTCCAGAGTTTGACTTTTTTGCCTGTTTGGTAGTCATGGTCCTAATGCAAAAAGTAAATTGTGTAGGCTCTACTTCCAATCTGCAGTATGTCTGTTATCCCTAATAACTCCTAACTTTTGAGCATATCTCTGAAGTCCAAGACTTGCACAACAGAATTTGCAGACTCAACACCAAGAACATACCGTGGAGTATTTCCTATTTCAATATTTCTTTGCTGAAAATTATGTCTGGCATGCACACAATCTAGACAAAGGCTGGAAATGGAGGAGAAGGAAGGAAGTTATAAAGTAACCAATGCTGGAAAAATCTGCAGAAGTCTGGACTTTTTTATACCGCACAGAAAATCTGAGATACGTGTTACTTCACTTCACGGCCGTATTGGTACCTCTGACAACAATAACCACAGAAACCTCACAAAATAAATGGCAAGTCTAGAATTTCTATGAATAAACTTTGATCTTAAAGTGTTTTTTTTCTCTCTNTAATTTTGAACTATTTTGTTTATGCTAGGTCCTTCTTTTTTTTTTTTTTTTTTTTAACATGGCTGTGTGTCCTTTACCATACCATTCTGTCAGTAAAACTTTAATTGAAAGACAATCTTGGTGAAAAGAGATATTTCCCATACAGAGTGACTCTCCTAAGACTTGAGGCTTTATTTGAGAGCTTTAAATTCCAGATGAGGAATATTTTACTTTTGACCTACCAGAGCAATGTGCTGAGAATAATTTCCACCGATTGCTACATTCATGTCAAACAAGGAGTGCTGTCAACCCCTTAACTTTGCAGGGCTGATTTCAGAATTCATGTTTTAATAAACTATCAGTGCAATAAACCACTATTATTACTACTACTCCACTATTGACAGTTTCCTTTGACTTCACTCAAGTAAAACTTCTGTGGGGAAGAAGGATTTCTGCCTGTTTAGGGGCTGAAGGATTTTGCTTCTGTTATTAAAAAGTAATTTATAGAGAGTTGTAAATGTACCCATCATTTTACAAATGTGGTATAAGATACATTCCTTGCCCTGAAGTGCTTATAGTCTAAAATAGGAAAAAGAGAAATGAAGACCAGACTCAGAAAAACAATGTATACAGAGTGTGGTGTGAGGAATAAGAATGAGGTAGATGGGAAGGGCAAATGGTTAGAAGAACTGCTCCTTGTTAAAGTCCAGACCTTATGGAAGGTGAAGATGGTGATAAGGATTTGGAGACTGACTCACTGTACAATTTCTGCACACAACTCAGTGCAGTGACCAACTAGTGGTCAGTCACTGGAATGGGTTACCCGTGGAGGTGGTGGAATCGCCATCCCTGACTGTGTTGAAGAGTCGTTGAGATGTGGTGTTGAGGGATCTGTTGTAGGGGAGAACTTTGTAGAGTGGGGCTGATGGTTGGACTCGATGATCCCAAGGGTCTCTTCCAACCTGAATGATTCTATGATTCTATGATTTGACCGGGGACACAGGTGTCTGTCTGAGTAAATGGGAGAATAAAAGGAAAAACGGGAGAAGGAGATGGAAGGAGTATAAAGTATAAAGTATAAAATCAAAGGCCTGGGACAAACAGGCAACAGGTAAGAATGACAGAACTCAGGGTTTGGGTCATAGAATAGAATCATAGAATCATTTTGGTTGGAAGAGACCCTTGGGATCAGTGTCATTTTACTTTGCTTTGTGCCCATGATAACAGCACATAGGGCTTTTTCTCTGACTACTTACTGGGCAAGCATCAAAGCATTTTTCCAACTTGACACTAGACATTGAGGTGAAAGCGTTCCTTACAACGTCAGAACTGCTTATTTCTTTACCAGACAATCTATTTCAATCAGTATGACTTACTTTTTCCAAAAGGCATAGAGTAATCATTCTAATGGGTGTGTGTGTTCTTCCCATCGTTGCTGGCTCTGCTTTAAAAACCACTGCTGAAACTCAGCCCTTGGAGCATCTTCAACACTCTCCTCTGGACCCCTTCCAACATGTCCATGTTCTTCTTTTGCTGGGAAATCCAGAGCTGGATGCAGTGCTCCAGGTGGGGTCTCCCCAGAGTGGAGCTGAGGGGCAGAATTCCACCCCCCTGCCCTCACACTGCTGGCCACATTACTGGGGATATAGCCCAGGACGGAGTTGCCTTTCTGGGCTGCCAGTGCACATTGCCAGCTCATGTTGAGTTTCTCATCCACCAACAACCCACATCCTTCTCTTCAGGGCTGCTCTTCAGCCGTTCTCCATCCAACCTGCATTTGTGCCTGGGATTGCTGTGGCCCAAGGGGAGGACCTTGCCCTTGGCTTGGTTGAACTTCATGAGATTTTCAGAGGCCCACCTCTCAAGCCTGTCTAGGTCCCTCAGGATAGCATCCCTTCCCTCCAGTGTGTCCACCACACCGCCAAGCTTGGTCCCAGCAAATTTGCTGAGGGTGCACTCTATTCCACTGTGCATGTCCCCAAGAAAGATGTTGAACAGCACTGGTCCCAGTACAGACCCCTGAGGAATACTCGTCACTGGCTTCCACTTGGACATCAAGCCACCGAGGGCCACCCTTTGAGTGTGACCATCCAGCCAGTTCTTTAACCACTGAGTGGTCCATCCACAAAATCCATGACTATCCAATTTAGAGACCAGTTTTAGAGTTGGCCTCTGGAGGAGCACAACTCTTCCCAGGGACTACGGCCGCAGTTGAGGCTCCCTGGTTTAGAGACATAGCCCAAATGCAGACACCCTGTTGCATGAATATTGGTGAAACACAGACCTGTCACGGCTTCCTCTTCTGCATGTTTGTACTAACTCTCTGTAAAATTAATAAAACATTATTGCTATACTTTATTATCGTTATTACAGTTTTATGAACTTATGAATGAGATTATTTCCTGACATTGTAGGACATTTAACATTCCTACTTGCCTAATCTGCTAGAAAATGTTAGGTTTAAGCAAAAAAATGTGCTTATTCATGTAGCTGGAACATAAGAAAGGTATTTGAAATATAAGTCTAGACATTTTTTGCAAACTGTTAAAGAAACGTACAAGCAAAAATAGTAATTTTGGAATGTAAACGCCCTTTGAAGAAAGTTAACCTGGAAATTATCTTAAAGAACAAAACTGCAACCACAAATAGTGGTTTTTATTTTTTTAACCCGTTCAAGCAATACTTTTTAACTGTGGTACAAAGAATGGTAGCCAGGAAAGGAATGTTTATAACTTGATTTCCTATTTAAACTGATATTCAAGACACTCTGTTTCCCCTTTCCTTTTTGGAAGCAATAGTTAGACCCAATGTCCAAAACCATGTTCCAGTTTTATTTTTCAGACTCAAAACTTGACATTTAAGAAAAGAACCTGATTAAAATCTATGAGATCTCATCACTGACTTTGAATATTTAAGTCCTCTGAATCAAGCTTGCTGGGTTTTGTAAAAACAGTATTGCAAAACATAACAAAATTCCCTTTTACTTTCTTTCCTATATCCCTATTTTAGCTGAATCTTTCAGCTATGAAAAGCAATTATTTTTCTGACAAGTCAGACTGAAAAATGCAGGCTGCTAATTTTATGGGAGCTAATAATAAAGTAGTATACATTTTCCAAGTACAGAACCTTTGGGGTGTTTTCTTCCCTGGCACCTGATTTGTGTTTTTAAATTAGTCTTGCTCAGCAGAATGAACTTATAAAACAAAGAGAAACAATTGTTTTTTTTAAGAAGATAGACATGATCTGTTTAGCCTGGCTGTATTTCTCACTCGCAAGTAAATACTATTATAAAGAATTACTGTTTACAAAGCCGACTCCTGCGAAACTGACTGGGTTGTTGGTTACAGAGCGATCGCTGACTAGGGCTTGAGAACACATTGAGTCTGTTTGTTCTCAAAGCAATTGGCTTGGAATTAACTTTCTTTTACTCTTTTTGTCTCCACTGTCTATCAGGCAGTACAGCATGGAAATCTGTAATTTGCTATTTTGTTGTCAGCAAGACAAAACATCTTCAAAGACATTATCTTAAGGCTTGTGTGATTTGCAGGGTCATCACACAAGCCCCTGGGTGACACAAGTGAAATCACAAATTGGATTCAACTTCTGAATGAAACTGGTGGAATTATTATCTCAGGAGCAACTGTACAATTAAACAGCCCCAGCCATCCCATCAAGGTAATTACATGCATTAGACTTGCCTCAAATCATAGAATCACAGAATGCTTGGGGCTGGAAGGGACCTCTGGAGATCATCCACTCCAACCCCCTGCCAGAGCAGGGGTACCCAGAGCAGATCCCACAGGAACGTGTCCAGGCAGGTTTGAATGTCTCCAGAGACTCCACCACCTCTCTGGGCAGCCTCTTCCAGGGCTCTGTCGCTATCAAAGTGAAGAAGCTCCTCCTAAATGCCTGTCGTGTTGCCTGTGGTTGGTGTGACCGCAGTGCAGGACCTGGCACTTGGCCTTATTGACCCTCACATAAAGTGAACTTCACAGAGTGGAGAAAATCTGGTTTTGAAATTACCCACGCTAGTATAATATTTTAACTGATTGCACCTTAGATATTTTTGTTCCAAATGGAAAGCCACATCTTCTCACAGATTCCTGTGTTATATTACATACATTGTGATTTAAACTAATTTTCCAAAACAAAGAAGTGTGATATTATTTACCCATGCATTTTATTTCTGCTACAAATTCCTTATAGTGGAGGAAGCAAAGCATTGCAGCATTGTTCCTTGTATTCTAGGTGTAAAAAGGCCATTTTGCCATATAAGTTCTTTTTAGACATGTTACGAGATGAAACATTACAGCTTTTTCTCAAGCCTCCTGATGACACACACTACACTCCTTGATTAATCAAGCTTTCACTAATTCCTTCACCCTGTTTTTAGTCTAATTGATATAAAGAGTTCTCCTAACTTTTAACATGCAACAGTTGGACACATTTTTTCTAAGGATAAGCTCTGAGCATAATTTCTTTTTCCATCCTCTTCCTGGTCAATCACAGTCATTTGAAAGAAAAAAAAAAAGCCACATAACTCCCTACTCAATTAGACTCCTTTATTACATTTTATTTTCTAGTGACTTTTTAAGGGTCATCTACTGGGAGCAAAACTTTTTTCTGGTTTGTTTTCAGCTGTTTTTGCCATTGTTTGGGTTTCTGTGGGAGTGCTGCATTCCTCGTTCACTGGGCTGCCTGAGGAATATATGTGCAGCTGAGGCACGAGAAAGGAATGTGTGTTTTTATGTTCTTTCTTCCTTTAGAAATAGCAGCACAAAATAACCTGCAGAATCTCAGAATTATATGGGGTTGGAAGGGACCTTAAAGACCATCTGGTTCCAACCCCCTGCCCTGGGCAGGGACACCTCCCACCACACCAGGTTGCTCCAAGCCCCATCCAGCCTGACCTTGAACCCCTCCAGGGATGGGGCAGCCACAGCTTCTCTGGGCAACCTGGGCCAGGCTCTCACCACCCTCACAGCAAAGTATTTCTTCCTGAGATCTCATCTCAGTCTCCCCTCTTTCAGTTTAAAACTGTTACCCCTCATCCTATTGCTATACTCCCCGATGCCCGATGTGTCCCTGCCCTATTTATGAACCATAAATAATATCCACAGAAGAACTGCTCAGTGACAGTAAAGTTCATTCCAATTTAAAGTCGTTACCCCATGTCCTGTCACTGCGCTTTCTGACAAAGAGTACCTCTCCAGCTCTCCTGTAGACTCCCTTCAGAGGATCCTGCTCTTGTCCTGTCACTGGGCATCAACGATCTAAGAGTGACTGTTGTCCACCAACAGCACCAGGGCACAAAATTGGTTAAAGTTGTGCTGTCTTCAAGAATCCTCTGCAGATCCAATGGGTTATGCCTTCATTGCATTTATCACTCTGAGTTTTTATCTGATCACACCAGCTGAACACGAGTTGTGAACTACCGAGTCAGTCATTCAGGGGTGGTATTTTGGATCAAGATCATTTGGCAAACAGGATGCAAAGGCTTTGCAATAAATACCATCTTTGAAGACTATAGGAAAACTGATACCTGACTTAATCCTTTTGAAAACCATGAGGCAGGCAGGACTTCTACCAAGTTGTTCTTTCAGTGGCAGGAACACTGGTATCCCCTGCTGTCTGAAGAAATCAAGGCCATTCGGAGGAACCGAACTCTGCTGTGCATGTTGTGTTTTGATTAAGCATGCAGCCAGATTTCCTCCCGTCACCCACCACAACTTTTCCTTGGTTCACTGAGAATTCAGATCCTTGCTGCTTTACTATATCCTTAAAAAACTCCATGCTGAGGAATTTGTAAGCACAGACAGGCTGTGTCTCAATAGAGGCATCTAACTTACGAGGATGAGTCTTCTTGGGGAAGAAGCTTCCTCCTTCCTTTGGCAAGGTAATTCACAGGAGGAACCTGAAAAGGAGCCCAATACCCTTCTCCTCTTGATAATTTCAGTAATTTCTTTTAATAAAGAATATTTTTTTATAGAAAACTTCTTTGCCAGAAAATGGCCAATGGTATTTTCCTGGGTTAATAGAACCAGAGTTTAGGAACCTGTGGGTAGCCAGCGCTGCCCCGCCATGGTCATGAAACTGTTGTCAAACATGGAAGTTCTCCCTCCCTCAAAATCCTGCTATTTGTTAACGAATGACATCAAATTAATGGCGTCAAAAATTACATGTTGTGCAGCAATCTGCTAAATTGGCTAAAAGTCTGGGATGTTTAGTTATCTCACTGGCAGTGTGATCAAAGAGCTGAAAAATGCTTAAACTCAAAAAGGATGTTTTCATGAACAGATTGACCTACCTCATCGGAAACTGAGATCGATTTTTAGGCAATTTATGCAACAGGCATTTAGGATGTTCTCTAAAACAGGTTGTAGAGCAGTTATCAGGAAAAGGCTTTGAGCATGGGTATTTTTTTTTGGAGCTTCAACCTTGCTTTTTAAAATATCCTCTGCTACAATTTTTTTTTTTTTTGAGGGAATATGTAAGGATTACTTGGAAAAGATGCGTTCACCTAATATGAACTGGCTTGCTGGGAATAGACTTCAGTAAGTTTTGGAGGGATCTATTCACTGCTGGACGCAGAACTCTATAAACTACACCCAGAGTAGTTTCACATTTATCCACCCCGCGCAATGTGATAGCGCAGAGCGGGGAAGGCTCAGGTGCTGGACACACTGATAATAAATACTGCGCCTTTGAACCCTGGGGGTTTGCTTTGCAATTTCTCTGTTTTCCTTCACAGTCATCAGTTTGGTTTCAGATTCCTGTATACTCAGGTTAAAAACAAAACAAAACAAAAAAACCCAAACCCAAATTGGAAGAAATGGAAAAGCTCCACCTGTGTGCTACATATGATGGCAGAGACCCGAAATCACTGCTGTGTTGTCAAATTGTGTGTGTGTGTGCACGTGCAGGTAAGTTTTTAAAGGGATGGTGTACAAACCTGCTCTGCTTGAGAAAAAGATGGGTCAAAAAGCGTGCACAGCATGCTCTTGATTTTGGACTCTGAGTTAGTTAGAAATGACCAGGAGTAATAAGAGATTCATTCTCTAATAGACTGTAATTTATTTGTGTTTGTAAAAGTTAAGCTTTTTGTGACAATAATATGTCTTTCAGAGGTATCAGAAAAGTCAGTTATAATTTAAAAAAAAACCCTTACACTATAGAACATATATTATAGACTGTATTTTGTAGATTCATTCTGTTCTTAGAATACTTGTGTACTGGTTGTATTTAATATCATCTTGCAAACAGATATAGAAAAAAAGTAGCATAATAACAAAGAAGAAGAAAGAAAGAAAAATTTATTCCAGTTCCGAATGGTGAGTCAAGTTTTAATGCACCATAACCATCTAAAGTTAAATATATTTTAACAGGTTTAACTTTTGAGGATTCAAAATCTGTAAAAAGGAATTATACATGAAGCGAGAATTTAAATTACAGATTTTTTGGGGCTGATTTTGAGTCTTTTGTCTCTGGAGAGATCCTGAGGGACTGCAGTCTGGCTCACATAGTGTCATTTGTTGAGAAAGAGCCTGAGGGTAGGGAAAAAATTACAGACTGCTTAGCTGAGGAGAAAAATCTCTAAAACATTTCAAAGGATGAAGTCGGCAAATACCTTGGAGGAATCATTAAAGTCAAAATACATAGCAGGTAAGACAAAGTGAAAGTATTATTATAAAGTTGAAATTCTATTTGCGCAGTAAGGGAGGAAAACTTCATTGACAAAACAGGTAGCTCTTAAATATTCAGAAAATATTCAGAAATATTCAGAAAGCGCCTGACAGTGTAGCATCTGAGATCAGTGTTTTAAAAATGCACTGTCAAAACAAAAGTCATCTCACTGAGTTGTAGATCGGATGAAGGACGATAACCATATGTGTAGGTTTTTTTCCCTAAGACTGAACAAAAGCGGTGGAATTCCACTGAAATCTGGGCTAGCCAAGAAGGTGCTAAATCTTTCTTTGTAGTTGTTACAAGAGACTTTAACGAGAAAATTTTAATAGAAAGAAACTTTGGGCAACCTGCTGTAGTGGGAGGTGTCCCTGCCCATGGCAAGGGGGTTGGAACTTGATGATCTTTAAGGTCCCTTCCAACACTGACCATTCTATGATTCTATGAAACGATGGAAAGGGAATTGGACCAGGCAGGTAAAAGTAGTGCAGAAAGAGTTCAATGTTTTTCAGATCACGAAAGATTAGAAATTGCTATGATTGGTTTTACCATCATTTCAGTAGTTATTGCATCAGTTCTTTAGACAGGATGGAGCTCTCTTTACGAGTTGAGGTGAGCATAAAACATGGTCAACGCTGGTAACACCAGAAGCAGATGGACCAAGGCTGCAGGTGGATGTAAAGGATGTACCTGTAGCACCAGGAAATACCTGAATTAAAAGCCAGGCTCCATCTCTGATATCTCCCATACCTGTCTGCCTCTGGAAGGAGCTTCTTCTTTCCTATAGCATATTCTCCATCCTGCCACCCAATACAAGGATTGTATGCTGCAGAGAGGAGAAAGCATTTTTCTAAGTCACAGTTTTATGAAAGAAATTGTGGGTATTTTAAACGGGGACAACAATGCGACAGACTAAAACAAATCCCCATGAAAATCAGGGTGGATCGGGAAATGCTCATAACTGCAAATGTTTGGTGTAAATTACAACAAAGTCAGGCTTACTCTGGCTTACACTGAGGGCTGATTCAGACTCTGGCATTCTAGAAACCAAGCAGTGGATTTGTCACTACCTATTCCCATGTGCCTCTCCCTATGCCATTTGTGCTTTTTTTTGGGTAAAATGCACGCAAAATCAGTTTACTTTTCTTCTGATAGGTAAGAGCACACACAAATGGAGAAGTGGGTGATTTACAATGTCTTCTCACCACTCCGAAAGCAAACTGGGTACACCAGTAGTTACAGTGGAGGTAACTCCTTTTGAGAAATGTCAACTGATCCCGCTGTCTTTGATAAGAGGGGAACATATAACACAGTCAGAGAAAAGTGCAAACAGGGCAACTGGATGTATAAAAATAAACACTGAGTTTAGGACTTAAAATACTACCAATTCTGATTTTCCATTTTCTAAAAAAATTAGGTAATATCAGAGTTATTGAAGGCTGTTCCTTTCAGAGCAAAGTGCTGCCAACTGAGTCATTTGTGCCTCTGATTCAACTCCTCTTATTTACCAAGATGAGAACCACAGTTCTGTTTCCCTGAGTCGCTATTTTTGTGGTTTAATTCCTAGCGTCTCCTTCCAGTCTCCCAGGGATCTTTCCAGTGAGAAGTCTCCTCTGAAGTCCAGCGCCAGTCCTGGCTTTTACTTAGCCATACTGAGAATGCCATCAGAGACCAGAGGCCCTGAAGTCATCTTGCAATATGTCCCTTACGTCCCCGTGTTCTTTCTCTGTTGTGAACCCCAAGCCTGTAACAACACCCAGACCTTTGTGATTACAGTGAGCAAGTGGAAGCCTTTCAGTGATGTTCATTCAGTCCCATTCCAGGGCTCCATTCAGACACTACTTGGGAAATGGCTTGTTCTATTTCCAGTGAGGCTGTTCATCTTTTATTCTGAATGAACTCATTCATCATCTTGGGTGACAATGGTCCAATCTTAAGAAACGAAAATATCACCTATTTCAGTTGCATTTTATTTTAAAGGCAATCCAAAGAACAAATATCTGGTCCTGCCAAACCAGCATAATGGGAAAAAAGTACTTTTCAGTTACTAATTCAATGTTGACTCTGAAACACATTCAAGTTGGTGACTCAACCACCTCTTCTAGGCAGCCTTCTCTTCCAACCTAAATGATTCTATGATTCTATGAAACAGACAAAAGAAAAAATAAAAAAGTCCAAGAAAGTAATTTATACCTCTTCAGGGACAGTAAGTTCAAGGACTGTGTGTAGACAATCACAAAAAATCTTCCACTTTTGAAACAAATGTCAGCATGAGCGGATTCCTGGATTCTTGCAAGAAACTTTGTGGTGCTGTCAGCCCTTCTTGGGTTAGTGATCCATAAACAAAGGAAATGTGTTGTGAATCAGAAGGCAGAACAGGTTCATCTCCTCTGAAATATTTGGTGGTACTGGTAGGTGACACTGAGCTTCCCATGACAGAACCATATATCAAGTTTCTATGGTTCCAGTTGAAGCAATAAAGGTAAATAGGTTCTCTGCTCCTAATAGTTGTTAGTTCCAGTCAGATCATACTGTCCCTGTCATTGAATTATTAACATCCCTGTTCTGCAGCTGGAAGGTGGAGACTTTCGCTGGTTACTGCAGAGAGACATATTATATTATTAGGTCATTAAGAAAGAATGATTAATCTCTCATTCAAAAGGTTTCTTAGCTATCAAAGATCCTTATTCAATGCACCATAGACTGTTACCTGCTGGTATGTGAGCTGTGATCAAACTTGTTTCTGATTGGAAAGGTAAAAAAGTGGAAACTTGCCAGGATCTGCACCTTAGCTTTGACACTTCTTGTTACTGTGAGACTTCAATGGGCATCAGTATAAACTAATCAGACCAAAACTACACAGGACCTGGAGGCATTATCAGAGAAGACCTCTGAAAACCAGTGAGAGGAACTCTCCTAGAAGTCAGGTCTTATCTCATACCTCTGTGTGTTCCCAGGTGCTCAGTCCTGCTTTTTAAAGGAAGAACTTGTCACGTCCAAGGGCTTTTGGTTCAGGCACATGAACTGTTATGGTACATCTGTCAAGAAAAAGATTCTTCAGTGGTTGACAGAGTGAAATATTTACCCCTGAATGAATTTTTAGAGTTCAGACTTTAATATGGTATATTCACTTAGCATTTCGAGGGGTAGCACAAGAAGCAGTATTTTCTAGCACAGTATTTTAAATTGCCAGAATGGCTACGACCATGGTAATTATTACTTTTCTCCTTTTAAAACTCTATTAGCCAGCATTGCTTCTGAGGTTAAATTTAGTAGTGTTATATGGAGAGTATCCTGTTATTTGTGTAGAAAGTATAAACATTGGAACCCAGCAAGCTTCACCATTTCCAATAGGAAACTGAAGCCAGGAACACGGAAATAGCACCATAAATAATCCTCATAGAGTATTTTTACCTATGACTAGCTCATCTTCAAAGCTATGCGCTTGAATTCGTATTTCCAAGAGAATTAAGGCAAATGGAATAGTAGTCATCACACTGACTGGTGAATAAAATTTTCATTAAAAAGAAAAAAAGCCCAAGAGTCTGTCGTTTTACAGCGAAAAACCTGGCATGTGGATGTTGACGTAAGGAAGCCGTCAAAATGAATGAAATATTGTTTTGATGAGATAGTGCTAGGGCAGTAAAAGCCTCTCTCATAGTTTCTATCACTGTCTGCAGCCTGAATTGTAGCAGCAGCATCAATGAGCACCAATAGACCGAGCAAGCCTTGTATTGGTGAAAAGTGTTATGTGCTTTGTGCATTTGGTGCATCTTATCTATAGAGTTGCCTTCTAGACAACCTGAAGGTAACCTGTCCAAGCACAGTCAATGGTTTCTTAAAACCTTAAAGGCCTATCAGGTACATAAGGTCCAAAATGCCTCCTCCAGAGTGCTCCTTATTCGCCATAAAAGAATCATAGAAAGGTTTGGGTTGGAAGGGATCTTCAGGAACATCCAGTTCCAATCTGCCCTAAGCAGGGACACCTTCCACCACACCAGGTTGCTCCAAGCCCCATCCAGCCTGGCCTTGAACTCCTCCAGGGATGGGGCAGCCACAGCTTCTCTGGGCAACCTCTTCCAGGGCTTCACCATCCTCACAGCAAAGAATTTCTTTCTGGTATCTCATCTAAATCTCCCCTTTTCCAATTTAAAGCCGTTACACCGTGTCCTGTCACAACACTTCCTCACAAAGAGTCCTCTGATCATCTTATATGAAAACTCATGGATGCAAAAAACCTGCACTGAGAGGGGAGAGGGGTTGATTAAGATTGGTTTTTTGTGTTTTTTTTTTTCATGAAAATAACACTTCTGACCTCAGGAAGAGTCAGAAACCCACACGGCTCTAAAGCACAGGGTAGTCATACCCTTCAAACACACGCTTCCTCCTGTCACCACAGAAAGTGGGCCATAGACCCTGGAAAAGCCTGTGGCTTTTTTTTATCCTGCTCTGACCCCTCTCCCTTTGGAAACACTAATAATGTTTTATTCCTGCATTCTGGATTTGTAGCAATGAAGAGGTGAAAGAAAGAAGAAAAGCTGAGATACCAGTGATGGAACCTTGTGTCAAACTGCAAAATCATTTTAGGATAATGATTATTCCTCAAGAGGCAATGAACCCTATTTCATTTAAATTCTAGGGTCACTTTAAACCCAAAGATCTTGAAAATTGGCAACAGGAGAAACAGATTTTCTCTTACAGAGTGTATTTTCATCTGAAATGATAGCAGGTCTCTAAAATTATGAATTCTTAGATTTATTGCCTTATAAAGGGATACTGAATATGAATACGGAAAACACAGATGTGTGTGTATGTATATGTATATATGTGCATATATGTATTTAAAAAACATTTTAAAAATATATTTATATGGGTTTCCATGAACTTCTGGCTTTGTCCTGTGATGTACAGACTGCAGAGAATCTCTTTATCGAGAGATTATTTTATTGCAAACCTAAATGCAGGTGGTTAAATCATGATTCAGACTGAGCTATGGAATGATAAATACTTACAAGGAAAAGCCCTTTTATCCCATGTTTGGTAGTTACCTCAATGGTGAGTCTTAGAGCCTTCTTTATAGCAACCTGAGAAACTATAAAATCATTTTGAAGTATCTCTGCCTGAACTACATTTAGGCCTTGGTTCTGCAGGATGCTGAGGGCATCACTTTACTCCCGTAGCATTTGGGATCTGTGGATGACCTGTATCCTATCAGGCAAATGAAAGGTATTGTCTAAATCCACAGGACTAATTTCTAATCACTCCCCAAATGTAATGCTAGAGGAATAGTTTTTTTTTAACCTGTATTCAGCATAAACCAGTATACCTGTAAAATTTATCTTGAAAATCTTACATTAGTACCTAGAAATAAATTTTGTGTGTGTGTTTCTTGCAAATAACCTTTTCTGATTCTTGCAGCCTGACCCGTCAATCCCAATGTCAGTCATACTTCCTGGTCCTGAGTGCCAAAATCCACTGCATTTATGTTGTTTGGCTTGTGGTCAGCCCTCAGAAGCAGAAATCTGATGCAAAGTAAAGCATCAATATTTATTCTAAGAAGTCTCCTACGTTCATTCCAGATAGATAGTTGCAACATCGCAGGGGGTTAATGGGCAGGACCATTAATTCCAGAACATTTGCAAGTTTTCCTTGTGCACAATCGTAGAATCATAGAATGGTTAGAGTTGAAAGGCACCTTGAAGATCATGCAGTTCCAACCCCCTGCCCCGGGCATGGACATCTTGCACCAGACCAGGTTGCTCCAAGCCCCATCCAGCCTGGCCTTAAACATTTCCAGGGCGCACCTCGAAACGTAACACCAGATTTGGCATGAGAAGCACCAGAATGTTCCAGTTTCAATACTCCTAAACCCAAATATCCAAGAAGTGCTGATCTATGACATATCCGTCAACAACACCTACTATGTGAGAGCTAAATGCGTTGCACAAGAAAATATCAGCTGTGGCCCCGTGTATCTTGCTGAACTGCAGCTCAGATTGCTTTTGTTCTGCAGACCTTCTTTTAAAACTTACCCTCATAAAGCCAAAGTATGCAAACAAACGTAGTTTAAGAGGCCTCGCTGGTGAAATTGGGGCTACTTTTTCTCCTGACTTCATCATTTCTGCAAGGCACATGTTAAAATAGCATGAAATTAAATGAATGTTTTGCCCGATTTTGGCTTTCAAATATTGATTTTCGTTCATGTAAATGGGCCCCAGCGAGGGCACAGCCAGGAGGATGAAAAACACATTAAGGCCAGACTTGCCCCAAGGTAAAACCTCAAAGACAGACTTAAAAAAACACAAGACTTTTTTTTTTACTTTTTTTTTTCCCTTTGTGTGGGTTTTGTTTTTCCTTTCTAAACTGTAACTGTTCACTTCCTGCTACTTCAGAAAAGAAACTTCTGTGTGGCCAGCCCTGAGTCTTGAGGCTATAGCTGACATTAATATAAAGGTGTGCAATAGATACAGTTCTACACCAGTTTTATAAAACAAATAGAGCTATGTTTTTAACCATATCTAGCTTGACTTGGTCTTTTTTTTTCCCTAAAAGTAGAAATTACGCTTTCTGGACTTTCAATAAGCACTGCAGTAATATATACCCGGAGTATTTTGTGACATTTCAAAGTAGGGTTTTTTTTCAGAATTTTGAAGCCATTTTTAGAGTAGCTCCCATTCCAATACTTTCACTACAATCTCCCAATTTTATGTCCGAAGTTGAGTTTCTGGAACCGCACTTAAACACCTTGGTTAAACCATCAGTTTTCAGAAAAACCAGGCAACTAGCACTGACTCAGTGAAAGGGTTTGAAAGCCCTGAAAATTTAAGATAGAATGAACGATTTTGCACGTCCAGGTGTCTGCTGGTAAAAACATCACGGTATGAAAAGCACCTACAATTTCTGGTGCTGAGCTTCCTATATCTATCATGTTTTGCATGAATTTATGAATACGATTGGAGGAAGCTGTCACATGTTAAAGTAGGAGGAAAACATTATTTTTGCTTTATTAAAGAAAGCTTTATTTTCCTACTGAGGACCTTTCTCATGCCAATCTGTGCAGCTCTTAATTCCGGTTGTTTTCATTCTGAGCTGATAAAATACCATGAATACATTTTTAAGGATGCATTCGTGTTCCTAAATTTCCTCTCCAAACAGTTTGCACTGGTGCAACTGGGAAGAGAATTTGGTCAGACTAGTTTATTTTTCATTTAATGTATGTAAATTTTGTTGTGGAGTTCTGCATGGTGCCAACAGCTGTTCTGTTTGAAGAAACCCAATCAGAGCAGGTTTTGACCAAGGCAAGAGTCAGAAGTGTCCTTCCAAAGTCATAAAGCCACATAGGAAGAAGTTTAGAAAGTAAACCATTTATACAAAAGGAGTCTCCTAGTGCACAAAGTGTGACAGCAAACTATGCTTTCTGGAAATACATACTTATGTCTTTGTATTTAGTCATTGAAGAAAGGTATTTATTAGCTAAATTTAAAGAGCAACAAGGAAATGATGACCTAGTGTGTGTAAAGCACCATGCTGTAGCTTTTTCTTGTATTCTATTTATCTTATCCTCTAAGCACTTTATTTTGTAAAAGAGCACATTAGAATTTCAAAATGCGTATGTTGAAAAGGTGATACAAATCAGCTAGTAAAATGATATTCCAAAGTGATTATTTAAGTTAAGTGGACCCTATTTTATTTTCCTGTAAAAAATAAAGTGAACTATAGCCCTTCTGAGCCTGACAATTCACTATGAGATTTCCCTCTTCAAACAATGAAAGATTAAGAGCGTGTGTGCATTACACAGTGCAGGAATCACAGAATCACAGAATGGTTAGAGTTGGAAGGGACCTTAAAGACCACTCAGTTCCAACCCTCCTGCCCTGGGCAGGGACACCTCCCACCAGAGCAGGTTGCTCCAAGCCCCATCCAGCCTGGCCTTGAACCCCTCCAGGGATGGGGCAGCCACAGCTTCTCTGGGCAACCTGGGCCAGGGTCTCACTACCCTAACAGCAAAGATTTTCTTTCTTGTATTTAATCTAAATCTTCCCTCTTTCCGTTCAAAACCATTACCCCTTGTCCTATCTCTCCCCTTCCTATAGAATCAGGAAGATGGATTGACTGCCGAAGAGCCTACATCTCCTCTTTGAGAGTCATTCTGTAAAAAACTTCGAAAAGCCTCACTTACCAATCTGTCACATGAATTAACATTTGACCCCTAGCAGAGGTTGACAGAGATTTATCCATACAGACCTATGAACTTGAAATTCAGCGAGTCAAAGTGATCAAGCTTCTTGTAGTCATAAAATCCTTATTCAGACAACTCAAATGCATTCCTGAAGTTTCTACTGAAGTGTAACCATTGCAGTGAAACACCGGATGGAATTCTCTTAGAAAAAAATACATCACTAAAGGCTCAAGATGTGCAAGAAGATGAATGCGCTGGCTAGATGTAGCTAGTGACACATTTTCACTTGTAGGAGACATTTAATATAAAATCTACCATACAAAATCAATGAAGCGCAAATTAAATGGGTTAAAATCTGGTTAGCTGATCAATATCAAAAAATAATTGTCAATAATAAATCATCATCCTATGAGGACTGTTGCCCAGGGAGTTCCTCATAGATCTGGTCCTGAACTGTTGCCACACCAGGTGCTTTTACCAGTGACTTGGAGAAATACACGTAATTTAATTAGGTAGAAGTTAAATCAACATGGATATATACGTGTAAAAGTTGAAAACTTTTTAAAAGCTGTTACAATAGTAAATATAAAAGATAATTGCAGGGAAGGATGGACCTTTTGTTGTTGTCAGGACATAAGTGTGTGATATATTGCATATATCACTCATATACCCGCTATATATATTGCATAAAGGTTGGAGCAAAGGCATTCCCTCCCTTGGTTTCTTACAGTTTTCATAGAATCATAGAATCAATCATTTTGGTTGGAAGACACCATCTGGGATCATCTTATCATAATGTAAGATAAAACTTTTCATATTCATAAAAACATGATTAAACTTGTAGGAACAAAGCATGTCCCTTGTAAAATCACCTGGGGAATATTAACGTGTTTTGGCTGTAGTTTGGAAAGTAGTGAAATTACGTTGGGTAAATGATGAATAATTATTTGAGTGTGAGCTCCCAGTTGTAAATTTGGAAGAATGAGACTATGAGTGGGCAAGTGAATAAACTAACAGTTGGCAACAAACTGGGTAACTTCAGGAGTGAGTAGTAGCACATATTGTACAGAAAAATCTACACCAGGCAGTAGATAAATCGGCAAAGAATGTAAAAACTGCACACCTTTACAAAACAAGGGTTTGCTGGAGCTACTAAAAATGTAGTTTGTAGTATGAGGGAGGTCAAATGATGTGGTCATGATTTCTTCACATTCCAGAGCCAGTGAGAACATTTGTCTATATGTTGAACCTTTGGCCTTCTGTGTAATATCCAGGATGCAAAAGCTTGTGGGTCAAGAAGATGACAGGGAAAATACAAACCAATTACTGTCACGGGCAAAACAGACCTAGCGAAAAACAGTTTGATTTATTGCCAATTAAAATACATCTGGATAGTAAGAAACAAATAGAAATTAACACAACACCTTCCTCCTACCTCTTCTCAGCCTTAATTTCACTTCAAGTCTCCTCTACCTCCTCCCTGCCCCTCCCCATGGCACAGTCGAGGTTATGGTCTGTCCATAACAGTTCCTCTCTGCCACTCTTTCCTCCTCGTGTTTATCTCCTGCTCCAACACATCTCCTCTCCATCAGCTACAGTCCTTCAGGATAAACCTGCTCCAGAGTGTGTCCTTCACAACCCACAATTTCTTCAAGGAATATCCAGCTCTTCCAGTGTGAGGTCCTCCATGGACCACACTGTGCATATCTGCTCCAGTGTGGTCTTCTCCAAAGCCTGGAGATGACTCTCTGAACCATCACACTCTCTTCCACCGGCTGGAGCACCTCCTTCCCTTCCTCCTTCTCTGACCCTGGTGTTTGCAGGGTTCTTTCTCACCCAGTTTTCTCCTCTCTGTTCATACTACTGTGTAGTGTCTTGCTTTGTCTCAAATACATCTGCTGGAACCATCTGTGTCCAGTGCAAGGCAGCCCTGACCTCTTCTCATAGAGGCCATCCTGGCAGCCTCCCTGCTTCCAACACTTTTCCATGGACATCCAATAAACATACATGTGTTGAGAAGCACAACATAGAATCATAGAATGGTTAGAGTTGGAAGGGGCCCTACAGATCATCAAGTTCCAACTTCTCATGCCCTGGGCAGGGACACCTCCTACCAGATCGAGTTGCTCAAAGCCCCATCCAACCTGGTCTAAGAGTCCTGGGCGTTAGTACCACCAAGAATATTTTCCTAGTAAGCTCACTGGTGCATCCAAATTTACCTGCTGGGGTAAAACTCAGTGCATGCCATGGTTCTAGCACCAGTATAGCCCAGCCTGAAGCAGGGCAGGAGCCCACTCAGGTCCACATCTCAGAGTCACCCAGGTGACCTTCTCCTGGAAACCAGAACATGGAGAAGGAGGGAATAAGGGAAAGGAGGAGCTGCAGAGCCAAGTCTGAAGCAGTTAGGGGTGTAGATAATCAGAATATGTATTATATGTGCTCCTACTTTACTTACAGAAGTTCTTGCCTCTGCAAAGTGGTTGCCTAGTGATTGGTAAATACAATCACCTTTTTAACTAAGTAGAAATCTATTTTAACCTTAAAACTCTTTTGCCTCTCGTTGCAACATATGCTTTTAATATAACTGCCATCAGACTCATAACCTCCATCCTGTACCTTTAGTGGGAGTTTAACTGCCTGGATTCGATAAACCTTTTACCTCCCTCCGGATACTTGTATTCAGATCATGAAAATTGATTGCTGGCAAATCCACCCATTGATTAAGCAAGTTAGTTTTCCTAGAACTAAACAGGAATCACAGTCCTACATCACCCAATTTGCCAGCATTGCCTTCATAGCCCGAAGAATAATCGTGAGACCCATTCTCGTATCAGTAATTTTGTTGGAGTGTCTGCCATAAAACAAAAGGCCCACACATTTGGGAAAAAAAAAAACAAAACTACAAACAACCAAAACTGGCACTCTTTTATTTTTATTTTCTTTTTAATGGGGCATTTTACACAGAAAGGATATTTCCACTTAATTTCTCAGTGCTGCTAGTATGAACAGGTTTCTTTCTCTTCCAAAATATAAGTTCTCACACATCTGACTTGCAATGCTGGTAGTATTATCAGTATGATCAGCATCCTCATTTGGTTTGAAAACTAATTATCTGCCTTATTTCTGCATTTACAATAATTTAATTTTCCCGAAGTCGCTGTATTAATGTCCCCCAAACCCTTCATCAAAACATGTTCTCACCATTTACACTAATTGCATCCGTTTTGCTCTAAGGAAACCAACTGTGGACTGTACATGGTGGAGGTTGCCCAGCAGGAAAGAAGCTTTGAAGAGAAGGATGTGTGGGTCCTGGTGGACCAGGCTGAGCATGGGCAAAGAATGCGCCCTTGCAGCAAGGACGGCTACTGGTATCTGGGGTTGCATTTGGAGGAGTGTTGTAAGCAGGTCAAGGGAAGTGACCCTTCCTCCCTCCTCAGCACTGGTGAGGAGTGCTGTGCCCAGGGCCCTGCTCCCCAGTACTACATAGACATGGAAAATGACTTATGAGTCCTGGTGGACAACATGATGACCACGAGCCCTTGTGGAGAAGGCCAATGGCATCCTGGGGTGCATCAGGAAGAGTGTGGCCAGCATTTGAAAGAAGGTCATCGTCCCCCTCTGCTCTGCCCTGGGGAGATGCCATCTGGAGCACTGGGTCCAGCTCTGGGCTCCCCAGTACAAGAAGGACAGGGAACTGCTGGAGAGGGTACAGCAGAGGACCACCAAGATGATGAGGGGACTAGAATATCTCTCTGATGAGGAAAGGCTGAGGGACTTGGGTCTTTTTAGTCTGGAGAAGACTGAAGGGGGATCCCATCAATGCCTATAAATTCTTTAAGGATGGGTGTCAGGAGGATGGGGACAGGTTTTTTCAGTGCCCAGTGGCGCCCAGTGACAGGACAAGAGGGAACGGGCACAAACTTGAACATAAGAAATTACATCTAAACTTGAGGAGGAACTTTTTTGAGGTGGTGGAATCAATGCTCAGCAATTTGGGATCACAGTATCTTGGGCAGAACAATAGAGAAAAATCAGTGGACAGGCTGGACAGGCCTGACTTCTCCAAGCAGAGATGCTTTTGCTGGAGTTCTGTCAAGGGAGCTGTAGCTGTGAATTGTAACCTTTGCTATAAATCCAGAATAAATTCCACTTGTGAAAATCAACTAAGCATTACACAGAGTTAAGCAATATTAAGTAGGGATCCTATTGACAAAAACAAATCAGTCTCAGAAAAAAACATTTGTTAACTATAAATTAGGGGCTCTCTAAAACAACCTCCATAAAATATAGGTAACTATTCCTCCACAAGCATAGTAGGAAACAAAGGACATACATCATACATGGCAAAATAATTATGGAATGCAACTTTATCACATGTGGCCAATGTTTCCAATTATTTCTGTAAAATAAAGCCATTTTTTTCCATTAATGATGTTGCAGATAACTCACTCAGAGGATCATTATTGGTAGGAGAACTCTCTGTCTCTTTAATGAGGAGCTCACAAGCCTTGAAATGATGCTGAAGTAATTATAAGATTGAGTCAGAAGTGGGAGCGAAAACTTCCGTGGAGACATATACCAAATTAACATGGAATTGAAGACTCCCCCAGAGAGGGAACAAATGTAGGGTGGCCTTAATGTGCTTTCACTTCTTACTGAATATTTAATTGCAAGGATATGTTGATAAACCGTTGCCAGTTTCTTCACTGGCAAGCACATTCTTTTCTCACCCATGAGAAAAAATTATGGACAAAATATGTGGGGAGAAGTGAAAAGGTTTGAACCTTGACAGCAAATAATAAAAAGAGTGCATTTCATTTGTTTATTGGAATTTAGAACTGTTAAGTGCTAAAATGAAGGAACCTGGGTGAAGAGACATGTTGGCATGCCCTCTGTAATCTAGGCTCTCAGGTCAGCAGAATAATTCACAGTGGCAACCTCTTGTTTTAATTAGTTTACTCCCTCTGTGTGTTTATACACAATCCTGGAGTGAAGGTCTTAATGGTCTAAGGTGTAGAGCAACAGCAGAAGCTGTGTCAAAGCTTTCACATAACTGCTGTGTTCACTTCTGATACTCATGGCTCAAAAAGATGGGAGGCAGAAGGTGGTCAATGAAAATAATGAAAATGTTAAAATGAAAGGTACTTAATTTATTCTGGAAATACATGAGAACAAAAAATAGTTACTGAGATGGGAGCATCCTTACTCTGCTAATCTAAGCATCTCCATCCATTTCTGCCACCACATATAGCATCAGCCTTGCAGGAGGACCTTTGTCCTTGTCTTTCTGCCTGAACACGCAAGTAGAGGTCTCCTCCTTGGCCATGTCTGTTGTAACAGTTTGTGAAGTTAGTTCATTATGCCATGTTGAGAAGAGAATAAAGCAAATATTTTGGCCAGTCTACCCTTCCTCAGAGAATTCCTTCTCTCCTTGCTTGTGGATGCAACTGAGGAGTCTGTAACATGAAATCTGACTCTTTGGATCAGCCCAACTGAACACGAGTGGGTTAGGTCATGGCTATTTACTTCAGATCCAGCCAAAAGGATCTAAAGAGCTTCCTGTAGCTTCCTTTATGTGATAAAATCCTACCTAAAACCCAGGGAATGGATGGTGTAATGTCAAATCCTATAAGGATAATCACAAGCTTAATCACGGTAGCATCGTACTGCTCTGGGAAATGGCATGATCACACTAAGGATGTCTAGAATCGTAGAATCATTCAGGTTGGAAGAGACCCTTGGGATCATGGAGTCCATCAGCCCCACTCTACAAAGTTCTCCCCTACAACAGATCCCTCAACATCACATTTAAACAACTCTTAAAGATGTTCAGGGATGGGGACTCAACCCTCTTCCCGGGCAGCCCATTCCAGCGCTTGACCACTATTTCTGGAAAGAATTTTTTCCTAATGTCTAGCCTAAAAATAAAATGTAAGCTCAGAGACTTTCTGTATAAAGCTATTGCAATCTAAAAGAGAAGAAAAAATTAATGACATTTTATTATCTTCATATTCTATACAATAAAGAGGAGCAAGGGGCCTGTCCTAATGTAAAATTTTAGCAATATTAGGCTTGCAAGATGGCCCACGCTCTGTGCACATGAACTGACCACATAACACAAAGCTCTCAGAGTGCAACTCTGAATCAGAGCCCTGGTGTCTCACTGCAGGAATTAAATGAAGTGAATAGCCATCCATTTTTATGAGAACACCGCAAGTGTTAAGTTTGGAAGGTTGAGTTTGAAATAATATGCTGGGAAGTGGTACAACAATGACTAGACTTTCTGGTCAACTAAGCAGGACAGCAAGAGTTGGGGACACTTCCCTCTTCAAGCAAGAATTTGCAAGCCCAGCAATGCATGCAAGAGAAAAACCAGCCTCATTGTATATGACCTCTTGGTTGCCCTAAGATGCAACACTGAAAAGTGCCCATCTTGGGCGTAATTTACTGGGAATATTATTACAAGTTAAAATAGCATCACGGGAAAGCTGAGGTGTCTGGTGGTTTATAATAGAAACGGCTCTTATAAATCAGTGATAGTATCAGACATCTTATACTGTCATGGATTTAAAAAAAAAAAAGCAATAAAAAAGTGAGTTTGAAAGAGTTAATGAGGGAATTCAAGAGCAATAAAAGATCACAAGGCTGGCTGCTCAGCCCAGCCAAAGAAAATGGTGGTAAATTGTAACCAGGTGTTTTTATTTCCTGATCCACAAAGTATTGCAAACTCAGCACTCTGTGCTAGAAAGGGCAAGATACAGACTTACATGCACAGACCACTCATCAGATTCACCTGACCTTCATATAACTTTAGACTTCCCGGCTTAATTTCATCAGTTACAATCAATGTGTGTCCCAAGACTCTGGGAAGTGGTGTGACTAAATGGAGAAAGCTATGATGACACAGGTGACCAGATAAATATAGCCCTATTTATTCATTTATTTGTTTGTTTATTTATAAGTCCTATGTAGAATCACAGAATGGTTCAGGTTGGAAGGGACCATAGAGACAATCCAGTTCCAACCCCCCTGCCCTGGGCAGGGACACCTCCCACCAGACCAGGTTGATCAAAGTCCCATCCAGCCTGGCCTTGAACCCCTCCAGGGATGGGGCAGCCACAGCTACTCTGGGCAACCTGGGCCAGGGTCTCATCACCCTCACAGCAAAGAATTTCTTCCCCAGATCTCATCTAAATCTCCCCTCTTTCAGTTCAAAACCAGCCTGGCCCAGGTGGCCCAAAGAAGCTGTGGCTGCCCCATCCTTGGAGGGGTTCAAAGCCAGGCTGGATGGGGCTTTGAGCAACCTGTTGTAGTGGGAGATGTCCCTGCCTTATGGCAGGGGGTAGGACTGGGTGGTCTTGAAGGTCCCTTCCAACCCAAGCCATTCTATGATTCTACGTTATGACCTGTGGGCATCTACTACAATCAGGTAGGCATCCAATTATCTTGGAAGTTTAGACACTTAAAGCTTGATTCAGTCATGTCCTTCCAGCCCATGTAGAGATATAAATAATAATTATAGGTGTCTTAAGCATGAACTGACACTTTGGGGCTTGACTCAGTCACCTGCACAGTAGGTGCCTTCCAATTTTGTAGAAGCTCTAAGTTTTTCAGGATATCTTGGTAAGTCTGGCAGATGTGGTGTGGCATTTGCGAGGTATCTATCCTGTTCTGGAGCACCATCTGGAAAACATGGTGTCCTGCAACATCTCCCATTTCATTGGAAAGCTATGTTTGAGCAACTGATTCAAACCTCTCAAAAGTCCATTCAGAAACCTATGGATTATCCAGTAATTAAAAATACCCCAAGATATGAAAATAATATAGTTTAGTTGCACACAGGAACAAAAGCAATATTTGGGCAGATATTTGGCAGAGTCCAGCCTCTTTTAAATTTCTTTTTCCTTATTTAACCTTCAGCTTGAGGGAAATAAATTTAATGTCATTTTCTTATCACGTATACAGAAAAAAAAAAAGAAAAAAAAATCCACACACATCAAGATTGTTTAGATTGTGACACCAAAGAAAGAAAGAAAGAGGAGAATTCCACAGTCTTGAGTAAAGTCTGCCATATGTTCCCTCACACAGCGTCTGTCTCCTCAAATTAAAGACACTTCAAGTCAGGAATCCCTCGTGCTTCAGAACTGGTGTTTTATAATTTAGGACTATGAATGATCTTGTTTGCTTTTGTCCCCCTGGCGTTGTTCATCTGAGAAGAACGTCTGGAGGAAATTGAGCTATAAATAACAGAAGAGACTCTTCTGTAACTTTTTTAAGATAAGTGACTTTTTACAGCAAATGATCTTGAAAAAACCTCACTTCACTTGATGAAGCCAACTGGGTTTTGGGGGGTTATTCGAGGGTTTTGGTTGGGGTTTTTGTTTGTTTGTTTGTTTGTTTTTTATTTGGCCGAATTTTTCAAGCAGCTTGAGCAGCATTTTCACAATATAAATGAAGAATTTTAGCAATGATACCCATAGACGTCCCACTGCCTTCATCTTCCCAGGATGACATCCTTTGCTGCTGAGGTGATACCGAATCTCTTCAGTACAGAGTCTCCCTTTCAGAGAAACTTAGGTTTCCACTGGATATCCTTCAAAATAAGGAATATCAGGAAGGGACTAAATATCACTCTGAAAAGACAACTTTGGAACATAGGCGTGCTGGTTGCATATTTCTTGTTTACAATTCCCCATGGTACTTTGTGAAGGCATACATCTATGTTAAGATAGAAGCATAGAATCCAAGGTTGGGACAGACCTTTAAGATCATCGAGTACCACCATCAACCTGACTCTGATAAAAAACGTCACCAGCCCATGTCTCCAAGCACTGTGTCTGCCCGGCTTTTCAATCCCTCCAGGGATGGTGACTCCACCACTGCCCTGGGCAGCCCAGTCCAATGTGTGATAACCCTTTCCAGGGAAAAATTGTTCCCAGTCTCCAAACTGAACCTCCCCTGCAGCAACTTGAGGCTGTTTCCTCTTGACCCATCACCTGTTCCTTGGGAGAAGAGATCGACTCCCCCTGGCTACACCCTCCTTTCAGGGAGTCAGAGAGAGCAAGAAGGTCTCCCCTCACCCTCCACTTCTCCAGACTGAACACCCCAAAGGTCCCTCAAGACATTTCATTGTGACCATGGTTTTGCAGCAGGAAATTCTTCAAATAAAATGATGACTGTGAAGAACCATATTTTTTCCCTAAACCTTTAAACTGCAGAATCCAGCTACCCCTTCCTTTTGCTAGACCACGTCATCTGTGAAGACTGTGGGCAGCTATATACAAACACAAAGACTGTGCTTTGAGGCATTAGTCAAAAGGAGGATGTCATCTCTTTTTCTGTCTGGGTCCTTCCAGATAATCCTTGTCTGATCAAATAAAATATAAATTCATATGCTAAAGTACACAAGACAAGACCTAATGGAACATAACAAAATTTCCTACTATAAATCAGTCCTTCTATAAATTTGCACTGAAGGTTTTCTTTGCATCTTCCTCTTAAACTTTTGTCTCAAGGTGCCATCAGAGATGAACTACAGACCTTCAGGGACTGACCTGTGGCCTTTCCTGAGTTACTGGGCATCATCCATCAAAAAAGGAAGCACTCCACAGAAATGACACTTCTCTTGGTCAGTCAGTGGAATCAGCTGCCCAGGGAGGTGGTGGAGTCACCCTCCCTGACTGTGTTTAAGAGCAGATTAGATGTGGTGTTGAGGGATCTAGTGTAGGGGAGAACTTGTAGAGTAGGGCTGATGGTTGGACTTGATGATCCCAGGGGTCTCTTCCAACCTAAATGATTCCATGATTCTATGATTCTCTTTTTGAATAAATAATCTCTTGTCCCTTTTAAACAAATAACCCCAAATAAAAGTTTGACAATGTACATTATGACTACTTGTTTACTACTGAGAATTACTGAAACATTTGCTGATATTCAGAGCACCAGGGCGAGCACTATACAATAGTCCCCAACACAAAAATTTAAACAAACACTGGTATGGACTGGTATGAAAGCAAATTTCAGGGATTTTTGATTCTAGTACAAATATTCTAGATGGTAATGTCTGGCTCAAATTTCTCTGTTCCTATTGCTGAGTCTGGAAAAGGCAACAAAATTCCTACATAATACTTACAAAGACCTGGAGTTTATATGAGGCATGCTGATGTTCAGGAGAAATGGGATGGCAAAGAAGAAGCAATATCAGTATTTAAAATAAATATGATCAAAAGCTCATTTGCTATATAGCTTTTATCCTAATGCAACTTGAAAGCATCAGAGAGATGTAAATCAGACATCTTCTCAAAAGGTATACAAATTCAGTTCTTCTTTTCCAATTATTAAAATAATAATGAGCTGCATTTAAATAACTACATTTTTTAATTTCTGAGGGAAAATTTATGATAGGAAACATGTAATAGAGATACGAATGGGCTTTCATTCACACAGAGCAGTAATAACAAGTCCTTAATCTACCCTCTTTCTGTCTAAAACCGTTACCCGTGGTGTTGTTACACTCCCTGATAGAGAGTCTCTGCCTTGTCCTGGTTTGAGGTTTAATTCTGGATCACCCAAGAGTCTCTGTGCCTGGTGTGCAAACTGAAAGCTTTTAACAGATGCCACCTATATCCAAGAAGTGGAGTTTCTAGAAACGCGGATCTTGAGGAGATTTGAATATGCAAGTCTATATCGTGCTGCAGGTGCCTGGTCTCTCACAGAGATCCCACTCCACAAGACTTGCTTTCCAAGCTTAAATGAATCACAAACCTTACTATAGTTTCATTTTCCTTTTTGGTACATGCCACACAAAAAAAAAACCAAAAAAAACCCCCCAAGTCTCTTGATTCAATTTTACATAGACTTTATCTACATATGATTACGCAGCTTCCAAGCTAAGGAAAAGCTTTTAATTTAATTAAGTATGTTGGAGCACGGTATGTCCTCCCCATCATTTCTTTTCTGTATGATTCATTCTTCCATGATTCAAAGTTCTATTCTATTATCCTTGTTGTCTTTCACATTTTCAGAAGCTTTCTCTGAGCTGTTTGATTCTATCATAGAATCATGGAATAGTTAGAATTGGAAGGGACCTTAAAGATGATCTGATTCCAACCCCCCTGCCCTGGGCAGGGACACCTCCCACCAGACCAGGTTGCCCAAAACCCCCTCCAGCCTGGCCTTGAACATCTCTAGATCTTCAGATGAACTACAGTTTGCTTAATCCGGACAACAGAAATGTCAGGCAAAAATCATCGTGGCTGGTAAGTCAAAGGAAAGAAGGGTATTATGGTCTGCACTGCTCATGAACTCAAGTCAGTGGTTCTTCCAACTTATGTTCACATCACCCTGAACTTCTCCAGTTACATTTTTAATCTCTCTTCACCATATCCTTCCTGTTGCCAGATGAAAATATAAAATTACATGCAAATGCCACAATGCTGTGGAAGAGAAGGGGTAACTAGTACAGTGGTTTATTCTTTTTATTGCTGAACCAGAAAGCTTGAGCAGAGCTTTTTTTCCACGCCTACAGAAAAATTAACTCCTCCTGTGTGGAAAATAACCACGAAAATACTGCATTTAATTATTGTGTGGGAGCCCATTATGGCAAATTTGCTGAGAAGGAATGAAAACTCTACTCACCACGCTGCAAGAAATTCTTCTCTTTCAATTTTTGTAATTAATGGTGACTGCAATTATGTGTTTTATAAGCCTCAGCTTTGTTTTATTGGTTGTTACCACTACTGTCTGTGGGTGGATATTTTTCACGGTAAAGGATATATTTTCTGCTTGGCTACAGTTTTATTTCAGCTTTCAGGTGGCCTTGCCATATTGCATTATTTATTCAAGAGAAGATGATGAAGATTTTCCCTGCAAGAATTTTAAATAACTTGTTAAAAAATGAGTTATTTTCCCTTATTTTTTTGGCTTCGTTTTGCTCTTTGTGAGCACTTTGCTCCATAGAGATTTCTCTATGATAAATTGAAATTTAATTTTGGTATACACTCTTCCATTCAACCATCACCTTAGGAATTCACATTTATATTGCTTATATTGTTAGTTATTCAATTCTAGGCTTTCTCTTTTCTCTTGAGCCCAATTACCACTGAAATAAAATATATCTGTTCAGAAATGGGGCTTTTCGAAAGTGTCCTGTCAGCTATAGGGAGAGGGACCAACCCACTGCAGGTCTTATATATGTTCAAATAAATACATATATGTACATGTGGATGCATGTGTGCATGTGTGTAAAAGGAATGTAGGAGTGGGTAGAAGAGGGAAAACAGGAATTAGTAAAGATAAATGACAGGAAATCGTGTGTATGTTTGTGGAAGAGGGAGAGAATGAGTATGAGGGAGGGCAAGGAGGAGGATAATAATTCAGCCTTTACTTCTAGGAGTTTTTCACCAGGGAGGAAATGCTCTGCCTCTTGCTATCAACAGGGATCTGAGCACAAAAAAAGTGCACACCCAATCTGACAGATCAGGAAGTAAATGTTATCATTGAATTAATGATCTTAATGGAGGGGGAAAAGGTTCTTTTATCTTGACTCATAAACCTAGTCCTTTCCTTACCCATGCAAAGCCCTCAGTCTCAGGAGCTCCCTTCCATTCAGTTAGGAACGTGCAGGTTCCAAGTGTAGTGTTCCAACCTTTGCTAGAAATAAGTATTTATTTACATGACAGCATGGGGATTTTACATATACCACAAGCATTCTACAAAATGCTCACGCTTCGCAGAACATCCTACATTATATCCCAGCAAAATTAACCAACAACTGCTCTTCAGGCCAAAATTGAGTACGTTATCCTAAAATGCTGAGAACCACACAACTGTGCTCCAGCAGAAGTTCCCATACTATCAAACACATTTTTCCTCTGCCTTCTTGCTAAGAAAACAAAATTCAGAACACTCCACTGAAGGCAAAGAATGCTGTATCTCAGGCTTTTGGAACAGAAAGGACATAAAGTCTAACACTATTCATTTGCAGAGCGCTTTTAACATTATAGATGCATCTTAAATGAGGAATAAAAGTTGACACTCTGTACAAGGATGGACATAGAAGACAGAAGAGATGAAGTTGCTGTGAGAATCTTAATTAAATTCTTCGAGAAGCAGCATTTACAGTTGCAGCAATTTTACTGCATAACATAGGATTAGTTGTTTTTTATAACTGAATTCCAGTCAAAGGGCACACCAAGCTCAGGATTCAACAGTGAGCCGTTCAAGGTGCAAGTATTGCTACACAGCAAACTGACAAGTGTAGGACTGAAGGGAATGGCCACAAGTTGCACCAGGGGAGATTTAGATTAGATATCAGGGAAAACTTTTTCTCCCCAAGGGTGGTCAGGGGCTGGAATGGCCTGCCCAGGGAGGTGGGCGAGTCACGGTCCCTGGCGGTGTTTCACAGTTACTTCAGTTTTATTATTCACTGCAATACTTCAGTTTTAGCCCATGCCTACCACTGCCTGCTGGGGAAAGAGCTGTCACAGTCTAATGGTCTGGAGAACCAAGTGACACTCCAGATTTCCACTGACTGGTGGGATGTGAATTTCCCACAGAAAGTCTGACATTTCCAGGTGCGGTTCTGAAAAGCAGCTTCTTTCAGACCGTGGAAGTGGGTCTTTCATTGACCACTTCTGAGTTTTAGCTTATGGCAATTGAACCAGAAAGTACCATATTTTTTACTTCTGATCTGAGTTACAGAGTAGAGCTAGATGTATGTGGGTTGCACCAGCTTTGATATCCTACATAAAGTCCCACCATGTGTTCATTAGCCCTCACGGCCTTCCTCTAAATCATTAGTCTGCAAGAAGAAATACAGAATGGAGAAAAAGATCTCATGCTGTTTTCTAGCAGGGTTAAATTTGGTTTCAGCGCCTGTAGTTCTTCCAGACATTTCCCACATTAAAAATGTGAAGCTTTAAATAGGCTTATAGGAAATGGCTCCTTGAACAGGTAAATGGCTGCGTTCTGGACACTATCAAATGGATTCACTTTCCACATCTGTGGGTAGTTTTGTATCCAATAACGTCCTCAAGCAAAACAAAGGGGCAAAAAAGAGTTATTTCCTAAGCAAATAAATGGTTTAGTTATAGCTCCTTTTTCTGACCTCACTGGCGGTTATTTGTTGCATAATTAAATTTCCTATTAAAAATAGTTTGTTTTTACACAGTAAAGAACAGAAAGATCATTCCCCACTCCCGCCCCCCCCAGGTGAGGTACTTCCAGTTTGATTTCAAAATCGAAGTTAAAGATTCAACATAGGCCTTGGAACACGACAAGCAAAACAGCAATTGAGCTTGACCAAAATGCTAAAGATTGACCTTTCACAGTCACAGGCACTGGCACACCATTCCCTCTTCTTGCTTCCAAGTAACATAAGGAAGAGACAGAAACAATCCATGAGCAAGCAATGTGCCTTTGAGGCCAAGAAGACCAAAGGCATCCTGGGGTGCATGAAAAAAAACATGGCCAGCAGATCAAGGGAAGTCATCCTCTCCTTCTGCTCTGCCCTGGGGAGGCCCCATCTGGAACACTGTGTCCAGTTCTGGGCTCCCCATTTCAAGAAGGACAGGGTACAGCAGAAGGCTACAGAGATGATGAGGGATCCTGAAGCATCTTTTTGATGAGGAAAGGCTGAGGGACTTGTGTCTATTTAGTGTGGAGAAGAGAAGGCTGAGGGGGGATCTGATCAAGGCCTATCAATACTTCAAGGGTGGGTGTCAGGAGGATGGGACCAGTCTGTTTTCAGTGGTACCCAGGGACAGGACAAGAGGTAATGGGCACAAACTGGAACATAAGAAGTTCCATCTAAACATAAGGAGGAACTTCTTTTTGTGAGGATGACAGAGCCTTGACTTCAGCCTTGAAGTATTTATAGGTGTTGATCAGATCCCTCTTCAGCCTTCTCTTCTCCAGAATTACAAATTCAGGAGCTTAAATGCAGAAATAGTTAAGGAGATTCATACATTTTTTGGCTGTTATTTGAAGCTGAAACTTCAAAAAAAACCCACCCAACCCAACATCCAAAATCCAACCCCAAGCTGCTTCTCACTAACGCTGTGTGGGTAAGGATTAAATTATACTTATGATTCACTGCACAATATAACACCTGGCAGAGATGGAGATCTTGAAAATCCCCTTTTTTGTTCCAACTGACAACTTTCCTTTAAAAAAACAAGCCATTTATTTTCAGGAAATTGAAAGAGGAAGCTGGTGAAATACTTTCCTGTTGTTTTGCTAGATTATCTCGACTAGCACTCAAATGTGATTTTGCTCACTTGGATCACAATAGCAAACTGTAAATTGTGTAACACCGCTCCTCGGTCAACCTTCTGCTAAGAAGGGTCTGCTTGGAGAACTAAAGCTTAATCTGGATGAAATTTATAATATATTATATCCACTGTCTTCCCCCCATCCAACAATCGGGTTATCTTATCATAGAAGGAGATCAGGTTCATCAGGCAGGACTTGCCTTTCATAAATCCATGCTGACTAGGCCTGATCCCCTGGCCGCTCATCATATGCTGGTGATAGCACTCAAGATGACCTGTTCCATAATCTTCCCTGGTATCGAGGTCAGACTGACAGGTCTATAGTTTGCTGGATTTTCCCTTCTGCCCTTCTTATAGATACTTGGCCTGGTTGATCTTCATGAGGTTCACAGGGGCCCAGCTCTCCAGCCTGTCCAGGTCCCTCTGGATGGCATCCCTTTGATGGCCAACGGAAGATCACGGGGGAAATTTTATGTGATTGTAAAAATCGATAGTGATTTCTGTTTGTAAGTCTTTGGTAGGTTTGTAGAGTGCAGAGAAGTGAACTGATTTATTTATGTAAGGCTGTGAGGGCAGACACCCTGCGAACCCCACAGTGATAGAGCTGATCCAGAAAGCACCTCTCAGGATGTGGGGCAAAGTGCAGGAGCTCTGCTCATAAAAGGAGATAATAGAAATGCTTTAATATCGAAATATGTTTCTGAATAACGTGACACTTTCACGTAATGTATGATTCATTCATTGGGTTGAAAAAGCATTTTTTATTTTCTTTTTTTTTTGAGGTGAATGTGGGTTTTCTCTAATTCAAAAAGTCAGAGCTACAATTTGCAGAGACGCAATATCTTATTATGAACTTCAGTTGCACTGAAACAGGAGTAATCACTGTTCCAAACAGCTTAGAGACTAACCCTGATACTAAGTATTTTCTTGAAAACCTCTACCTAAGCCTCTGGAATGACAGAAGATTTTCATTAGCCATTATGTCAAGCTCAAGACCTAATTATTTTGCAAAGAAAAGACATAAGACTCTTCAGGAGGCAGAAAGGTGTAAAGGCCAAGCTGAAATGAGCGTGCACACATCCTATGGTCCTTCCAGGCAGGCAAGTTGAGGAGCGGTCATTGCTGATATTATTCCCTTTGCTGTACTCTAAAAAAAGATTATTTATTTCAACCTGTTCATGAGTGGAGAGATTTGCTTTGTGACAAATGAAACTTCCATGATTTCAGCTTTTTCTTGCAAGTGTGATCAGGTGGATAAAACAGGGCTGGGACTGTATTGTCTTGTTTTCACACAATCACAGAATGCTCTGGGGTTGGAAGGGACCTCTGGAAATCATCCAGTCCAACTCCCCCCAAAGCAGGTCCCACAGGAATGTGTCCAGGTGGGGTTTGAATGTCTCCAGAGAAGGAGACTCCACCATCTCTCCGGGCAGCCTCTGCCAGGGCTCTGCCACCCTCAAAACAAAGAAGTTCCACCTCATATTGAGATGTAATTTCTTAGTTTAAGTTTGTGCCCATTACCCCTTGTCCTGTCCCTGGGCACCACTGAAAAAAGCCTGGCCCCATCCTCCTGACACCCACCCTTTAGGTATTTATAAGCATTTATGAGATCCCCCCTCAGCCTTCTTTCTCCAGACTAAAAAGGCCCAGCCTTTCCTCATCAGAGAGATGCTCCAGGCCCCCTCATCATCTTGGTGGTCCTCTGCTATACCCTCTCCAGCATTTCCCTGCCCTTCTGGAACTGGGGAGCCCAGAACTGGACACAGTGCTCCAGAGAGGGCCTCCCCAGAGCAGAGCAGAAGG
>VZTM01026709.1:304243-321549 GCA_013400555.1 Jacana jacana | reverse complement strand
AAAGAAAGAAAGAAAGAAAGAAAGAAAGGAAGGAAGGAAGGAAGGAAGGAAGGAAGGAAGGAAGGAAGGAAGGAAGGAAGGAAGAAAGGAAGGAAGGAAGGAAGGATAAAAAAAGACAGAAAGAATTAAAAAAGGAAGAAAAGGAAAGAGGGAGAAAGAGAGAAAGAAGGAAAGAAGGAAGTAATGAAAGAAAGAGAGGTTAGTTAGTTAATGGTAGGGGCTGCAAGGCTGTTCTTGAAGGAGCATGTTATCTTCACCTCTACACCAGGTCCTTAGCCCCCTGTTTTAATTAGTTCAGATAATTTATCTCCACCGTACCTTCTGCATTAGACACATTGAACCCATGCATATTTAAACAGGCCAATGGATGCACTAATTGTTCTGGACTGGAACTGGGTAATAGAGGGGAAGGAGAAAGGACACCTACTGCCCTTGGCTTTCCTCGTTTCACCCTCACATGCTCTACCAGCATTCTTGCAATCTTCCCAAGTGACCAGTCCCTTTTTCCACTCAGTGTAAACTTCCTTCTTCCACTTGAGCTTTTTCAGAAGCTGCCTGCTCAGCCACATAGGGTCCCTCCCTATGTTTCCTGTACCCCCCTTTAAGGACTGGAAGGGGATGGAAGGTCTCCCTGAAGCCTTCTATTCTCCAGGCTGAACAACCCCAACTCTCTCAGACAGCCCTTTGAGCATCTTTGTGGCCTCCTTTGGACCCGTTCCAACAGGTCCATGTCCTTCCTGTGCTAAGGACAGTGCTCCGTGTGAGGTCTCCCCAGAGTGGAGCAAATGGGCAGAATCCCCGCCTTGCCCCGCTGGCCACACTGCTGGGACTGCAGCCCAGGATGGGGTTGGCTTTCAACTCAATATTCAACTCCATCCTCCTATCAAGTTTCTCACAGAAGCATTTCTGATTTTGGGTCAGAAAAAAAAAGTACATACACCTGACCTGACTGATATGGGCCATAGAGCTCTATCCCTATCATTTTCACCTCAAAACCTATAATTTCTATTTGGTTTTGGGGTTTTATTAGCTTTCTTAGCAGCAGCATTCCATTCAGCTCAAGAGCCTGTGTCATCTTCTTACTCTTCATTCAAATCACTGCCCTGAAAAAACACCTGAAAACGACTGCCTAGCAGCCAAATTGGAGAAGTCACATAAAATGAAAAAGCAATTGTTGATCTTTATGAATCCATTCAGCAAGTTTACAGAAAAAAAAATATAATTTGCTGGTTTTATTGAATACTCTGCAACAAACATAGATGACAGGTGGCATTTTATAATGTTTTACAGTAACAAGTAAAATGAAAGTCTAATATCAATCTATTTAATTATTAAGATAGAGGAAGTTTAATTGAAATATGAGGAGAAGCTTCTTTGGGGTGAGGGTGGCAGAGCCCTGGCAGAGGCTGCCCAGGGAGGGTGTGGAGTCCCCTTCTCTGGAGACCTTCAAGCTCCGCCTGGATGCAGCCCTGAGTGATGTGCTTCAGGCAACCCTGCTTTAGCAGAGGATTTGGACTGGATCATCTCTAGAGGTCCCTTCCAGCTCTGACAATTCCAGGATTCCGTGATTCAGGAAAAGAGAAGTCTTTCATTTCTACACTACAGACTCGGAGAAGCAAAATATCATTTTTCTACAAATCTTAGGCAGTGTGAAACCCAACGCTTCTTCGAAAGCAGTCTGGTTATTTGTATTAGAGATATCAGCCATCTGTGATTTCATCTTCATCACATGCTGAATAATTACAGTCTGGTTAGGAATTGCTACATATATTATGGAAGAGATTTCTTCAGAGATCTTATCTTCCCTTTGGTTATAGGCATTATCCTCATATGGCAGCAGAAGGCAACGAGTACCGGGGTGTGATTTAGACTCTGGGACTCTATTAGGTAGGTCTCAATCTCACTAACTTTAGTTCAGAGAGCAAGCTGAGAAAAATAGGTAAAGTGGAAGCTGAGAAACACAGTTTCTCAGAACAAAGACTGTTTTTATAAAAGCTTCATCCAAAACAAACTTAGATTTTCACCTTGATATCCTCCCACTATGACATGTATAATTCCTTATGACTAATCTAATATGACTGATTGGTATCACTGTTATTCAATGCTACCGTTACAGCACTCACAAGGGATTTAATTACTTCACAAAGCAAATACAAGGACTTACAGGTCTTGTTCAAATTGGAGATGTCACAATCAGAGCCAGGTAACTCCACTGGAGTCACCTGGGGATGCATGTAGCCACACGCAGCAGTTTCACTCGCGGTAGCTGTGCCAGCTGTAGACGTTGGGACTCCTGGCTCCCTGGTACTGCCCACCACCCGGAGTTTCTTGCCCTCGCGTCTCAGCCAGCAGGAGGGAACTCCTCTCTTTAATACACTGCTGGCAAAAGTGGCCAGGTGAACTCAAGCAACCTTTTGCAGCTGGCTTTGCCAGAAGTGGATTAGTGGTCAACACAGTGCCATCTGCCAGCAGAGCTTCAGGGTCATTAACTTCCTACAGAAGAGTAGTGCTAATAAGTGCAATGACTGTGAATCTGTGAAGTGAATTTCTATCCATGGACTGGGAAGACAGTCTAATAATGGACTTGACGAAACAAGTGATTAACAAGTAAATGAGGGAGTGAGAACAAGCCATAGGGAACAAATTGCTGAGTGAGGGGGAGACTCAGGAAACTCTCCCATTCCATTTCTGACTATAGGTAAAATAACCCTGTTTAAAGGAAAACAGCATATCATCAACAGAAAACCTACACCCAGTTATCAGCCAACACGTTCAACTTTCCAATTCTTCTTTTCCTTCAAATGAAACTTCTCCCTCTATCCTACTGTATTTGTAATCTAATACTATACTGGAGGTACAGACTAGAGTGGTCTCCCACTGACTTAGTGCCATCTGCAGTCACTCCACTCTCAAATCCTACTTCATCTCAACTTGGAAAACTGATAAACTTCAAATCTTCACCATGCATGGTCCTATAGGAAAATATGATACAGAAAGAGAGAATGACCAAGAAGCGTAGCAATTCTTTTTCAGACATATCAGTGAACCCCGCGATTGGCATTTGAAAAGGCTCCTGGTATAAAATGATGGAGTTGCCTCTGGAGGGAGAGAAAAGGAAATAGAAACAAATTCACATTGTTTAAGTAAGTACGGTATACTTTGGACTGTATTCAGCATCCATGGGACTGTCCTGGGGAAATAGTTGGGCGAGAAGGAGAATTTAAAATTAGATGTAAAAGCTCAGGAAACGAAGCCCGGTTCTTGTTGTTGGTGCTTGCTATTCTCGTTGGTGCTTGTCACGCTCATTGGCAGAGACTGGCTTTATCAGAAGTGTAGGAACATGCACTTCTTCACCCAAGACTGTCCTCCCAGGTAAATGTTATCATTTCTACAGTAACCTCAGCTCTGCCTGGCTGGCTGTTAGGAGCAAGCTGACACCTCATCCCATAATGAGAACCTGGGAGGTGTCACTCACTGGTCTCCGGAGCAGGAAGCAATCTCCTGCCAGGGGCAGATGGGAGATGAAAATATGTTAGAGATATAAGCTTGGAAGAAATGACAGACTCAAAGCTCTAGAGAGGCAAGCATTGCATTTTTTCTGGTCTAACACAGATTTCAAAAGAATAGTCCATTACAGGAAAGAAAATAAATTCTCTTCCTGGGAATGTTGCTGCTGCATTTATTTTTGAGCAAACTTAGTATCTCTTTCTTTGCTTAAAAAAATAATAATAATTACATAATGACAGGACGGGAAAAAGGTTGCACTTGACGTTCTTAAAGGTCCCTTCCTACCTAGATGATTCTATGTTTCTAAGTTTCAGGCAAAGGCATGAGCAACACCTCAATAGTCTGCTTCTGTTCAGAGCCGCCCAGCTTTGGGAGAAGCTGGGGGATGGAGAAATGTAAACTGCAGGTAAGACAGAAGTTTGAAGAGGGTTAAAGATATGAGTTAATCCAAAAGTGAACTGATTCAACAGTTTAAATATGAGAAATATTTAATTAGCCATTCACTGAAATCCCATGGACTGAAGTGAAACTGTGGAGCTGCGAGTGAACTGTCACACCTGACGTTAAAGAGAGGAGATCCTGGGGTCTGGGGCGGGAACAACTTAGGTGTTCTCTGAGCTGGCTGAGAAGGAACCCGTCACACGTGTTCACACCCCAGTGGCATGAACTTGCTGACTGAACATGCAGTGATCCTTTAAACCACTGGACTGCACTGGCTATGGTAAATAGCCTCAAACAGAAGCCACGTTGTCAGTGATGTTCCTGAACGCAGCCTTCAAGCGCCACTAATACTGATCATCACCATCACCACAGAGACAGTATTGGTCACTCCAGCACAAGTCTCATTTGAGAGCCATTTACTGGCTGTTCTGAGAAGTGACTTCTGTGAAGAAAAACAAAACAAAATAAAACAAAACAAACCCAAACAAAACAAACCCAAACAAACAAACAAAAAACCAAAAAAACCCCCACAAAACCAAAACCAGCAAACCCACAAATAAACAAAAGTCCTTCCTCTCTAAAAGCTTAGCTCTTTTGCCCTTCTGCTGAGGGGAGACCTTCTCTCACTTTTTACAACTCCCTGAAAGGAGAGTGTAGCCAGGGGGTGGTAAGTCCCTTCTCCCAAAGAACAGGCAATGGGACAAGAGGAAACGGCCTCAAGTTTCACCAGGGGAGGTTCAGATTGGATATTTGGAACAAGTTTTCCAGGAAAGGGGATATTAAGCATTGTAATGGGCTGTTCAGGGAAGTGGTTGAGGCACCATCCCTGAAGGGATTAAAAACCAGGAAGACGTAGTGCTTAGTGAGATAGGTGGAGAATGGCTGGAGAGCAGCCCTGAGCAGTACTTGGGAGTGATGGTGGATGAGAAGCTCAACATGAGCTGACAACATGCACTGTCAGCCCAGAAGGCCAATCCCATCCTGGGCTACATCCACAGCAGTGTGGCTAGCAGGGCAAGGAGAGGATTCTGCCCCTCTGCTCTGCTCTGGGGAGACCCCACCTGAAGCACTGTGTCCAGCTCTGGAGTCCTCAACACAGGAAGAGGACATGGACCAGTTGGAACAGGACCAGAAGAGGCCACGAAAATGCTGTGAAGGCTGGAGCTCCTCTGCTGTGAGGACAGGCTGAGAGAGTTGGAGTTGTTCAGCCTGGAGAAGAAAAGTCTCTAAAGAGACATTAGAGCAGCCTTCCAATAATCTGAAAAGAGTCTGCAGGAGAGCTGGAGAGTGACACTTTGTCAGGAAGTGTAGTGATAGGAAAAGGGGTAATGGTTTAAAATTGAAAGAGGGGAGATTGAGATCAGATACCAGAAAGAAGTTCTTTGCTGTGAGGGTGGTGAGACCCTGGAAGAGGTTGCCCAAAGAAGCTGTGGCTGCCCCATCCCTGGAGGGATTCAAGGCCAGGCTGGATGGGGCTTGGAGCAACCTGGTCTGGTGGGAGGTGTCCCTGCCCGTGGCAGATGGGTTGGAACTTGATGATCTTGAAGGTCCCTTCCAACTCTAACCATTCTATGACTCTACGATTCTATGAGATGGCTTAGCGATGGTTTTCTTTATCTTGTTGGTAGTTTTAACATTTAATGCGTGATACCTTGCAGTCATTTCTGAACTATATTGTTAAAATGTAATAATTCATAATAAAAAAATAACTTTTCTTCAATAAACTACATGTTTATGTAAAATGTATCTGAGTATAATAAATTGTTCTTGCTCTTCTGTATGACAAGATTGAAATACACAACTCAGTGCTTTGTATTTGAATGTTCCTGCAATGCAGTTTTTAAAAGAAGTGGGTTTTTAAACTGTTTCTATGAAGACTGCATCAGTATGTCTTCAGACATGGACCACCTTGGGACACAACACTTGGTACAGAGTCTGTATCCTGTAAGTCCTGGTGTTCTGAACTGAAACTTCTGGCCTTCAACAACTAACTAAAAGCCTAATCTATTGAAAATCACCTGGGATTTCACCTCGGTAAAGAACGATTCAGAGCCACTACCTATGGATAGTAGTTTTAATAGACAGGCTTTGAGATATATTTCATTCAGCCCCCGTCGGCTGTAAGAAATTAAACAAAAAGGAATCTTATATTTTTCCATTCATATTCCTTCAACTTCACCTGAAAGAAACTGGTGACTTGAATTAGCAGGGGTATTTGGCTAGTTTTGGGGTACTGCCCCTGACAACTTTATTGCTCAGCGAACACAAATTAGATTCAGTGTGGCTCCTTCGGATGTGATGTGCTTTTTTGATATGAGCATGTGTGCTAATGTGTTGAGCAAACGTGGAGCATATGCTGGTTTGGCCAGAAGCTGACATACTTTGGGCCCAATCCATGTCACCTCACTCTTTCTCTTTTGATGGGATTGCTGAGGACTCAGCAAACACGTTCATATGCTATTTTATTCTAGGGCCGTTGCAAACTCATTTTTCATCCTACCCTAATTAGCAGTAAGTGATGTCAATGATCTAAGAAGACTGTAAAAATGGTTTGCTGGTAATTATTCATGCTTTTAAGGGGAATAAAATAATCCTTCCAATATGTTTTCTGGTCTCGTGAGGCTGGTGCAATGCGTTGCGTTCGTCTATTCAATAAGGTAAAGTGGGATAATTTCCTCTCTCCGGTTGCTCTCTTGGGAAGCCTGTGGGTCATGACTACATTGTACATTTGGCCCAGAACCAAGCCCGTGGCCTTATCTTGGAAAGCCTTTGGTACTTATGTCTGTGTGTCTCAATACCAGAGCCCTGCTACCTCCATGTTGTTAGGTCCTGGTTAAATTCCACCAGCCTCGAGCCAGCGAGTTCCTAGGTTGCTACAGGATTTGACATTTCCTCCTCATCACAGCCAAGGATGCCTCTACTGAGTTGCGAGGCGCATGTTGGTAATTGCAGCTGCAGAAGTACTTCCTGGCACTGGGCTGCTCCTTAATTTTTCAGCTAGAACTTACAATCCCAGAGGATGTTTCAAGGGCACTGCTGGCCCGTTGCAGCTCAATGATGATCAGATGCTGTTTAGCAGCAGTTAGCTGAGTTAAACCAGTTCCACAGGGGCAGAACAAGGGCTGGCTATCCACAGTCATGACCCCAGTTAAAGAACTATTGCATTTCTGCTCCTCAACCCTTTACTTCTTCATGGCTTTCCCTCTGTTGCCTACTGTCTGGTCTACTTGTTAAATAGCATTTAGATTTGGTTGTTCTCTGACCTTCTTGATACTTCTTCAATCTATGATCATAGAAAATAGTATAATTGTTCATAGGAGGTTGGCAAGAGGTTCATGGTTTGGTTAGGGCACAAGTTTGAAGACTCAGGCCCACACAAATTAATAAACACAATATAAAAATCCAGAAACATTAGAACAACCTTTGAAATTTGACCTGCTTTGTAGAGATGCTATGTCACGGAAATTGGTATCTTGAATAAAGCATTAGGAAAGAATTGGAGTTTGGTGGGTATTTTTGCTACATGATTTTGTGTGAGTGACACGGATTTTGCTTTCCAAATCTGGCTGTGGAATTTCTTCCCCCGCATCATTCACTTGGCTGGAAATCAGGTGGCTTTGTTCCATGATTTGACAATGTAAACCTTGATCTCATTATTTCCCAGTTTACAGGTACACAAGACTTATAAACTACCATGTAACCAAGAATAGCATGTCTGGTTGGTGGAACTGGACCCACTGATGATATAGACAAGATGTAACATGTGGATGGATTCCTAAGTGGAAGATTTCAGTCTGGAAGTATCTTTAGCTCCACACCAAGCCTACTTTTATCTCCTCCTTCCTTGGCTTGACATGTAGAATGCAATTTTCTATGAGTCTCTTAAAGCTTGTGGGCGTGATTGAGGAGCAAAAAGAGTTTCCACTGCTGATCTTGGATGGCTCTGAATGCCAGTCCCTGCTATTGAAAGAAAAAGAAAGAAGCCTTAAAAGGCTATACTCCTTCTTATTGCCCACCCTTAACCTCCAGTAACCTCTAGAACTGTAATTAATAGATATCCAGAATCTGGTGTTAATCATCTAACATACTTACTGGTGGGTCATCCCTATACCACTCAGAAATGACTAGATGATCTTTCAAGGTCCCTTCCAATCCCTGATATTTTGTGATTCTGTGATCTAAATACAAATTTGAGCAATTCAGACTGGATAGCACCACTACATTTTTACCTCTGCATAAGCCAGTGAAATATTTCGAAGCAATATAAGGTTCACTTCCACCTTTTTGGCACTGTTTATCTTATTGTTTAACAAAATAATGATAACAAATCCTCTGCTTAATCCCTGTACAATTACACTGCATCCCATACCTGAGCAAAGATTTATGAGTACATAATAGGATGTGTATTTCCAATGTTTAGGCAAAAAACTGCTATTTTTCAACACCATACCTCAGATTTAAACAGTTCAAAGCACCTCAAGAGTGGTGATCAGTAAGTCTGTATTTCCTAGAGCTGGTTGAAACGTGTTCAGTGAAATTCTGATTTGATGAAATATGCTATTATGTCAAAGCTAAAAACATTTCAGTGAAAGTCGTGATTTTTTTGAGACATATTGTACTGGGAGGAGAGAAATGAAGTGATAAAATCTCCTGCACTGTGAGTGTTGGGAAAGCAGGCATAAGGGGGACTTGAACTGGAACCTATGTCCCAGCCATCACCTCCTGTTCCCAATAATAAAGTAGGAATTTATGTACCAGTTTAAAAAGTGATGATTCCATACCATTCCAGTGATGGGAAATGCATGTAAAAGCTTTTGTTTGCATGCCCGTGTAGAACAAAATACATTTAAATTCTACAGAAGTTTGTCACAAGGTGAAATCACTATTCTTTGGTCAAGTCTGATATTTTTATCTGGTCAAGTCTGATTTCCTTTTTCTCGTGGGAGAACTGGCACAGTAGCTTTAAAAAGTACTCAATATGTCTGCAACTGAGAGAAAACATGGGGATAAATCGAGTTACAAGGGAAATGACCCAGTTCAGGAGTGAAAAATATGTTTTATTTGCAAAATATTGGATGCAGGGTATTGTGCTCCTTAGGTGAAGTTCCCTGAGTAAGCAGCAAACCTGCACTACAAGGCACCTAAGTTCCACAGAAGCTTCTGGTGAACTGATAGTTTATTACTAAATTAGTTATTTGGAAAACCCTCACTGCAGTGTCTGTTCTTTGCCACTGCTGTTCATTCTCCCAGGAAACACAGTGTGATATTTCTGGAAGAAGTTGCTCAGAGAGGTGGTAGAGTCTCCTTCGCTGGAGACATTCGAAACCTGCCTGGACACGTTCCTGGGAGACCTGCTCTGGGAGACCCCGCTTTGGCAGGGGGTTGGAGAAGATGATCTCCAGAGGTCCCTTCCAGCCCATTGGCATTCTGTGGTTCTGTGATTCTATGCACATATTATAGTGACATCTTTGCTGCCTGTCATACCAATCAGTTTCAAATTCTTTACAGATGTCTGTGTACAATTTGTGTGAAGAAAATGTGAATAATATCTTGATTGAGATTGTACCATGTTGTTGAAAGGCAATATGAAGGGCAGCCATGAGACTGCAACCCTACTTCATGTCAAGGATTTGGTTTTGCAAAACATATAAAAAGAGACTTTTCAGGTACTTAAAGTGTAGAAGTACTTTTCCTAAGACTAGATGAACTGGAAAATGATGTCTTTACTTGAAAAATACTGATTAAAAAGGAAAAAAAAAACCATTAGTAGGTTCTGCTTTCATCCCATGAATCTAAAAACCTAAATTCTTTAACGAAGCTTGTAAAAAAAGATGTTGGTTCTAATTAACTCCATTAGTAAATCCAACCAATTCTACATTCTTTCAGCAGTCACCATGAGCAAGAAAGATAGGGTTCCCTAGTATGGAAAATCCATAATCCAGGCATGGAATCAGAGAACTGCCTGGGTTGGAAGGGACCTTTCAGGTCCTCGAGTCCAACCATCTAGCCAAGACTAACAAAAGCCTTCATTAAACCATACCTCTAAGTACTATGTCTGCCCGGCTTTTAAATACCTACAAGAATGGCAACTTAACCACGTCCTGGGATTAGCCTGTTCCAACACCTAATAACCCCTTTTGTGTAAAAATTGTTCCTAATATACAATCTGAACCTCCTCTTGGGGCAACTTGAGGCCATTTCCTCTTGTCCCATGGCCTGTTCCTTGGGAGCAGAGACCGACCCCCCCCCTCTAGCTACACCCTCCTTTCAGGGAGCTGGAGAGAGTGAGAAGGTCTCTCCTCAGCCTCCTTTTCTCCAGCCTCAACAACACCTGCTCCCTCAGCTGCTCCTCACAAGACCTGTTCTCCAGACCCCTCATCAGCTTGAATTTGGCACACTTGTTAGCAAGACTGTATTCTTCCACACCAGGGCTAAGCAGTCCAGTGAGCTGCCCTGTCAGCAGTTGTTACTGGACTCTTAAACGTCACCATTTTAGGGGCTATCAATCTTGACATATTTGTGTCCAATTCCTTGCACAAATGATGCAGACAACCCCAAGTGTCCAGTGGACTTCAGGTAAACGAACTACACACTGTCCTCTTTTTACCGAAGCCATCTCGATTCCCTCCTGACAATCGCTTTCTTTTTCAGCCTTAAAACCAATATCCCCTTGTAGAAAACTTATACTGCCAACAAGCAAACCAAAAAAAGCAAATAATACCAGAGTATTGGGTTTAATTCATCGCTTGTCCCTAATCCACGAGGAAATCTAAGAGGTATCACTATATCTAAAACCACACAGGTGTATGGGGTGCCAGCATGAAGGGAAGTAAATGCATGACCGGCCTCTTAATTGCCATCGACTTTGTGTCTTCCTTTTCACATCTGAAACACAGGCTACAAATTTTACGGGTAAAAAGTGGTTAAAAGGTTTCTAGTCTGATGTGTTTGTGCTTTATGTTCCCCTAGGACAAGCACAAAGAGGCAAGGAATAAGACCCTTGGGTAAAGGTGGCACTCACTCTCTGCCCTGCCGATTTATTCTCATTATAGAAATCCTCCAAGAGAGGGAAATATTATGTGCCATATAGAGGAATATGTAGAAAAAGGACCTTATATGAAGAAATGAGTGTCAGAGTCATCTTTAACTGTCCTCTGGTTGACTATAGAGACTGGCTCCACGTCCCTGCTGCTGAAATATATTTTCTATGAATGTTATTATCGGCCAGAAGAAAGATAATGCTGAGTACTCTGAGGTACTAGAATTACTGTCTGAGCATTTCACATAGATTTTGTTGCTATTTGTTTTTATTCTGAATTTCCTGTTCAATTTAGTGCTTTGGCATCTTAGTACATCGAGCCCTGGGGTGCCTCCAGGCTATATCCTTAGCCCATTCTGCACAAGAAATTAAATGAAATGAAGAAAATGATTTCTCTCAGCCAGCTCGTGCTATCTGGGAAATGGGATTTCCACCACCCTGCTGGCACGAAAGATGAAAACAAAAGGTTGACCAATATGAAAGCTGCAGCTTGAATATATTGTCGGCTCAACTCTTTTTTTTGTGGAACAAAATGTTCTTTTAGAATTTCTTCTACGTATTGACTTATCTGAGTAAACAGCCCATAGTTAATAATGCAGAACACACGGGCCTGTTTTGATAAGCGCATCCCCAGGGATTTGTGCCATTCAATTTGAACAGAGCTACCAGCCATAGATTTTTGTACCAAAACCTGGGCAGCTCATGTTAATTTATGGTCAACAAAGACTTTTTTCAGAGTCCTTTGCTCGTCGCTATTGAAATGAAGTGCCAAGCACGGTGATTTGAAGGACTAGATGAGGCCTCCCCTGTCAGATAATGTTTAAAGCTCTTGTTCAAGTTTGAGGACAGGAATAACAAAGTCACAAGAGCAAGGCTCTCCATCACATTTGGGTAAAAGGACGGAGACCACCACATGGGTTTCGATTTCCTACTCCTTAGCCCCAAGATACAGATCTCAGTGTCCTCACCTGGAGATGGGAGTTACAACTTCTGTGAAGACAAAAAGAAATGGTAGCTCTTCCCGGGCCAGCTAAAAAAGTGGGATCGTAGGGTGCTGCTGCCAGAAAAGGGTCCAAGGCGGTTTAAAGTGCAGTCTCATGAATTAACGAGCAAACAGGCTGTAGCTAATTCGGGCTATTATAAGATTCTGCCTGAAATCCTCCAAGATTCCACAGCTGATGGGCAACGCACCTGATTCACCCCCCACAGTGTGCTTGCAAATGGTTGCCTTCAAAATGTGACCGAAGATAATTTTTTTAAATTCATTTATTTAAATGAAAAGAGAAATTTATGGAGAAAGTGCTAGGGGTGAAACGTTTTAAGTCAAAGAAATATGCACATGGCTTAAAGAAAGCCCATTCGCTGCCTCACAAACCATCAGCAGACTTCTACGAGTTTCAGTAAGTGTTTGATTTCTATGAGCTTTTGTCTCAGTGACACTGAGCAAAACAGAAATGCAAACCCCTCCAAGCTCAACTCCTGGTTACCAGAATAATTCTTTTCTTTCCTTCCGAGAAATGGGAGGCAAAAAAAACCCGAGCTGGTGGTGAAATGGAATGAATAGTACCCAGAAAGGTGTCAATTTAAAAATAAAAATAAAAGTGGGACCATGTGGAGAGTGGCAAGAGCAATAATTATTTGTATAACAGAGCTTATCTGTCTCGCTGTGCAGGACTATGAGGTTTCAGAATCTTTCTGCTAAAAGAGAAATACTCTCATAATTCTCACTTTAATGGTCACCGCTGCAAAAAAAATAGTAAAATAGTCTTGTATTCCTGTTTGTGGTTTTTTTTCCCCGAATATTTGTTATTATTCTCATTTATTTTCACTCCCTCGTAATAATTAGCCATGTTTTTTTAAAGAAAAGATCCGATGGGAATCATAGACTATGTTCTCATATACTTGCTCAAGCTCATCTGGAAAAATAAATTGCTAATCAATGTCAGGAAAAATATCCCAGTCTCCAGATTTTCATTTATTGCAAGCACAACTTGCACCACCTCTCTCTCTTTTTCTTTTTTTTTTCTTTCAGCTACAAAACCAAAAAGGGATTTGTTTTGCAATTTGGGGGTATGATTGTTTCATCCAAGCTCTGATAAGCACAAATGCACTCTTAATGTTCAGATCATTCTCTAGGATAAAAAAAATAAAACCTATTAATAATCTGACATTGCTACAACCAACACTGATTTAGAAAGCAGGAGTCCAATACATGATATTCCTTCTGTGGAGCAAAAGAAAGAAATCCTTATCATTTTAACATTAGCAGTAGCCAAAAAATAATAATAAAAAAGTTTAAAATGACAGCAAGGACATTTCAGTTTAAGAATTCAAAGTTTCACACCAACCCCCTAATTCTTCTCTCACAGCAGTTTTAATAAACAGTTTTCTTCCTGATACTGTGCTCTTCTACACCCACTGTGAGAGACAATAGACATTTGGGACTGAAATGAACACTGAGCTGCAGGTCAGCTTGTATATGCTGATTCTTAGGATTATAACAAGAACTATTCCTGAATTTCAGATTGAAATACCCACTGAGATCTCATAAAGAACTATTTAAAGCCTCCACAATAACTTTGCAACAAAAAGGTCAAATAAGAATTGCAAGCAGAGAAGCTGCTGGAGATCAGCAACGAGATTGAAAGTAAGGAAACTAAACAAGCCAAAGACAACAAGGGTGTTATCAGCCTCCCATCTACTCCGGGAGGTTTGATAACAACTTTGAAGGTCCTCTGGTTACCATGCAGTTGTGTCCCTTAGTATCTATAGGCTGTATACGCTGAGATGATTTAAGGTTCAAGCAAGTATTCAGCAAAGGAAATAAATTAGCTGTTGTTTTTTGGTAGACAAGGTTATTATTAACTGATAAGGGGTCACATTTCACAGACTCTGCTCGCAGAAGCACCCCAAAAGCAGAAGATTTGGCTAAACTTTTGTGGAGTCATCTAATTTCCTTCTTTTACCTGGGATGGCACATTCTCTCGTCCTCTCTTCCTGCCCTCTCTGTTTCTGGAGAAAAAACCATTTTCATTCAATGGTAGGTGAAATGCGACACAGATTTGCAGATATGCAAGGACAAACAATAATGACTAAATTTTTAAAAAGAGAGTTGGGGGGGTTCAGCCTGGAGAAGAGAAGGCTCTGGGGAGACCTGAGCCCCTTCCAGTTCCTCAAGGGGCTCCAGGAGAGATGGGGAGGGAATCTTGATCAAGGAGTGGGGCCATAGGATGAGGGGTTGGGTATTAAATTGAAAGAGGGGAGATTGAGATGAGATACCAGAAAGAAATGAGGGTGGTGAGACCCTGGAAGAGGTTGCCCAGAGAAGCTGTGGCTGCCCCATCCCTGGAGGGGTTCAAGGCCAGGCTGGATGGGGTTTGGAGCAACCTGGTCTGGTGGGAGGTGTCCCTGCCCAGGGCAGGGGGGTTGGAACTGGATGATCTTTACAGTCCCTTCCAATTCTAACCATTCTATGAGAAGCAAGGAGTTCCTTTGAGGTATTAGAGAGGTTAATTATTCATGGTGCCCGGAATGAGATGGACCCACCGTCCTTCCAGAAGTCTGTGATGTGGTGGCAGATCCATTCACTGTTAAAATATGAGCATTTTTCAATACGTTTCATAACACTTTTGCTCTAGGACGGAACTGAGAGCTACGCAAGCTAGAAGGACTAAATATCACACACACTGACCAAAAGGGTGCTACAAATGCAGAAGAATAATCCTGACTTCTGAGCCATATTTCAGAGCTCATGCTCACATACAGGCAATTATTTTAGCTTTAACTGATGCCATACAGTAGAACTGGAATTTCTGTAGTAATTTTAATTCCTAATTATTCCTTAGTAATTATTAATATGTATCTACCTGTCCTCTATCCTGTCCAGAGTGTTTGTATATGGATGATTATATTGCCCTCATTTATTAATATACAAGACTGAGTAAGCTTTTAACTTCACAGGGCCATTGGGAGAAATGTAACTCATGGTGGTTTCTTGAAACTGAAACAAGCAATAAAATAAGCGAATCCATTCTGATTTAACTCAGGACACAGTGTGGATCGTGAGCAGTAGCTTTAGAAACTCACTAATTAGGGGATCAACCATTTCTTTTTTATTTTTTCCATTACGAAACAAAAAACACAAAAAATAGCACAAAAACATTCCAGGCGGGAAAACTCACTCGAAGCGAGAGCTTAAAGAGCAAAGCTTCCTTTCAAAAGCAATTACTGCTGAGGCAATTTCCCTGGAATCCAGTAGGCTATGCTCCTGCTCTGATTTTCCAGCTGAGGCACACCTGGTCGCTGTTCCCTCTCCACGCAGACGGATGGGCCGCTTTGTTTCAGCCGTCCAGCCGGTCCTCTACGGCTTATCTCCACAACGTGAAACGGTGGCTTTTTTTTTTCCCAGAGAACTCATTTCATAACATTCATTTCTAACACAATCCCTGATGTGCATTTGCCTCGAGACAGTGACTGGAAGGTACTGCGTCCTGACAGAGTATTATAATATACATAATTATGGCTGGGATCAGGAAAGCAAGCTGGCTTCCTCCCTTCCAATTGTCCAAACAAGCGAATTCTCCTTGGTCAAGATAATTAAGTTGTCTCTCAGCCTTATCATCTCAGTGACAGGCTCTCCTCATTTCAGCTCTTGTGGGTTTTTTTTTAAGGCTAGGTAGGAATTTCAAAGAGCAGAAACCTTGTGAGCAAAGTGCAGGGCATAATTTACGCCTTTGTCATCTCCTGAATAAATCCTCATCAATTTTCGTGCAAGATAATTTGTACGTGGGTTCATCCAGGAAAAGTAAGAGCATTCAGCTAAGGATTTTCTTTCTGTGTACATGTGTCTAAAGGCCTAAAATATCACGGGGAGGAATCCAAGTATGAGATAACTAGAAGCTGGAGCGATCTAAGGATGGTTCACTCCTGAGTGCACCCATCCCTTATAATTAGCCTCACGTTATCAGGCAATTTACCTTTACCTTCCTTACTGTTTCCTTTCTTTCCTTAATGGCAAGAAACTGGGACTCATGCCCACAAATGGGTCTGTGGACTCTCTTTTGGAAGTCTTGATTCTTCTGCAGTGGGCTTTCAGTTTAACAGGTATCCTAAAGGAGGAATCCATTCTTATCTGAAACAGCATTCGGTTGAATTTCTACCTGCTGGTTTTACTCCTTTCATACACACATGACAGAAGTGGAGTAGTTCATGCTTACATAGTTTATGAGAAAATATAGAGAATAATATAAATATGGCTGTTTTTGTGATTGTGTAGAGTGGATGAGGTGGTCTTGTAGCCTTACTTTCAACCATTGTTTATTCTCTTAATCAACACTGAAAGGAAACAGAGCAAAAGCTGTAGCCTCACTCACCCTGTGCAGTACAACTGCCCTGGAGTAGCAACACAAACCACCCCAAACATCTTTGGAGTGTTAGGGTGTCAAATACCAGATGATGTCTGCCCTTCTACTGCAGGGTGGGTAGCGCCAGTGCCCAAAAACCTTTGCAGGGACAGGTCTAGCCCTTTGCTGTCCTGCTCTCACCTCCCTGCATTCCTTCTCCCAGAGATGGGGCTGCGTGTTGTAGCCTCAGAGAGTCCTCCTCCTGGGGTAAGAACTGTCTGGAGGCCAGGCCCAGAGACTGGTGGTGAAAGGGGATAAATCCAGTTGGCGGCCGGTCACAAGTGGTGTTCTCAAGGGCTCAGTATTGGGGACAGTTCTGCTTAATGTCTTTATCAATGATCTGGACAAGGGGGTTGCATGCGTCCTCAGTAAGTTTGCAGACAACCCATGCTGGGTGGGAGTGTTGATCTCCCTGAGGGTTGGATGGCTCTACAAAGGGACCTAGACAGGCTGGATTGATGTCTGAGGCCAATGATGTGACATTCAACAAGGCCAAGTGCCAGGTCCTCTACTTGGGTGACAACAACCCCTTGCAGTGCTACAGGCCTGGGGGAAGAGAACTGGAGCTGCCCAGTGGAACAGGACCCGAGGGTGTTGGTTGATTGTGGTCTGAACATGAGCCAGCAGTGTGCCCATGTGGCCAAGAAGGGCCATCCAGGTCTGGATCTGCAACAGCGTAGGGAGTAGGACTCAGGAGGTGATTGTCCCCCTCTACTGGGCACTGGTGAAGCCCCACCTCAAGGGTTGGTTCCAGTTTTGGACCCCTCCCGACAAGAACATTTCATTGCAGAAGCATGTCCAGAGAAGGGCAACGGAGCTGGTCAGGGGTCTGGAGCACAAGTCTTGTGAGGAGCAGCTGAGGGAGCTGGGATTGTTTAGTCTGGAGAAGAGGGGGCTGAGGGGAGACCTCATCACTC
>VZTM01026709.1:290386-303214 GCA_013400555.1 Jacana jacana | reverse complement strand
GAGGGGGTCAGTCTTTTCTCCCAAGGAACAGGCCATGGAACAAGAGGAAGTGGCCTCAAGTTGCCCCAGAGGAGGTTTAGACTGGAGATCAGGAACAATTTTTACACAGAAAGAGTTACTAAGTTGCCGTGGTTTGGCCTCAAACGGCAACAAAGAACCAGGTGGCAGCCTCTCACTCTGGAGCCCATCCACAGCCAGGAGGGCAAAATCGGGAGAAAAAGGCAAAACTCGTGGATTGGGAAAAAGGCAGTTTAACAGAACAGCAAACCGGTAACGGTAACACGGATAAAGAAGAATAAAAACACGACTACAATGCCGACCGCGCACCGGCTGCACCCTGGACCGGCCCCAACTGCGCCCCGTGCACCCCCGACTTCCTTTCCCCTTCCCCTTCCTGGCCAGCTCCTTTCCCCTCCTGGTCCAGCTCCTCTCCCCCTCCCCGCCATCTGCTGACACCTTCCTTTACTGGCCACCTCCTGTCCCCGTCCCCTCTCTGGCCACCTCCTGCCTCCTTCCCCTTTCCGTCCACCTCCTCTCCCCCTCCCCTTCCCATCCAGCTCCTGTTGCCCTCCTTTCCTGGCCAGCTCCTGTCCCATCCCCAGTCACCTCCTGTTCCCTTCCCCTTTCCGTCCACCTCCTCTCCCCCTCCCCTTCCCATCCAGCTCCTGTTGCCCTCCTTTCCTGGCCAGCTCCTGTCCCATCCCCAGTCACCTCCTGTCCCCTTCCCCTTTCCGTCCACCTCCTGTCTTTTTCCCGTTCCGGGTCAGCTCCCCGCTCCCCCCTGGGCATGGCTCCCATGGGATGGAATACCTGTCCCTCCCAGAACCAGGACATAGGGGTTGGAACAGGCTGCCCAGGGCAGTGGTGGAGTCACCATCCCTGAAGGGACTGAAAAGTTGGGCAGACACAGTGCTTGGAGACATGGGTTAGTGATGGGTCTTGTCAGTGTTGGGTTAATGGTTGGACTCGATGACCTGAAAGGTCCTTTCCAACCCAGGCAATTCTACAATTCGGTGATTGTACAATTCTAGGCTGAGGGGAATGGGCAGCGAAGGAGGGTAAGACAAAGCTGAGAAGTTTGCATGGGTCACCTTCAACAATTTGGGTGGCTATTTATTTATTTCCTACTCTTTGAAGAATAAAAAGGAGCTCTGTCAGCATGTGCAGTGCTGCTTGCACCAGTCTTAGGCTAAGCTGAGATGTGTTTATATCTCACGAGGGGGGACAGATCTTTGATGGGGGGGGAATTCTAACCTGCCTTGCTTCAGGGAGCTGAGCCGGTCCAACAACATTACATCACCTCTCCGGAATGCCATCTGCTCCAAGTACAGCGTGGTCTTTGTGATGTATCTGGATGTAGATTTACATTTAATGCCCAATTTAAGGGGAAGAACAAGGCTAAAGCCAATAAAGATTGCACAGTGACCTGAAGTCTTTGCAGCTGAGTGAGTAGCTCCTTGAGAAGCTGCTGGTATAAACCGTCAACGCGGCTCCATCGGTACCTTTCCAGGCAATATTATCTAACAGTGAGGCAAAAGGTTTCAATAACAGAGCACTGACAGGGCATATTGACTGTTTGTCACCGCGCTGAGATGACTTCACAAGAATCTGTACTCATATCAGAACGAGCCACAAAACGCCGAGGAAATCAATAGGACACCTTCAGAGCCAGCGGCGTTATGAGAATCACGCTGAACTGATAATTATTAACCCTGCTAAATTAAAAACTGGCTTGAGTTCAGCACTTTTGGTGCACCAAAGGGAGCCAAGCGTAACCCAAGGAAATAAGTTCCTAGCAATTTAAGGATTTGTCGTTGTCCTTCTGCTTATCTGAAGCTGGTGCTTCTGGAAGGTAAACAAGAGGGAAAATAGCCTCCTAGAGATTATGGCTAGGTTGTTTATCATGAAAGTTGCAAAAAGAGCTTTCCAACATCCTATTCTTTTCTAATTCTATTAGATGCCCTAGATATTTAGGGACCAGTAAAACCTAAAGGACTCATAGTTAAATGAGGCTACTCTGTAGGACATGAAAGAGAAGATGGTCTTAAGATCGAAGGTCTTAAAACTTGGCCAAAGGTCTTAAAACTCTAGACCTCACTGCTGCTTGTCAGTGTGACAGAGCAGAATGGTAGATATGAGTTCCGAAGTGATGGGTTGGAAGTGCCTAGGTGTCGGGAAAATATGCACAAAGGTACAAACTCTCTCCCTCCTCATTCCATCTAACGTATCTGGGGAGTCTATCATACTAGACAGAAATGCTGGGGGTTTGTCATGACATTCGGTTCTGCGGCACTTGCTCATTCCACTAACTAACCTCCTAGTTATTGTCATCCAATAGAACAAAGGGCAATAAGCTCCTTCCCTCTCTCCAGCTGCCTGGGAATCTAGGAGGGATTAGTGCCCTGACTAGGAACAGCTGGCTGAACTAAAGTTGGGCACAATAAAAGCAATATTGATAGGCAGAGGAAAGCATTTTGGACAAGTAACCGCCACTGTAATAAAATTTTGCTTGAGGGACAGCTGGTCTCATTTCTCCTCTCTAAAGATGGCAGGAGGCCTCAGCATCTCTCTGCATTTCTCATTATACCCCTTGCCAAACAAAACAAAACAAAACCAAACTGCCAAAAACATCTTCTTTTATTTAGGGCCAGCCGTGAGATTAGACCTTCTCCTGGCAGAATCTGACCCAACCCAACCCAAGGTTTTTCATTAAAGCTTCCGTGGCTCGGTTTGCAATGAACTGGGTTTGAATGCCCTGCACCGTGATGAATGTGCTGGGCCTTGGACAGTAGGGTGAACCCCAAGCAAAGCTCTACGTGAAACCACAGAGATCCCCTGATATAAGACCACTCAGCGGCTTTTTCATTTTGTGAAAGTGGCCAAATGCTTTTTCAACGCATCCCAACTTTTAGCATGCAAAATGCACCGTGGCAGGGATTTCCATCCACGGTTCTAAGCCAGTGTTATCTGGAGAATTCTTACCCTTTTGCTGCTTTTGAACCTGTTCTGTATTGTTTCTCTGTCGGCTCCTAGTTTTTGTACTGTGAGACAGTGATCTGTTCACCTTTTCAACGCTATTCATGATTTTACAGAAAGTTGTCACTTCTCCCTCATGTCTTTTCAAGCTGGAGCCGTGAAGAAGGCTTGTTGATCCTTTTTATGAAAAACATTACTTAATTTCGATCGTCCCTGTTGCCATTTCTCCGTACCTGTTCCGGTTCTACTTTATCCTTTTCACAATGGGATGACCAGATTTATACCTGTTATTCAAGATGGGAGCTCCCCATGGGTTTGTAGAGTGTTTCAATAATGTTCTTGGTTTCACTCCCTATTTCTTCTCTGATAATTTTCGACACTTGATTTGTTTCTTCACAGTTTCTGAGCACTGAACTGGTGTTTTCCTAGAAATATCTATTATAGCCACAAGGTCTTTTTGCTAAATGGTAATAATCAGTGCAGAGCATATCAAGGGGGATTTTTTTTTTTAATTCAGTGAACTATCAAGTTTTTTATTACATATCTTTAAATGTTGGCAACAGATAGACTGGTGTCATTCACTTTTAAATTCCATTTTTAAAGTGAAAATATCTTTGGGTTTGATTCAGTGGAAATAATCAAGATTTCCACCCCCCTTTAAAAAAAAAACCAAAACAAAACCAGCAATCAACTGGGATCAAAAGTAAAATAATGACAGCATGCAAGAGGCGTAAATGCAGTTTATTCTCCATTCTGTGGCTGTATTTCAGAAGAATAGACACAAGGACAGTGAATTTCCAACCAGTCACAGAGACAATCTAGGTGTACGGGTTGGGTGGGTCATAACAGCTATCCAGCCTTCCCTTGGCACCTTTCTGTTCATCAGGAAGCCTATATGATAAAAAAAAAAAAAAAGAAGTAGAGGAAAAAATAGAATTTAGGTCTTAACATCTACCACTGACCTGCTCTTTGGAGGTAAAACAGCGCCAGAACTTGACCAGTCTCCATTTTGACTTTGGCCCTGCAAGGCTTTCTTGAAGGAAGAGGGGCCACCTCATCAACCGACGGAGGTTTTGCTCCTGCTTTCAGCACTCTATACAGAGAAAGTGTCATTAATCAACTTTCCATTAGTATGGGTGGCTGTATCTTGGCAGTAACATTCAAATTAGTCAGGGCTTACAATTTAGGAATATCCTCATCACTGTATTGAACGGTGATTTATCATTACTGCAAGGAGATGTTAATTAGAGCAGGACTATAGGCCTCACAATATAATCATATTTTAATGGGGTTTTAAGTCCTACTAAAAATATTTCCGAAAAGAAAGCCTGGTGACAGACTGATGTAATTACACCGATGTCTCAGTTTTTCAAACTTGGAAGGGTAGCCAGTTACAAGAGATGTTTCAAAATCAAATTTCATTTTATAACGCTCCGTGCCGTAATTATGGATGAACAATGGAAATGGGTACAAAGGCGGGAACAAAAGCCGCAGAGAATGGTTCTGGTTAAATCACTCATTAGTATAATCTTTTATGTAGAATGCAAAACCAAGCAACAGCTGAGATCTCTTTCGCCCGTGTTTTCTTAAAAGAAAAACCTTTAATGAAGCTGCAACCAGGAATGTATTTTCATAACTGCGACCCGAGATATTGTATTTCTTTATGTACATATCAATTTCAATCCCGAGCCTGCTCGGCAGGATGAATAGAGCTCTCCTAATAAATCATCCATCCTTTCCACTCATGCATGAAATCATTGTAACACGCACGACAAAAGATAACAGCTTATTACACCGAATCAAAAAAAAAAAAAAAAAGAATAAGGTATGCCTGTATTTTGCAGGAAATATGTTCAAGTAGGATTGCTGTGTTTGCTTAACTCTTCTGCCTCGTGCTCAGAGCTGGAAGTTTTACGGAATAAAGTAGAGTTGGATTGAAAGGAAGGAAGGTCTGAGCCGTGTCAGCGTGGCATTGGCTCCGACATCATGGCTGGCATAGAGAATACGCCGTGGTTGCCAGGTTGCTTGACTACCAAATTCTGAAAAATCAAAAAAGGGAGGAAACGGAAAGAGGAAAATAGCTAAACAAACAAACAAACAAACAAAACCAACCAAACAAAAAACAAACCAACAACAACAAACCAAACCAAAACTGGTTCAAAGGCATTAGAAAGGAAAGAGAACACATTTTAATGTGCTGTTTGCTAATTACGCAGTGGTCAGGCTGTCACTGGCCGTAATTGCTATCTGTGGCACGGCGCTGACACCTAGTGGTGCTCGTCGGGGGCGGTGGTACCCTTGGGTGGACCCCCAGGTGCTGGTTATGTCCCCAAGGAGCCAGAAGTTACACATCTTTGAGAATCTGCTTCAAAAGGTGCATGGAATTTCTCTTGGAAGGGATGTGTTCACCACCTCCTGTCTCTTGGTGGCCTGGGTTCATGCAGAACACAGGGACGTACTTTCATAGTGAGGAAATTCAACTGGAAGACTCAGCAGGAAAACTGATGTTTGGGGAGATGTGGCAATGCAGAAGGGACTATAAACCAACAAGGAAGCCCATTGTCAGAACACAAAATGTTCTCCTTTGGCTGGGTGCATATGAGTACTGTCTCCAGCTCTGGAGCCATCAGCACAGGAAGGACATGGACCTGTTGGAGCAAGTCCAAAGGAGGCCACAAAGATGCTGAGGGCTGGAGGCCCTCTGCTGTGAAGACAGGCCAAGAGAGTTGGGGTTGTTCAGCCTGGAGAAGAGAAAGGTCTGGGGAGATATTAGAGCACATTCCAGTCTCCCTAAAGGGAGAGATGGGGAGGGACTCCTAATGAGTGGGGCGGTAGAAGAAGGGGGAACAGTTTTAAATGGAAAGAGGGGAGATTTAGATGAGATCTCAGAAATAAATCCTTTCCTGTGATGGTGGTAAGGGACTGGCCCAGGTTGCCCAGAGAAGCTGTGACTGCCCCATCCCTGGAGGTGTTGGAGGCCAGGCTGGATGGGGCTTGGAGCAACCTGGTCTGGTGAGAGATGTCCCTGACCAGGGCAGGCGGGCTGGAATTTGATGATCTTTAAGGTCGCTTCCATCCCAAACCATTCTGTGATTCTATGCTTGTATGATATTCACACACACAGGGCAAACAGCCTGAGTTTAGCAATTCTGCCACAAACCCCAGAATCTCCCTGTGGTTGCTACACCATCATCCAATGTTATGTCTAATAAAATTAAGGAAGAACTGCTGACCCAACCCATGTATATCCCAGTTAGCTTGAGATCACTCCCGGATGCTTCAATGTGGTCGATGGACATAAAATTGTGACTCTTCAGATTTACCAGGCTGCAGAGGTTTACAGAGAGAAATGGATTTGGAGGTTTAAATCTGGAGGCTTTAGCGACAGATGCATTACATTCAGGATTTCAATATATGAAAAGTTTAACAGTGTCAGCCTTTAATCAGTTTCAAACGTTGAAAATATTACTGTAACTGCTCTAACTTGTTTTCTCCTTTCCATTAAGTATTGTCTGGAAAATCAATTACTTTACTTGGCATTTTCTGACACGACTTATTAGATGAATAGCATTTGGTGAAATTGATAAGTATGGATTATGGATGAAATCCAGGGACCCAGAGAATTTGAAGGGTATTTTGCCTTTGAATTAAAGAGGGTCAAACCCGTGCTTTAAGCCTGTTACCTGACAGAAGTAATTTAATGATGCTATTGCAAATACTTCCCCATGAAATACACAAGGTCTGATTCAGTTCTTATTGATTATTACATATTCATTGAATCACATGGACGTACTGTCTTATACAGGCTGGAACAGGTGAGATCAGAACCAACTCTTCTTGAGAAGAGCAACCAAAGGGCAGACGACCTAGTTAGAACATTAGGTTTGGGGAAAGCTGTTTCCATATCACCAGTGTTTGTAGGTCTGTGTCTTCATGAAACCAACTCTACAATTACGGTAATAATCCCTGTGTGTTACTCCGAATACTGCAGAGGCTCATCATGTGGCTCCGGTTCAGACAGGAGGTTATTGAGAAAACTTCCCCAGCAGCACACACAGAATCACACACAGAATAACAGGGATTGGAAAAGACCTTGAAAGCTCCTCCAGTCCAATCCCCTGCCGGAGCAGGAACACCTACAGCAGGTCACACAGGAATGCGTCCAGGTGGGTTTGGAATGTCTCCAGAGAAGGAGACTCCACCACCTCCCTGGGCAGCCCCTGCCAGTGTTCCCTCACCCTGAAGAAGTTTTTTTCCTCATACTGAAGTGGAACCTGCTCTGTTCCAGCTTGCAGCCACTGCACCTTGTCCTATCATTAGACCTCACTGAGAAGAGCCTGGCTCCATCCTCCTGACACTCACCCTTTACATATTTATAAACACAAATGAGGTCACCCCTCAGCCTCCTCTTCTAAAGAGACCCAGTTCCCTCAGTCTTTCCTCCTGTGGGAGATGCTCCACTCCCTTCCTCACACGTGGTGGTTATGAAGGCTATGGTACCATTAGACAGGACAGGTGACTCCAAACTGACCAACAGGGGTTTTCCCTGCTCTGCTCCATGCTCAGTACAAAAGTGAGTGATCAAAGGGGCAGTCTTGTTCTTCAATGACCAGAGGACCCTGCCTGTTCATCTGACTTTGATCCCGAGCCATGTGTTCCTGACTCCAGAGCTGGAATCCAGTTCCCATCCGTCACTGAGTGCAGTCTGGGACTTCCCCAGTACCTGCTGGTGACGTCATCCTGGGAGNAGGTCACCCCTCAGTCTCCTCTTCTCCAAGCTCAAGAGACCCAGCTCCCTCAGTCTTTCCTCCTGTGGGAGATGCTCCACTCCCTTCCTCACACGTGGTGGTTATGAAGGCTATGGTACCATTACACAGGCTGGGGAAGGGGACTTAGAAGAGCATCCTACCTGGTTTGAGGTAAGACAGAACCAACTTTCCATTCAGTAATTTTACATCTTAACCAGGTCTCTTCTAACTCTTCGACGTTAACGGAATGTTGTGGAGAAAAATGCTCCTTCTCGAAGCAGTAAGACCAATGTCTGTACTTCATGCCAAGGAACGGTGAGCAGAGGCCCTTGCTTATATGTATTGCTAGAACAACCAAGGTCAGCCAATTTTATTTGCCCCTTTGGAGGGTCAGAAATGGAAAAAAGGTAGAATGGTCCCACCTGTGGGGATCNGGAGCTTGATACAGTTTTGTATATATTGCATCTATTTCATTACTTACCTTTTTATGTTAATATTAATAATTCATCAGTTTAGTTCATTCTAAACTCTTAAATCTGCTTATCTCTTCCTCCCCTCTCTTTTGGGAGGGGGGGGAGGGGAATGGAGGAGGCAGGGGGGGGTGTGTGCATCTGATTGTCATTCTGATTGGCCAATTTGGCCAGTGAGGTTCCCGTGGCATGACAATACATCCTGCCCTTCAGAACATGTTTGGTTATTTCAGGCAATTTTATAGAAGCTTCCTCCTGCCTTTCCCCAAGGGAGATGCTGGCATATGTCTGCCCTGCTGGATCCTGCCTGGGACACAGAGCTAAGCAGGGATGGGGAGAGACATGAAGAGGAGCAGAGAGCACGAGGAACCTTTGGGAGTCCAGATGAAACAGGCTGGAGATGGCTGGAGGAAAGGATCTGTAAACCTTTTTGCTTGTACCTGCAGATTTTAGGAGTCCTGTTCATTTCTGGAGAAAAAAAAAATATCTTTCTGATTTTAACTTCAAATACAATCCTTTTTGCACCATTAAAAACAAATAAATAAAAAAGGAAGAAAAATTTGGTTTAATCCACATTTTAAACTCTAGAGGTTAAAAAATGCAAGTGGTGGAAGTGTCGGCGACTAGAACAATCAATTTCTCGTGGTTTAAAGGAAAAGAAACCATCACTGGTTAGAGAATGGGATTAGAGGAGAAACTTGGGGAGATACTTTGCTCTCCCTCTAACTGGAAATTACCCATAGGTTTTAATGTCTTAGGATCAGGCCTTGTGGAGAAAAGCTTCAGATGTTGAAATATTTACTACACGTGATTAAGTTCAGTGCTCAGATTTCTTAATGTGAAATGGTGGGCATTTCACATCTATTCACTGAGAAATAGTTCTCTGTAACGAGACAGCCTTTTAGGGCTGCTGCTGGTTTAAACTGATGAAAGCACAGGACTTAACGGGAGTATTTTGAAAGTATGAAATTCCTTACAATGTTTGGGTGTGGTTTGTTTGGTTTTGGTTTTGTTCTTGTTTTTTTTTTTTCTTTTAAAATGAAAATATACTTTCAGGAGAAAAACCAGTTCTAGCAGTAAAGAGGATAAAAAATTATCTCTAACTGTTGGAAGGATATAAAAAGAAATAAGAGGGAAAATGTGGTTTCGAGCGAACAGGAGCTACAGCTTATGAGAAATAACAATGGGGTACAAAGTGAAAGATTTTTATGTGAAGTCAGAGCCCTTCCTAAGCTGTTTTCCAGCCTACATTGTGCTTGGGGGCACGTTCATAGAAGCTGCATTGGAAAAAAAAAGTGGAAGAAAATGTTTCTCTCTTGTTCTGTCAATGTTGCAACTGTTTACTTCTGTATTTCAGCAGTTTGAATAATGTTAATAGTATCTGCCCACGTGAAGGAATTCACAGATTTGTAATTTTTCTTACGACTAAAAGACCTGCTGTCTGAAAAACACCTATTTGCACAAAGGCTGCTTTCCTCTTCCTCTTTTCTTTTCTTTTTATTCTTTTCTCCAATTTAGCGATTTTAATGAAAAAGTTACAGCCATCGCTTAAGTAGAGAAAGGACAATTAAAAATAACCACGTTTTCCTTTTGATGATGTCTCTTTTGTTATTGGTCTCTTCAGAAGTTGCATGAGGTGATTCACCTTCTCCCGCCGCCTTCTGCCTAACCTTTGCAAAAATCTTCTAAAACACCAAAGCAGCAAATGTGTTGCTTTGTTCCTGTACAATACTGACCTAAGGCTCGCTGAGATCAGTAGGAAAATCTCAGCATTTTATCTGCTTGTGACAGCCTGACTCGCAGATTTTTCTGAGAGGTACAGAACACATCACCTCCCCACGCTCTTTCATTGCTCCTGCAAAGGTCATTTCTGGAGTATGTCTTTGATAAGGCTGTCCCGGGATATTCTGCTGCTGAAAGCACTTTTAGATTACACGCACACCAGCCATTTCCAACCCTCCTGCCATGGGCAGGGACACCTCCCACCAGACCAGGTTGCTCCAAGCCCCATCCAGCCTGGCATTGAACCCCTCCAGGGATGGGGCAGCCACAGCTTCTCTGGGCAACTTGTTCCTGTGCCTCACCCTCACAGTCTGGCAGAAATGGACCTGGGGGTACTGGTTGACAAGCAGCTGAACATGAGCCAGCAGTGTGCCCAGGTGGCCAAGAAGGCCAAGGGCATCCTGGCTTGTATTAGAAATAGTGTGACAAGCAGAAATAGGGAGATGATTGTTCCCCTGTGCTCAGCACTGGTGAGGCCAAACCTTGAGTCTTGTGTCCAGTCCTGGGCACCTCAACACAAGAGAGATATCAAGGTGCTGGAGCGAGTGCAGAGGAGGGACATGGAGCTGGGGAAGGGCCTGGAGAATAAATCTCATGAGGAGCCATTGAGGGAGCTGGGACTGTTTAGTTTGAGGAAGAGGAGGCTGAGGGGAGACCTCATCCCTCTCTACAACTGCTTGAAAGGACATTGTAGAGAGGTTGGTGCTAGTCTCTTCTCATGGGCAATTAGTGATAGAAGGAGAGGGAATGGCTTCAAGCTGCAGCAGGGTAGGGTTAGGCTGGCCATTAGGAAAGAATTCTTCCCAGCAAGAGTGGTCAGAGCCTGGACTGGGCTGCCCAGGGAGGGGGTGGAGTCCCCATCCCTGAGTGTGTTTCAGAGTAATTTAGCTGTGATGTTGAGGGATGTGGTGTAGGGGAGAACTTTGTAGAGTGGGGCTGATGGTTGGACTGGATGATCCCAAGGGTGTCTTCCAACCAAATGATTCTATGATTCTATTCTATGAATTTCTGAATTTTCAGGTTTTTCTGCTTTGACTCCTTTCCTAACCTTGCTGTGCTCACTATTCAGCTGTACCCTGGGACAGGGATTTATTGGTAGGAATGCTAAAGAACATAGATCCTTTACAGTACCCAGTCACAGGTGCTGCAGAGGCTGATATATTGAAAGAGTGACAATACAAAAATGGGAGGGGCTGATTTTCCAAAGTAATCAGGTCACCCAGTGCAAACCAAACTCACAGTCTTTGCTTCCACTGAGTTTGGAATTAATTTCTTGATTGATTGCCAGAAATATTTAGTACGTCCTATAGTTCTTGCTCCTAATATTAAGTACAGAGAACATTTGAGAAATGAGAACCGTCCCTTTAAAAGCAGGTCATTTTTTCAGGCTCCTGAATAAAACCATGGAATTCCTTTAAATGTGACACCTTGCAGCCTTTGTACTCAGTCAGCCAGTATCTGGAGAAATCTAAAGCACCGGTCAGGAATCAAGCATAGAGACTATTCGGAGTATTTGAGTAAATGTTTTAGGAGGGGCATCAAAAAGTTGAAAAAGTGAAACAGATATGATTTATTGAGCTGGGTGTCTGAAAAAAGGGAACAGCATGTTGCAGCTCTTATGCAGTGATATAAGGCTGGGCTTTGGTGACAGGCTTTTTCTGCTGCTATTTATGTTAAATGACACACACAGACTTGCCGTTCTGTGGCTCCAGCAGCCGTTTTTTTTTCTCCAGTGTCCTCGGGTTCGTGCCGTCTCAGACACATGACTCATAACTTCTGGCTTGTAGAAGCCTTCCCCAGTGCCTTCCAGGAGCTCCAGTCTCCTTCCATAGAGTGACTCTGCAGGAACGGGTGTTCCTCTCCCCTGTCCTTAACCACATTTGAAGGCATCTTTACATAACTTCATTCAAAACCTGAAGAGGAAGCTGAGATTGTTCCCGGGCTTCCTGTAGGAGCAACTTGACCTTTTCAGCTCTATATTTAACTTAAATATTTACATGGCAAAAATAAATCCCAATGATTTCCCCAATTTTCTGGAAAATTGGAACATTAAGTTCACATTTTCCTTGATTTCCATTTCTTCTTATGACTTGAGGTAACTGGGACTATTCTGTCTGGGTATGCTGCTCTGTTGGAGACAAAATATTTTCATGAACATGTGAAAATAGTCTTTTTCAAGATACACAAAAAATTTAAAAGATTGTATTTTTTTTTAACATACCTTAAAAAACGGTTTCAATTTTACTGAAAGGAAGTCTTCAGTGCTGTTTTCAAAGGTTTTTAGGAGAATTGTTTCAACATTTAATAAGAATGTATTTCAACAAAATACTCCCCTTTTTCTATTCTATCCCAGAATGAACAAATTTGAAAACTGGAAGATTATGTTAACTCAGGAAAAGAGGAAAAACAAGATTAATCACAGACAGTTTTTAGTGCCTTTTATTTTTTTAAAAAAGCTGTTTTGTTTTCATTGACTAATGATCCAATATCAATAAGTAAAACTTCTCAAAAAAACCCCAAATAATATCTCCTATTTTCCTACCTGGAAAAATCAAGGCTGACAAAATCAGCTAGGGAATTTGCATAAAGGAGCTCACTGGGGCTGGATACTTCATGTTTGGGATGTATAGTCTTAAGATCTGGAGTTCCAAGGCCTTTCGAAAAGGCTGACCTGAATTACTCACTCTGGCTTTAACAGCAAAGGAGAAACCATGGGCCTTTTGTAGTCCATAGCAAAACTTTCAAGGTTTTTGAGGGAGTGTGGTTTTCATCACTAATCTATCTAATGTGATAAAATCTAGATCATCTAATCCCTAGTTCTGGAATTTAAGCACTGGATTTCCCTTTTTTTT
>VZTM01026709.1:242590-282150 GCA_013400555.1 Jacana jacana | reverse complement strand
CTGAAGGGTCTACAAGAGAGATGGAGAGGGACTCTTTGTCAGGGAGTTGAGTGACAGGATGCAGGGTAAAGGCTTTAAATTGCAAGAGGGGAGATTTAGTTCAAATGCCAGAAAGAAATACTTTAATGCGTGGGTGGTGAGACCCTGGAAGAGGTTTCCCAGAGAAGCTGTGGCTGCCCCATCCCTGGAGGGGTTCAAGGCCAGGCTGGATGGGGCTTGGAGCAACCTGCTCTGGTGGGAGGTGTCCCTGCCCAGGGCAGGGGTTTGGAACTGGATGGACTTTAAGATCCCTTCCAATTATACCCATTCTATGAATCTATGATTCTGTGTTCTATTAAATATGATAGAGACCAAGGTGAAAATTTAAGCAAACACAAAACAAGAGATTGAAAAGCAAAAAAAAAAAAAAAAGCCAAAACTTTTGAGAAAGTTGCAGCCAAGGGAACAGAGTTTTCCATGACATGACTGTTCTCAACCTCATCCCAGGCAACCTATAATAGAGAGAGTAAATTTGTTATTAGGTAACTCCATGGTGCTACAGGGGAATTACTTACAATAAAAAACTAATAGAAATTTTAATAGTGGTGACGTACCAAGGCCAATTTTAAAATGCTTATAACTGTATTTTAAATTCCATAGTACTTGCAAGGATATATCTAAGGTTTTAAAAGAACTAGATGCTGAAGGAAGCTCTCAAGGGTTCCTGGAAGCAAGTTGTTAAAATTCTGTCACCAAATTGAAGGGAAATTGAAGATAATTTTAAAGCCTTTAACGCAATTCCTACTTTCTCTGGGTAGAAAAAAAACATCCCCCCTAGAAATGGTTGGTCCCTGGCAGTCATGAGAACAACTAACAATGAGTAATTTATTTTGCTTTTGGAATTCACAGCACTTGCCCCAGTTACATTTTCAAAAATATCTTGGGGATAATATAATCCAGGCACCTACAAGGTCTTCACGTCCACTCCCTCTTCAATTTTACAAGCTGAAGCCTGTGCTATTGTACCACTAGACTGTGTTGTTTTGCTTCCTCGGTTGAAGAACCGCTTGTGGGGTGGGTTTGATTGTTTTTTAGTGGGTAAGCATATCCACAGATTTTCCTGTGTATGATCCTAAAGGCTTTGTTGTTGACTTTGAAACAATTTTGTCCCTTATATTCCATTTTATGGAGTATATCCCGTCTTTTACTGATACTGAAGAAGCTCTTGTGTGAAAATTTAGGTGCCAATCCTGTAAATACATGGGTACCAAAGCAGCTGAACACTCCCATTCTGTTCTGGGGAATCACTTGAGCATTTGAAGTGAAGCATTCGCATATGCATTTGCAGTAAAGGAGTTTAATTGAAATATTATATACTCATATACATTATATACATTATAAATTAATTTCTGGTAAAGCAGAATGGCTAAATCCTACCCCTTCCAGAGAAGGGATATGAAATTGGAACTTAAAGTTTGCCTGATGGGTTTCCTCAATAGACATATAACTTATCCTACCTCGTGACAGACCTCATACAAAGTTCAAAACCTTACAATCAGTGCTGGTTTTGCAGGTTTGGTCAATATGAAAACCTTAGTGGAGAAATGATTGGGGTTTTTTCACTAATACAATTTTCCTGAATCTTTAGTTTTGAGCTAGGGTGAAGTTTAAATGTTGAAAAATAATATTTAAAACATAAACAAGAAATAATAGTTTGGGGGAATTAATTACTAAGCCTAGATCAATTAAATACTTTTACTAGATTATATTCTAATAACCAAATCATAGATGTCAAACATTTACTTTCAGTATAAAACTCATGAAGTTTACCCTGAAGATACTCATCTTCTAAAGTTCATATTTTTAAGTTTCCCTCTAATATTGTGAGAAGTTTAAAAGGTCAGTACATCTGAGGAAAAAAAACCCAAAACATTCATCTTGAAGCTATAGAGATATGTGTGTCATTGGTCACTTAAACTGTTCTGGTAAACTTAGGTAGTCAAAGCCCAAAATGTTGATTCACTCAATGTATTACTAAATCATTTTCTAATGTAGGAACACCATCCCTGGCGGTGTTCCAGAAGCGTCTGGATGAGGTGCCACAAGACATGATTTAGTAGGTCAGTGGGTAGTACTGGGGACAGGGGGATGGTTGGACTAGATGATCTTGTAGGTCCTTTCCAACCTTGTGTTCCTATGACTTTATGATTCTACTCTCAGCGCTACAACTAATAACACAACAGATAATGTTTGGTTGTTTGGATTTTTTTTGAGAACTTCCCCCATTAGGTTGTGCACAAGCATGAAAGATTTCAGCTCAAAAGCCAAATGACTGGAAATAAAGAAACACTTTTATCAGGATTATCCCTGTGTCACACCACAGTTGGAGACCGGACACATTTAACCGATCTTATGTGGTGTCAGCCCTGCCAGACACATATATGATACACTGGCAATATAAAATTATTGCATTTTTTTCAAGTGACTGGGACAACTTTATATACAACAGGAGTTTCTAAAGCCTGGCTTGAAGTTTGTGCCCAGGAAAATCGGCAAGATCTCTGTAAGAGTTAGAGTTAACTGGAAAATGTTATGCACTTTTGAATGTCCCACCTTTAATTCTGTAAATATTCTAGTTGCACAGCTGGTGCTTTGTATTTCAATCAATCTGCAATTCTTTTAAGCATTCCAGTCATGCTTCAAAGCCTTGGCATCACTGTCTACAAATAAATGAACGTGTAGAAGGGAACGAAGTTATAGGAACTTTTGTTCAATTACAGTTTCAACTGATAACACTGTGCCATACATCACCACAATGCCTCTTTCTTTCTCCTGGTTTAAAGGAGGTTAAATTACATAAAGAGGGAGTTCAGATGTTCACCATATGTAAAAAAAAAACCACCTTGTTCCAAATAAAAGACACAGGGCAATGGTCAGTCTTGAAAAGAACACAATCTGTAAATATCAGGTGGACAGAGCAAGTTTTAATTTTAGGGATTAAAATAGCTACAAAAACAGAAACACAAGACAGTGTTTGCTGTGGAAGTGCTCTGTAGGCTTCAAAATCATCAAATAAAACACAAAACTCTCAAAGACGACAGACATTCATAGGAATTCTTCCCCTCAGCTGACAAAACGCAGGTCATAAATACCACTGACCCGTGTGGTCTTCTCTTCTGTGAGTTACAATTCTACCTTTCATCAACATCTTCGTACATCTTCACATTATCCTCCAGAACAGGCCAGCAACTCAATACTCTGCTCAAGGAAATTTCACACATCTAGGCAGTAAAATGCCTGCTAGAGCTGATGGACTGATATAGATGATTTTACCAGCAGCAAATAAATGCTATTATATATCTTTGTAAAAGCTAAGCCAAGTTCAGGTTTTTAACTAAAATCTTTGATCAGTGACCAAAGATCACATCAAGAAACCTGTTTTATGGCCACAAAAAGGTGTGATAGCAGCATCCTGCCTCCACAAACAGGAGGAGCGGGCTCTTGGGGAATGGTTCCTCCAAGCTAACAAAGGAGAATTAGTCATCCAAAACCTTACAAATGTCCTAGAATCACAGAATGGTTAGAGTTGGAAGGGACCTTAAAGATTATCCAGTTCCAACCACTCTGCCCTGGGCAGGGACACCTCCCACTAGACCAGGTTGCTCCAAGCCCCATCCAGCCTGGCCTTGAACCCCTCCAGGGATGGACCATCCTCAACCCTTCCCTGGGCAACCTGGGCCAGTGTCTCACCACGCTCACGGCAAAGCATTTCTTTCCGTATCTAATCTAAATCTCCCCTCAGTGAGATAATTTCCTTAGTCTGAGGATTTAATTCTGTCTTGCCACTGAAGTTCTCCAAAAACTTGAAAGTATCTTCTAAAATTGGGGTTACAAATCTTGTGTGTGGATGAAACTGTTGAGTTTTAGAATTGATGTCACTCTCCATTACACTTAAAATTTATGTCTTCATCCAGTTGAGATGTATTCTTAGAGTTAACCCTTTGACAAATCACACTGACAAAAGAACTGAGGGACTGAAGGTGAGCTGTTTTGGATTTTAAATTTGGCAAAATCCTCTTCAGGTCACCCTTAGGAGCACATGTGGTGTGGTTACTCCATGTGGCCCCAGGCGACCACTGAGAGGGTTGTTATTTCACTTTAGGCTATCCTTCTCTTTTCTGGCAATTGAATTTTAAAGATGAAAACATTCTAGTTTAAGGACAAAGGTTCGACCTGAATATCCATTTTCCCCGTGGGTTTCACTGAAATTGTTTTTGTGATCTTCTGCCTAAAAATGAATTGAATGTAACACAGCAGGCATTGGGTAACACAATCCTGACATTCAAAAACAATTAAAGTGGCCCCAGCTTTATTAATAGCCAGGGAATATTCTGTTTTCTGAACCAGATGCTTAAGTTATATCACAGAAATTTAATACCTGACAGTTGTTATAGAACCAAGCCATATATTTTATATCAGTGAGAGTTATTGATGACTGCATTAATTTAATTGGTTTTATTTAACCATTCACTCATAGTCTTTCAAAGGCTATATTAATTATTTAAACTTGAGATATCTGATAATAACTAATTACTCATTAGTATAAGTCAGTGGAACAGATTTTTTTAATTGGGAGAGTAGCTTTTATCCCATGTACCAAAGTAGAAATGAATTTAAGCTAGATTGAGTCACAACTCTTCAAGGCATTTGGGGGCAGAAGACATCACAGACCAGGGAAACTTTGTGGAATAGAAGTCCATAGAAAGAAATAAACAGAACAAGAAAAAAAATGATTTTTTCCATTTTTTTTAAACATTCTTTACCCAAGATTGTGGCTGGAAGTAGGGATTCCTGATGTGTTTCCCCAGATACATCCTGCAAATATATTCCTAGTTGGTTGAAAACACATTTCACCTACTAACACATCCACCACTACCTCCTACTCTGATGTTACGCTTCCTTAGACCAGTTGGCATTTTCAAGAGACAATAAGAACACTGGATGTTTTTATAGCACTTAATTTACAACCTTGCATCTCAGTCTATGCAGATCTTTTATTCGCATGAGATTTGTATCACTCTCCTCTTGGATTCTCTTCCTTGGCTTCTTTGTCTTTCACATCAAGCCTGAACTTCTGTCCTTGGCCTTCAAGTTTTCCTTCATCATCCTGATGTAACCTATTGCAGCCTCTTGGTTGCTTTTCCACAGATTCCTGTTTGGCCTGGAATCAGCCACGTGTACTATTTCATAGATTCATAGAATCACAGAGTCATAGAATCATAGAATCACAGAATGGTCCAGGCCGGAAGGGACCTCTAGGGTCATCTAGTCCAACTTCCCCACTGTCAGCAAGGACGCCACCAACTAGACCACGTTGCCCAGGGCCCCGTCGAGCCCCCCTTGAAGATCTCCAGGGAAGGGGCCTCCACCACCTCCCTGAGCAACCTGTCCCAGTGCTCCACCAACCTCTGAGTAAAGAACCTATTCCTAATATCCAACCTAAAGCTGCTCTTCTCCAGCTTGAAGACATTGCCCCTCGTCCTGTCTCTATAGGCCTTTGTAAACAGACCCTCCCCATCCTTCCTGTAGCCCCTTCAGGGACTGGAAGGCTGCTCTAAGGTCTCCCTGGAGCCTCCTCTTCTCCAGGTTGAACAACCCCAGCTCCCTCAGCCTGTCCTCAGAGCAAAGGTGCTCCAACCCCCTGAGCATTTTCGTGGCTCTCCTCTGGACCTGCTGCAGCAGATCCATGTCCTTCCTGTTTATGTCAGTTAAAATAAGTTTTTTTAATTCTGCCCTTTAATGTCAATTAATTTCAACAAAGATGTTATCTACTCAAAGGAAGACACAGCAACACACTTCTTGTAGGTCTCTCCCGTTGTGCATTTGGGGATGGATTTCTCTGATCTGTGTATTTAGACTGTAAAATCCTCATGGCAGGAGTTGCGTCTCCATCTCTTCCTGACTCTGTGAGGCAGGACAATGCTGGCACCTAGCAAATAATTTGCAATAAGAATAATAAACTGCCTTTTGCCAGGCATGAGCTAATGGTGTCCTTACCAAGGTTATGTGGCAAGTATCAGAGACACACAAGGTACTTTTTTTCTTGAATGAGGATGGTTTCTAAGAAGTATTCACATTTTAAATGGTAAAAATGTCATCTTTTCCTTTTTTTTTTTNTTAAATGTTAAAATTTTTTTTTTTTCTTTTTTTTTTTTTTTTTTTTTTGTTAACCAAACTGTTCTTTTTCAGACTAAAGCTGTTTAAACAATACAGCTGACCCGATTCTCACCTCAGATAACTGGCAAAAGAGGCACTTTCAAATCTGGGACTTCAAAGTGTTCCAGAAAAATCTCACATGCATAGCTGTTCACATTTGAAGGTAAATTAGGCCATTAAAAAGGACACAAATGAGCTCTAAACACAAGGAATTCAGAGCTCAGGGTTAAAATAGCGATAATTATATCATTATAATAATAGTAAAATTCTTCCTCCTTGATTCTCAGGCTTTGCACCCTTTGACTGCCTGGAACTATTCAAGATACTAAAGTTAAGTACATCTATAAGTATCCAAAAAACTTAGGCCTAATTTACGTTGTGTTTTACAGCACATGGTGGGTTGGGGAGGTTCAGTGTTGATGCATCTTTTTGCTCCCCAGAACCCGAACTCTCTATGTGTATGTAAACATTAAAGAGTATTCATCATTTTCCTTAAATCAGTATTAATATATGATATAATCCAAAATGTTTAGTTTGCCCTGGAAAATATCCCCCATCTCAATGCTGGAGACACACAATACCTGAAGAAAGGCTACTTGTTGAGTGTTCTTGAAAGGAGGAGTATAGAAGGGTGGGGGTCAGTCTCTTCTCCCAAGGAACAGGTGATGGAAAGAACCTCAAGTTGCCCCAGGGGATGTTCAGATTGGATATTAGGAACAATTTTTCCAGGGAAAGGGTTATTGCACATTGGAACAGGTTACCCAGGGCAGTGGTGGAGTCACCATGCTTGGAGGGATTTAAACACAGTGCTTAGAGACATGGGTTAGTGATGTTTTTTGTCAGTGTTGGGTTGATGGTTGGACTCAATGATCTGAAAGGTCCCTTCCAACCCAGGCAATTGTATGATTCCATGATTCTTTCTTTTCTTTTGAGAGTGAGAATTTGCCGGTTCTCTCTGTCCATCCATGGCAGCCAGAAATCTGCCACAGGGCAAAGCCCACCCTGCCCTGCAAGCCAGGGAATCCACACCACAGGGTATGTGCTGCCAGACCTTCCATCTGTGCAGTGATAATATTTTTGCTAGAAGTTTACCTGGCCAAGAGCAAAAGCAGGGGAAAACTCCAAGGTTTTTGCCAACCTTCCTATCAGTTGCAATAGCTTTTATCCTTTTTTGTAGGCAGCTATTAAGTGGCACGTTCGTTTGGACACAACTGCACGGAAATCAGCATCAGGTGAATAAGAATAGAGATGTGGGGACTGTCAAAAAGAGACAGTTTTGCTTCTGCTTTTTAAAAATTGCTGGGTCAGTGAAGCAGCATGTTCTTCAACAAAAATACTGTTCTAAATACTTTATATTATTGCTTCAGAGGATCATAATAATGGTAGAAAGCCTAGAGCTACCAACCACCATTATCATCTCAGCATTTCAGCTCATTTCACAATGGCTGATTTAATAAAACCAAGTCTGTCAGAAGTATTTTTAAGGAAAGCATTGGCCAGACATATGTTTTTGGGTAACGCTTCCCATCCACACACAAACTGTTCCTTCATCATGAAAGGATTTTTTATACAGCTAACTATTTGTATATATTTTAGCTTTCATACATATGTATGTATGTGTATATATATTATAGATTTTAAACATAGCCTGAGAAATATTTCTGCACGTCAGGGAAGGCACACATTTTATACCAGACGCTGTGAACTATTAAATAAAACACTCAAATAGGTGAGCCTGGGCTCACTCACAAATACGTGAAGGGTCAGCCTGATCTTGGAACATATTTGAAGTTTACTGAAGGCTTAAAAAAGTCTTGAAAAAAATGAAAAAGAAAGATTTTCCATTCATTTTTCTGGAGTGCTTTTCACAAGGCTTTTAACTATTCAAATACGTTGTCCGTAGACCCATAATGAAATAATTATGGTGCTAAGCATACTTTGAGGGTTGCTCTGGATTTATAGATTGAGATGTGAAGAAGTCAGGAGAGAAAACTATTCAGAATGGTTTACTAAACACTGCTAAACCGGGATCCTTTTTCCTATTTGCATCCAGAATTGTATATCTCTACTTACAAACGCGCCCAATAAATTCCAGTGCCAGGATCTGATTATGAACATTAAGTTCATCCCATGGATTTTGGATTGGGGCCAAAAGCCAAATCAATAGTTGAGGCAGACCTACACATGCAGCAGATCTTTTTTTAGTTACCAGTGATACACATTAACTGAAATGACGACTAATTAGAAGTCTTCTATTAATGCCATAGATCATAGACTGGTTTGCGTTGGAAGGGACCTTAAAGATCACCCACTCCCCTGCCTTGGGCAGGAACACCTCCCATCAGACCAGGTTGCTCCAAGTCCCATCCAGCCTGGTCTTGAACCCCTCCAGGGATGGGGCAGCCACAGCTTCACTGGGCAATATACTGAATATCTGCCAAGAAAACCTCTGCATTTCAATGGTGTACGCAAACTTCTACCTGGAGCTGTAACCGTTTCATAGATAATGGGGCTGCAGATAAGTTTCTCTGATTTCTTCAAGGGTAGGTGGTGGAAAAGGAGCCTGTGAAGTGTAACAACTGGGAAGGACACCAAACGTCCATGAGAGGTGTTTAGAAAGAAACCCAGCAAACACGCAAAACTGTAAAGGCTGCTTGCCCCTTCTCTTGGTACTGGTCACTTAGGCTTCTCCACAGCAGTGCAGATCCCATTGCTCACTGGACACAAAAATAAATTATGCAGAAGTTCCAGGTAGTGCCCTTTGTCACTGAAGCTCTAGGGGCATTGCCTGGTTTCTCTGGTTTACCAAACCGCTCACTACCCAAAGGCTTCTGCTATCCAACTCTAGATGGACTCCATCTCCAACTTTGGTTTAGATTGGATAATAGGAAAAATTTCTACACAGAAAGGGTCATCAGGCATTGGAACAGACTGTCCAGGGCATTGGTGGAGTCACCATCCCCAGAGGTATTTAAAAGACAGACAGCCACAGAGCTTAGAGAGACAGTTTAGTGATGGTTTTTGTCAGTGTTGGGTTGATGGTTGGACTCAATGATCTGAAAGGTCCCTTCCAACCTGGGCAATTCTATGGTTCTGTGATGTTAGGAACCCAAAACGGGGGTTAAGGTACAGCTATTTGAGCTGTTGTGCACAGATTGGACCAGCCAATGTTCTGATCTGTCTGTCCTCAAATTGCATAGACATTTTGAAAACTGAAGCTGTCCTGTCTTGTGCCTGAACACTTCGAAGTGGAGGCAGGGTTTATACAGAGGAAAGCAAGAGCTCCCGGATGGAAATATTTTCTTTTTGCAAGCATTATTAGTTTCAAAGGGAGTCTTATATACGCGGAGATTGATAAGGCCTTGAATTAGACAGATAATGAGAAATGACAGCAGAAAATGAATGGAGATGGCAGAAAGAAAACACCTCAGAAAACCAAATGAGAGGAGAAAGCTACCTTGGGAAGGGCATCATTTGCAAAGCACTATTTAAAAAAAAAAAAAAGTAAATATATTCAATAAGCACAGGTTAAAAGCAGACAAAGGACTGATAAAAAGGGAGTTTTGAGAAGAGACCTGGTGTTGTGGGAGGATGAATGACTCCCAGAAGGAAAAATGACCCCTGATTAGTAGGAAGCAGCAGGAGCTGAGGATGATATGAGTGGGCTGAGGGCTAAACAACAGCACACAAATCATAAAAAAAAGGGGAGTAACAGAAAGGAAGAGGGCTGAAGGAGCGACTGTAAGAGGGGGAGAAACCACTGGACTACTGAGCAGAGAAGGTGAACATCCTTCTTTGTAACTTCAGTACCTTTGTACCTTCAGTTCTTCAGTGGAAATGATTTACTGGAAAGCGATCTGCATAAAAAGAAGAGGCAAACAAAGAGATGAATATAAAAAGGAAACATAAGGGAGAGTTTATAAATTTAATGATTCAAAATAAATATAGCTCAATTTTTTTTCCATAAAATATGCTTGTTTGTTTTTTTTCTCAGATACTTAGTGAGAAAGACTGTTCTACAGAAACTGAGCATATCACAAAACTAGTCCCTCACAATATTTCTCTCTAGGTTGCTTAAGGAGACTATTTCCATGCTTTACATCATACAAATGAAAATTAAGTTTGTCTGAGCAAGAGGTGTTTCAGGAATTAGATCTCCAAAAATTAAAGATTTTACCAAAGAGAGTTCACAAAACAATAAACCCAGAAAACAGCAACTACTTTGTAACTTCAAAAAAAAATGAAGAACTTCTCTAATTACAGTGAAACCTTATTCTAAAACAGTTTTCCTTAAAAAAAAACAAAAACAAACAAACAAAAAAAACCCACAAGCCACAATCAAATTAAAGAAAGAAGTCTCTTCTTTTCTTCATGTGTTTGTAAATATCAGGGAAATGTGAGTACCTCATAGTGCTGGTTTTAAGAATATTACGTAAGCTAATAGCTCACCTCATTAATTTGAATTTTTTTTTTATAATTCAGGAAAATCAAGAGTTTGTCTACAGTTTTAAAAATGGGAATATATTTCATCGTGGTCAGAATGTCACTGGTGAGCACCAAATCAAAAAAACTATCACTGTCATGGGCTTTTGCCATGCTTTCCCCTTCCATAAAATAAAGCCAGATTATTTTTGGCCTCCTTCCTCTATCTCTGCTACACAAATTGCAAGTTGCTTGTGGAAGGGAGTCTATTTTGCTATTTGTCTGTGGTGTGCCAAGCAGAGTGAGAATTTAGCCTCACCTGGAGCTTCTAAAATAAATAAAAAGCATTAAGAAGAAAACCATGAAGCTGATGTTCAAAGCTGTCCACAAATGCCATATTCAAAAGAGCTGTGAATGGCAAATATTGACTCAGTGTACTCCAGATAAATCAGAATAAACCCATTGTGCTTTGTGACATTAGGACTAAAAAAACCTCCTGTGAATGGGTCCATAGTAAGACATAATGATCCATTATTTTTCTCCACTCTCATAGTCTGGAATCATCCCTAATCCGAAATTATAAATTTTTATTATTGTCATATTTTCAGATGTTAACCACCTCAGCATATTTTCAGCATAATTGTGAGCTGTGAGATTGGTATTTTAACATGCAGTATATCTGTAGAATTGCGGTCTGTACCTCAGAGCTCACTTTTCAACTCCTAAATTGAACTACAAACCCCTGTGGTAACATTTAGGGAAAATTCCATATGCTTTTTTAGGGCTTTTGACCTAGATTCCTTAATGTTTTCCAAACGAGGATTTCCCAGACTTTACTGAGAGACTTGATGGGAAAAAAAAAAAAAAAACAGGAAAAATAACCATAATAATAATAACAACCACAACAACAACAATAGATTTCACTGTTTTGTTTTCTGAAGTTGAAGATTTCATAATGGAGTGGAAAATTCCATTCAGCCCAGCCATTGCCACCGTACAGAACAGCCACCTCTAAGGTGACAGATGCCAGTATCCTATTGTTAGAAAAGTAACACACAAACTCAAATAAACTGTGATTGCAGCTAAAGGAAATGAGGAGTTTATTGATAAATGAATCGAGCTTTATGAATAATTTTATAGAGAGATGGCAGTAAAGAGGGGCAATCACAAAGAGGACCTAATAGTCTAGAGAATTGCTTTTCTTTGTCTTTCTGAAACGCTCAAAACTATTTTTCTGGGAAGGACAAAGACAAAGATAAACCCAGGGTCACACTAGAAGGAAGGCATATTAATTTATAACGCATTGCTTAATGGCTGCAGCCAATGGGAACGGCAAGGGTTCACAGCCTTGTGAATTATCAAAAAGAGTTGGCTTTTCTGACGAAGACGTGGATGAATACACACTGCAGTACAAAGCCGAAGAAAAATCTGGAAGGCTCTGATCTCAGGTTACTGGAGTTCTTTCCTTGAAAGACTTACTTGACCTTACGGCGGGATGTCAGCAAATTAGATTTAGGTAATGCTGTTCCCCAGAGCTCTAATTATGGCTCATATGTATATTCCGCAATTCATTAAAATAACATGCATTATAAGAGCCTTACTGTATTGTAATTTGCATACATATCAAAATAGAATCTGAATAACCAGAATTTACAGAATGGCTTTAATTTTTCTGAAGCATTTAGATGTTTCATGAATACTCGTAACTATTATTCACTGTTGACATGCATTTCTTGAACTGTCTGAGCAAGGATAATTTACAGTTATTTTTGGAAGTGGCCAGCACAGATAACTGGTCTGCTCAAGAACACATACCAATATGAAATACAATTCTTTAAAAAAAAAAAACAACACAAAAACCCCCGACTGAACAGATTGCCCTGGGTGTGACATCTATGGAGGACAATGAGAATACAGTAATGAGAATGTCTTATGTTTGCTATTCTTCATCCACACTGAAAACTTGTCAGAAAAATGGATTACCTGCAGTTCCATGCTGTCTGCAGTGCTTGTTTTCTCATGGTAATAGGGCATCAGGAGTTTAATGTTTAATATACCCTGGGAAATACAACAGCATATAAAGATGTGAGGATATCAAAATATTTGCTACTTTAACCTCTTACCTTTTGCTGCAACAAATCAACTTCATTTGTAATGCTGCCTTCCCTTTTCTGGTTTCTGGGAATAACACTCCATGCTTGTAAGTACAACACACATGGGCCCTGAGACATGAAATCATAGAAATCAGAGAAATGGAAGGTTGGAAAGGACCTAAAAGTCTTTTCTGACATCTCATCTAAATCTCCCCTGGTGCAACTTGTAGCCGTTCCCTCCAGTCCTCTCCTTAGTTCTCTGGGAGAAGATGCCGACCCCCTCCTCTTCACAACCTTCCTTCAGGAAGTTGTAGGTGTGATGAGGTCTCCCCTGAGCCTCCTCCTCTCCAGACTAAACAATCCCAGCTCCCTTAGCCATTCCCCGTAAGACTTATATAAACAAAGCCCCCTCAGAGGGTGATAAGCATTTTGAGTTGCCCGCAGCCCTCAGACCTGGGGTCACCAAGATGATTTCAGTGTCGTATTGGTGGCTGAGCTGCCCTCACTTTTTTGAACTCAAGAGGAATATCTGCAAGCTGCTGAGTGCCTCTCAAAATGTGATGTCAGCTCCTGGTTTCTGGTGAACACAAGGAGACCCTCAGCATCCTGTCTAGATGGCTTTGTATCCCACTAATTTATTAACAGCAGACCAGTGTTCAGGATGGAACCCAATTAAACTAAGTAATTGGAGGACAGGAACTAAAAATATTCAAGAGAGATCATAGAATCATAGAGTCCTTTGGTTGGAAGAGACCCTTGGGATCATCAAGTCCAACCATTCAGCCTTAAATGTTGCAGCATTACATCTTAAGTCTTATGGATTTAGACTTAATTGGCCATACCTCAACAGGAACTTCAAAGCTGGTGGAAAGGACCACAGGGCTTGTAAGCCAAGAAGTTTAGGGCCATAGAGATGCTCCTAGGGCTGGAGCACTTCTCCTATGAAGACAGACTGAGAGAAGACTGTGGGGAGACCTAAAGAGTCTCCAGGAGAGATGGGGTGGGACTCGTGATGAGGTAGGGGAGCCATAGGATGAGGGGGAATGCTTTTAAACTGAAAGAGGGGAGATGGAGATGAGATCTCAGGAAGAAATTCTTTGCGGTGAGGGTGGTGAGACCCTGGAAGAGGTTGCCCAGAGAAGCTGTGGCTGCCCCATCCCTGGAGGGGTTGAAGGCCAGGCTGGATGGGGCTTGGAGCAACCTGGTCTGGTGGGAGGTGTCCCTGCCCAGGGCAGGGGGGTTGGAACTGGAGGGTCTTGAAGGTCCCTTCCAACTCTAACCATTCTAAGATTCTACGATTCTATGATTCTATGGTTCTATTCTGGGTTGTCTATGGGTAGGTGCAGCTTACCAAAGATTGCTAATCAGAGTGCTATGGTTTCTCTCACCTCTAATGGGTTGCCGATGGTTGTTCTTGTACAACCAAGAGCTGTTCATGGACTGACACTGCATTTACTTAAAAGAGTGTTGAATTAATGTTAGTAAGAGTGCAACTAAGCCCATAACTATCAGCATCAAAATTTTACGTGTCTTCAAAATGCCTTATAGTTGCTGGCTTCTCCAAGCTCCTCAGTTCAAATGTAACTTGCCTGAATAGCCTCAAATTTCACAAAAAAAAACCCCCAAAATTAGGAAAAAAAGACATAGTGCCAAAAACTGTTAGATAAAGGGAGCTCTTCCAGGGCAGTTAGAAAAAAGCAGTGCAAATCTATGTTAACAATAGAAAAAGTACCACAATCTTACCCTATAGAACCATTGCCCTGGTGTAAGGGGGTGTGTAATCCTTCTAAAAATGTCATTAGAAGAGTATTTGTCACCCCAAACTGTAGTTACATTTACAGTAGAGTATTTGTACAAGCTGTTTGCTGAAATACGTCTGTTTTGATTCCTCAGTAAAGAGAGGAAGGCAAGAAGCTCCAGCCTGTATTTACCATGGCACAGGCTCAAGATAAGCCTTAAAATTACTTTTTGGTGTCCAAACAGTGTGGTTTCGCCATCAAAAGGTTATTTGTTATAAAAGAGCTTTATTTGGCAAAACATCGGGAACATTCACTTTTTAATTAGAGCAGCAAACTTCTGAGCAGTCTGGGGCCAGAGTTATGGCATTTTATGATGCTTCTTTTCCTGATTATAAAAGAAACAACAAGTGCAGCAGAATCTATTGCATCCCCTGGGAATTCCCAATAGGTCAGTTGGACCGTGAAAAAATAAACCAGGGACTGTAAGACTGAGTTCGCTTTCTTAACATCCCGAGGACTTGTTTAAAACCCCTGGAGCTCAGCTCCTGGTGGAGTTGGGTTTTTTTTTTTCGTTGTTTATCCTCAAGGTGCTAGAAATTTTAAAACCGCGTTTCATTCATTTCCTTTTCCTCTATAGGCGTATCCTTATTTTTAACTCCATTTTTATTTGGAGTGCTTTTTTTTTGCGTTTCCCTTTTATTAGTTGAGTGAAAGTGGGTCAAATGTCAGCTTAAGTGTCTTTCTGCTGTGTCCTTGAAGGAATGGGAGCTTTTGTTTCGCTGGTTGTTTTTAATAATACTTGCTTCTCTCGGTTGGATATTGTGCTGAGAGATTGCAAATCTTTAGGTAAAACGAATTTGGATCTAGTTGATTGACTGTGAAAATCGTATCTAAACCTCCCCAAAGTAATACAGGATCAAATGAAACAGTTGACATTTTTGAAATAAATACTAGATTAAACCAGATTTGCTCTGCTGAGAAAAAATGAGGTGAAATTACCCTCGGCCTTGAGACACAACGCGTTACACTGTGCTTGTCATTCCATGTGATAAGTCTATCAATTAAAACAGCCACAGGGTGTCTTGTCTATAGGATAAGATTGTGGCATTTTTTCTGTTGTTAACATAAATTTGCACTTTTTTTTTTGGCCTTACTTCTGTCTTTTTTCCTTACCTTCAATTTCTTTTGGTAAATTCTGTGGCTATTCAGAGAAGCCACAGCAGCAGTTTTGAATGAATGCAAGGTCAAAATTGTCTGTCTCTTATGATTTAGTATTTTTGTGAGGAGCTCGAGGGCCTCATTCCCTGCCCCAGAGTCCTCCTCGGCTTGAGAGTTTGCCCTCTCAGAGGGTGATTAGATGCCGTGGCGATTGTCCAGGCCGTGTTTAATTTTGGATATTGAGGATAATAAAAGTTCTGCTTTAAACAACCCCCCGTGCCCAAGCGTGTAACGTTTTGCTGAGCGTGGAGGGGAGGTCCAATTGTAATTCTTCGACATCTGAGAGGAACCTCATCTACCTAAAATCTACTGCAGATCACTGCAGGCTGGGCTGCTGGGGGAAGATTTATTTGCCTGGAAGCAGTAGGGCTAAGGGTTAGAGAGCCTTAATATTGAGGCAAAAGAACCTTTATCTTAGTTTTATTTTTGCCAGCTTTCCAAGAAGTATCTGTAGCTCTGGGCGTTTCTGGAATGAAATACAGTAAAACAACTAAAAAGTCAATCTGTTTTGTAGTATGAAAAAAAAACAACAACCCACACTGAAATTGTTTGAAATGTATTTTGGGTAACATGACAAAAATTAAAAGACAAAATCCTATGAAAAACATGCTGTACTAGTTTGCTGGAATAACTGAAAAGTATAGAAATATAATATAAATAAATATATAAATATTAATATAAACATATTAAAAAATTATATCAATAGAAATAAATTAAGAAGTGCTTTAAACTAATAGGATAGATTGACCAGTCCCCATAGGATCAGCCGTCACACCCAAGCAGATCAGCTTATCAAACTGAAAGCGAGTTTTGGGAGAGGCACAAAAAGGTCTGTTTGAGCAGAGATAATAGAGTTAAACATGGCAGTTTTCACAGGAATAAACCTGAAACACTGCTCGAAGTGAAAAATAGATCTGAGCATCCTTCTCTTGATGAGAGTATTAAGGGTCTCTTATCAGGAAAGATAGATTCATTAGGTCATTCAGGTTGGAAATAACCCTTGGGATCATCGAGTGCAACCATCAGCCCCACTCTACAAAGTTCTCCCCTACACCACATCCCCCAACACCACATCTCATCCACTCTGAAACACAGTCAGGGATGGGGACTCCACCACCTCCCTGGGCAGCCCAGTCCAGGCTCTGACCACCCTTGCTGGGAAGAATTCTTTCATAATGTCCAGCCTAACCCTACCCTGCTGCAGCTTGCAGCCACTCCCTCTCCTTCTATTGCTCATTGTCCACGAGAAGAGACCAGCACCAACCTCTCTGCAATGTCCTTTCAAGCAGTTGTAGAGAGGGATGAGGTTTCCCCTCAGCCTCCTCTGTGCCTCAAACTAAACAGTCCCAGCTTCTTCAGTTATGCCTCATAAGATTTATTCTGCAGGCCCTTCCCCAGCTCCGTGTCCCTCCTCTGCACTCGCTCCAGCCCCTCCAGATCTCCCTAGTGCTGAGGTGCCCAGAACTGGACACCAGACCCAAGGGGTGGCCTCCCCAGTGCTGAGCACAGGGGGACAATCATCTCCCTGCTGCTGCTGGTCACACTATTTCTTATAAAAACCAGGATGCCCTTGGCCTTCTTGGCCACCTGGGCACACTGCTGGCTCATGTTCAGCTGCTTGTCAGCCAGCACCCCCAGGTCCATTTCTGCCTGGCAGCTCCAGCCACCCTGCCCCAAGCTTGTAGCGACACATGAGGTTCTTGTGGCCCCAAACTCTGCATTAATACTTAAAAACAAAAATATAACAAAGAACATTCTCATCCCACTGTTTAGCTCTGGATTGGACTAACGTCTTGAACAGCATGTCCGCTAGGAAGGGTTTTCAGCAGAACTAGAAAAACTAGAAAGAAAAGATAATCAGTTCTGTGCATCAGCTGAACAGAAGCAATGTAAACCAGGACTCCTCAGCTGGAAAGAGGTGGTTGAGGAAGGCTCTGTTAGAAATCCATAAAAATGAATGATGACTAAAACTCTTGCAGGCGAAGAGGAAGCAGCATGCAAAGAAATCATTTTACAAACAAAAGGAAATGCTTGCATAAAGAAGAGAATTAAACCATGGAACTCAATAGCACAGGATGTTGTGGAGACCAAAACTGTAAATGCCTTCAAAAAAGGACCAGATGACCTTCAGGAAGGGTAGGTCCATTGGTAAATATTAAGTGTGATGGTGTATGCCTACCCTCTGACACAGGATGTCTTTAACACACTGACTGCCCGGAGCTGAGAGACAACGGTAAGTGAGGGACAATTTCAGACAGACTGAAGAGGCAGTGCATGGCAAAATGGGCCAATTGGGGCCATAAATAAAAAACCAGGGGACTGTGTGGCAAGACCGAAGGCTCAAAGAGTGCCCACCAACCTGTAAAGGCAGTTAAGAACGTGAGGATCCAAGGCAACAGAAAAGCAGTCATGTCTTGTGAGCCATCGTGGATGCATTCCTACAAAATGTGACAGCGGTATGAGAGACAGCAAAGCAAATGTTACAGTAAATAAATAAAAAATAATAATAAAATTAAACATGCAGAGTTCCTCCACTGCAGCTTAAGATCTTTCCCACATGCTTCCTTCAAAGCTGTTCTTCCGAGGGTGATGCCATTTTCAGAACTGCTCAAAACAGCCATGCCTTTCTGTAAATGTCTATTCCTTCTCCACAGCAGGACCCATGGTCTTGGTCTGCCTCAAGTCCATAGGAGTTTAGCCTTTTCCTTTATGGTGAGCTGAGACACCAGCAAACCCTTCTTAATCAGTTCTTCAGTTCTAGCCGACAGCAAATGTCTCATTTGCCTCACGTCAGAGCTTTTTTGCTGCAGGATTTGCTCAGAGAACACAGAGCATGGTTGGGAGGATGGAAAGGTGCCATAGGAGGAGAGATTCCTCCCTTCAGATAGACCTAATAGCATCCTTCCAACACATACGAGATCATCAGGAAGGTGGATGGAGGCCCTTTGCAGCAGCAAAAGGAACATGAGGAGCATGAGGAATAATGGGCACGGATTGAAAAAGGAGTTGCTTAGACTGGGCATAAGGAAAAACAAATCACTGTGTGGACAGGCAAGCTGTGAAGCAGGTTGCCCAATGAGGTTGTGTAGTCTCCATCTCTGGAGAGACCCGACTGGTTAAATCCCTGACCTGATCGCACAGTTGACCATGGAGACTGGATTTGGAAACCTCCCTAGTTTCTTTCCAGCTTGAACTTCCTGAGATCCTATATTTGGCATTCCTGTGAAATTGGTCCACCCTCATAATCCGCAACAATGAGCTTAATAAAGGTGGGAAGCACGCAAGGTTTAAACCCAACACAGAGCTTAAATATTCTGAGATGGTACATCGCTTGTTGGACTTACTTCACAATGACCAGATGGCTCGGGGATTTTTTCAATGGTAGATGGTTTCCAGGGGGTAAAGGATGGAAAAAACAAATAACTGAGGAGGAAACAGCAAAAAATAGTAAGACAAGAGACAGAGTGTGATGCTACTGCAGTACTTTTCCTCCAGTCTTAGGGACTGTAAAGGAATTTTGTGTAAAACTCTTTTCAATAGTTACAGTGGAAATGGTCACTGGAAAAAAGCTTGCATGTTTTAAGCAGAACCTGCCGGGAGACTGGCAGCTCGGGATTGTCTGAGCCAACCTCTCATGTGAATGTAAAAGAGCTGCTTTGACACACCAGAGACCTTGCGAGCAGTGGAAGGTCTGCGTCAGTGCTTTCCACCTATTACCAAGAGGATAAAACATCATGGTTTATGCATCCGTGGTCTGAGGGCAGCTGTGCTCATGTTCCTCAGTACAGGCTCCCTCCAGAGGAGGCCAAGAAGATGCTGCAAGGGCTGAAACCCCTCTCCTATGAGGACAAGCCGAGAGAGTTGGGGTTATTCAGCCTGGAGAAGAGAAGGCCGGGGAGACCTTCGAGCCCCTTCCAGGCCCTAAAGAGGCTCCAGGAGAGATGGGGAGGGACTCCTGATCAGGGAGTGGGGCCATAGGATGAGGGGGGATGATTTTAGACTGAAAGAGGGGAGATTGAGATGTGGTCTCAGGAAGAAATTCTTTGCTGTGAGGGTGGTGAGACCCTGGCTCAGGTTTCCCAGAGAAGCTGTGTCTGCCCCATCCCTGGAGGGGTTCAAGGCCAGGCTGGCTGGGGCTTAGAGCAACCTGGTCTGGTGGGAGGTGTACCTGCCCAGGGCAGGGGATTGGAATTTTATGATCTTTAAGGTGCCTTCCAACTCAAACCATTCTATGATTCTATTATATTTTCTTAGTTATATCTCAGTTTTTAACCCATGAACTTTGAATTTTCAGCTGACATCATCAGTTCTGATGTGTCATAATGTTTATCAGAAATCTCCCTAGGGTGGTTTTTGTACCCAGTGATTTTAAGCTAAGTGGTTATAACACAGACCATTAATAATAGCAGGGCATTCTCAGAGTCGGTTCCCTGGGACAGGATAATAAACCTCTCGTAATTGATCCTGAAGTGGAATATGGACTATATGGTGAGATACTGGAAAATAATTGAAAATGTGAGGTGTCAGTGACCACAAAAACATTGATTTCCTAGTGGTTTAGAAGCTTGAATGTCACAGGAGGCTGTCAATTCAGGATGTGCATGTTCTACTGCCACCAAAGACTATCTGTACTACCAAGTAGCTACACAAGCAAATGGCAAGCTCAGGAACAGGGACTGCTGGACATGGTACAGCAAAGGGCTACAGAGATTTTGAGGGGACCTGGAGCATCTCTGTGATAAGAAAAGGATGAGCGACTTGGGTCTTTTTAGTCTGGAGAAGAGAAGGCCAAGGGGGGATCCAATCAATGCCTAAAAGTACTTAATGGTGGGTGTCAGGAGGAAGGAGCCAGTCTTTTTCAAGTGTTGCCCAGGGACAGGACAAGAGGGAACGGGCACAACTTGAACATAAGAAGTGCCACCTGAACATGAGGAAAATATTTCCTGTGAGGGTGACAGAGCCCCAGAAAAGGCAGCCCTGAGAGGTGGTGGAGTCTCCGTCTCTGGAGATACTCAAACTCCCTGGACACGTTCCTGTGCAACCTGCTCTGGGTGACCCTGCTCTGGCAGGGAGTTGGACTGGATGATCTCCAGAGGTCCCTTCCAACCCCAGAGCATTCTGTGATTCTGTGTGATTCGGTGAAATCTGCTCAAGTAATCCATTTTATGAAATTAAGTACGATTATGCTTATAACCTGTGGCTTTCATGTGGGGAGCACCTGCAAGATGTTCCACATGGAATCAGTGGCTGTGAATTTATTAAAGTATCCTATGACAACGTCAGTGATTTGAAAAACCAGCATTGAACACAAAACAGGGAAATATCATCCACACTGAAGGAAAAATATATTTATGGGCCTCTCCAGAAACACAGTACCTGGTCATTTTGATGCCAATCAAGTAATATTTCTGGTTAGCACCTAGAAAGCATGCTCTAATTTTAATTTATGTTGCATCTTGCTCTGTGCATGACTTGTTTCCTATTCTCCCCTGGTCCAGCTTGTAGCCTATGGGACTAGAAAGTCTTCCCTTTCACACCCGGCCTGACCACTCCTAGGGGAGCTTCTATTCAACAATTTACTATAAAGCCAGGCCCAAAAGCTGACATTTCTAACAACTTACACAGCGTGATTACTAGGTAAGGGGAAACTGCAGAATGGGAACTTTTTAAGGATTACATCAAAAAGACCATATTTTAACTCTTTTTTCTTCTGAAGTATTGTGTTAGGCATCATGTCTGTCCTGTGAGTCACCAAAAAAGGGGAGTCTGAACCAAACAGTAACCTGTCCGTACCAAAAGTTGCTGGTAAACGTGGGAGCAAGAGACTGCAAAAGTCACCAACTCTACAAAGTCAGAGTAACCCTCCACCTATTGATTCTGCAAATCAAGAAACTCACCAGCTGCTGGGAGTAAATCCAAATCCTATAAATATTGGGAACGTGAAGGTTCCCTGTCAAAGTCAAGTCTATAAACAACTTGTTAAAACATGTCAAACCATCAGACATCCTTTATATTTTAAGTACCATTTCCAGTACAGGAGATAAAACAAGGGCTTGCTGATATTACCCTACAGAAGGCTGCTGGACAGGCTGGTGCCTTTCCAAAGGTCCTCAAGAACTTTGGGCAAAAGGGAAGGATCCGACAAATTTCTTTACAAATGCTTATCTGTCTGACAAGCCACTCAAAGAATGTGAAGTTGGAAAAGTTGTGGCCTTATAAGCAAACAAGGAGTCATCATCTCCATTCTACCATCTGGTACTCCATGGATTTGACTGTGTAGTTCTTGTCACAAGGTGTAATAGAGATTCCTCCTCAAGTGACATAAACCAGTTTTGGAAGCAGCTTGTCCTAATAGAGCAAATAAAGATCAGGTTTAGTAACTGTGGCTCTGGAAAGGTTCTAGTGTAGTCCACCATTACTGACATCAGCTACTGAAAGAAATTTAAGGAGCTTCTTTTGTTATGGTGACCTTTGCAAGGAGAAAAGTGTGCCAGCTGAGTTCATTTCTATGTTATCAGACATCCTGAACTTCCACACAGCTCTCGGTGCTGTTGAACAAAGTGCCCAGCAGTAGAAAATCTGCACGCTTCATCAAATTTCCTAACGAAGGGCTCCCCAAGTCCCACTGCTTCTCAATCAGGGATACTCTACCTGCCAACTCCCACAGGTTTACGTCTGGTGATGACTTTTTACTTGCAGTTGAGGTTGCTGGCTGCTCTGAGGTCAGCAGATGTTTCATTATGAGCCTCAGAGCATGAGAATGTCTCTCTCCTACTAGGCATATTAGACCAGAGGAAGTTCAGCCCTGAAGAGAAGTCAAATTGACCAGCTCACATCTGTACAGCAAATCCTCTCTCCCCGCAGGGACAGGATGGCCACATCTACACCACCTTTGGGGAACAACCTGTTGGAAATAGCAACTTCATGGAAGAATATACAGGTGTTTGCCCATTATCTGGCAGGTAAATCCCTAGTTGAGTGGGGCTAAGCTGTGCCAATGAGTATACTAAAAGTTGAATAGCAAGAAGAGTTTTGGTCCAGTGCTCGGCTTTTATGCTCCAGACCTGTTTTATTCCAGAGCATAAACGTCAGCTTAGCGGTCAACTTAATAGTTTGGAACCTAAATCCACCATAACTTCTACTTTCTCCCAGAACAGGCAGAAAATCAGAGATAGTTTAAAAAGGTAGGAGTTGCTAGGAAGTCATAGAACCATTGAATGAGTCATCGTTTGGGTTGGAAGGGACGTTAAAGAACATCGAGTTCCAACTCTCCTGCCCTGGGAAGGGATGCTTCCCACCAGACCAGCCTCATCCAACCTGGCCTTGAAAAGTCACAAAAAGTCTCAAAAAGCAAAAAGTCTCAGGAAAGCTAGCTAAATTACTGAATCAGAGAATACTTCAGGTTAGAAGGGACTTCAGGAGGCCATTGAGGCCAGTCTCCCACTGAACATGGACCAGGTGAGGGCTGCCTGCTGAAGTGGGCTGGAATCTGAATGAAAGCCGCTCACAGCTGCCAAATGCATTTTGAGGAGAAGTAAAATACAAGAGCGCAGATCTACCCATTACCAGGTAATGGGAATTACTGGGGGTAACAATGAGTGTGCCCCGAAGACTTTAAAACAAGGCCTCATCCTCTCTACAGCAGAGGGCTGCTCATCTGTTTGATATAACAGCCTTCATACGTAGCTGATCCCCCTTGAAATAAATAGCTCTTTGAGAGTAATAAGCAGTGCATTAAACTCAAATCCAATTCCTTGGCTTTCAATACTATTGAGCATTCTGCCATCCAAATATTAAACGTGAAGCAGCTGCGCTATAAGAGTGCCAGAAATTTATGGTCAATAAAGATCTGCCACTCGAGTCTAACGTAAACGAAGAACGAGCCATCTGCCTGAAACCCAGAAAACTGCTTTAAATATATGCCTCAAATCTTTGGGCAGAACATAAAGATCTAGCATCTCACTGACATTTCAAATAGGTATCCAGGGGTACCCTCAGCAAGAAATGCATTTTTAATCCCACGAAGTAATGCCAGGATTTACCTTGCTTCAGCAATAAAGTTCTATCTAAATTAATTCGCAGCCAAAGAAGTCATGCAAGGTATACACATCTCCTGCATAAGCAGGGAGAACTTTTTGAAGAGGATTTCAGAGAACTTAATAATTTACATTATTAAACAACTCTGGAATGTGCAGTGATGTAGGGAACATCAAAGAAATTCATCAGGCCATCCCAGAGTCTACAGTAGTTTTTTTCTGTGTATATATCATGCTTTGTTGCCTTTTTGAATGCCTGTGTAACAGAGAAAGAGAACGTTGATGCCTAATTCTATAGATTAATGTTATTTTATAACTTTTTGGATATTTCAAATTTATTTGTGAGCTTCAACATGGCCAAGTGCCAGGTCCTGCACCTGGGCCACACCAACCCCATGGATGGTTATAGGCTTGGAGCAGTGTGGCTGGAGCTGCCTGGGGTTGCTGGTTGACAAGCAGCTGAACATGAGCCAGCAGTGTGCCCAGGTGGCCAAGAAGGCCAAGGGCATCCTGGCTTGTATAAGAAACAGTGTGACCAGCAGCAGTAGGGAGGTGATTGTCCCCCTGTGCTCAGCACTGGGGAGGCCACCCCTTGAGTCTTGTGCCCAGTTCTGGGCACCTCAGCACAAGAGAGATCTGGAGGGGCTGGAGCGAGAGCAGAGGAGGGACACGGAGCTGGGGAAGGGCCTGGAGAATAAATCTTATGAGGAACAATTGAAGGAGCTGGGACTTTTTAGTTTGAGGCACAGAGGAGGCTGAGGGGAGACCTCATCCCTCTCTACAACTGCTTGAAAGGACATTGTAGAGAGGTTGGGGCTGGTCTCTTCTCACAGGGAATGAGCGATAGAAGGAGATGGAATGGCTTCAAGCTGCAGCAGGGTAGGGTTAGGCTGGCCATTAGGAAAGAATTCTTCCCAGCAAGAGTGGTCAGAGCCTGGACTGGGCTGCCCAGGGAGGGGGTGGAGTCCCCATCCCTGACTGTGTTTCAGAGTGGATGAGATGTGGTGTTGGGGGATGTGGTGTAGGGGAGAACTTTGTAGAGTGGGGCTGATGGTTGGACTCCATGATCCCAAGGGTCTCTTCCAACCAAAATGATTCTATGATTCTATGATGATATAAATATATATACACATGCATTAGACATATATGTATATATACACATAAATTTTTAATCATTGCTGCATTTCAGTGCTAGGGCTTCTATGAGCAAGGGATCTACCATTTCCATAAAGGTTCCCTCTTCCTATACAATGAACCAAAACCAGATGAATGAAAATTTCTGTCCTTTCTGTCAGAGATAATGAAAGCAGAGGAAGAAAAAAGGAACTTTAAGAACTTAATTCAACCTGTGGAAGTTAAAGCCCCTTGTTAAAAAGTTAAAACCAGGACGAGTGTTCTATTTTGTGGCTAGACATTTTGGAACAATATCGCTTTTTCAGTGAAAGAATACCTTAATAGTTTTACAGAAATGTGAGGAGGATAATCATTTCCATAAAATCCTTTTTGGTGATTCAAGGTTTAGAAATAAGAAACCTTAAGGAGTTGCAGTTGCAGAAAGAAAGGTATGCATTACAAAAAAAAAAAACATAAAGGGAACCTCATCCTCGAGCAGCATGTGTGAGGATGCTGAGCTCCTTTTTTTTTTAATGTAACTTTTATTCTCCTAAGATGCCTATTCTTTGGGAATGAGAATTATCCACGGTATTCAGATCTTACAGACTGGCAGCTATGAAACGCCTCTATATTTGGGAATACACAGATATGTGAACACTCACCCACGACACGAAGCAATCTTCCTTCGTCACCCTAAGCGACGTTACACCACCAGAACGTCCCTGGAAAGGTTACTTCGGAACTCTTAACAGAGGTTTTTTTCTGTTTTCCTTTCCCTCATAAAGATATTTTTTGAAAATCACTTTTTTACTACTTTTCATCTAGGACAGTGTGCGTTCAGTTCTCAGGCACCATATACAGTCCTGGAATTCTGACCCTGGTGCAACCAGTCTCGGATGGGCTAGTTTTTCTAGAGAAATGCCCTGCTGTGATATTATTTGTAGTCATCAAGAACGCCACGGGGGCCTCTCCGTAATTAACGTGGCAAGAAGAAAAAGGCCACATGGCCATCTAGTGTTTCCTCTGAGAAATGCAAGTGATCAAAACAGCGCTCCCCACTTGACGACGATTTCCCAGACCTCCTCTAACAGTGAAAAAGTTTCCAGGGTGAAAAGCTGAAACCTGACATTCTGGCTGCAACACTAAAAAAACCGAAGTAAACAGACTCATTTAGCAGCTGCAGTTATTCCTTTCAACTGTGTCCTGGCTGGACTTTCACAGCACGCTCATCGGTATGGGGTGAAGATACTGGGGTGCACAGCTGGGACTTTCAAATGCTTACTCAGATGCTGAGCGAATATATTGAATTTTGGTAGCCATCAGAGAATTTTAGGATGGTTCAGGTTGGAAGGGACCTTAAAGATCACCCAGTTCCAAGCCCCTGTCCTGGGCAGGGACACCTCCCACCAGATCTGGTTGCTCCAAGCCCCATCCAGCCTGGCCTTGAACCCCTCCAGGGATGGGGCAGCCACAGCTTCTCTGGGCAACCTGGGCCAGCATCTCACCACCCTCACAGCAAAGAATTTCTTCCTACATTCTTATCTAAATCTCCCTTCTTTCAGTTCAAAACCATTCACTGTCATCCTATGGTTCTCCCTGATCAAGAGTCCCTCCCCATCTCTCCTGGAGCCCCTTTAGGGACTGTCAGGGGCTCTAAGGTCCTCCTAGGGCCTTCTTTTCTCCAGGTTGAAGGCCCCCAACTCTCTCAGACTGTATTCATAGGAGAGGTGCTCCAGCCCTCGGTCAAATGCCTAACTCCATTTGGTTATGGCAATAATTCCAGCTGGATATCCCAAATTACAATCCACAGCCAAATAACATCTGATTCCATGCTTTCTCTGAAGCCCATGACCATGTCCATGCTGCTCCAAACCAGGGCGATGCCGAGCAGCGGGGCAGGTCTCCACCAGGAAAACACACCAGGCATGTGGGGGCTGGGAATGCACTGCCAGTCTCAGGTTTGGTCTTGCTTGGGGAACAGATTCAAACCCACAGGGAAAAAAAATTATATGTATATAAATATATATATATATATATCTACAGATGTAACAGGATTCTTCAGCTGCAACGTGACCTGGTGCTGAACCAGAGCAAGTATTTACAGAAGATCCATAAGTCTCAAAGCACGCTTATGGCTGTCAGTGACTTCAGGGTGGAGTTTTGACGATAAACAATGGCTACAGTTGTGTGGTCATGTTTGCCTGTACGTTCTATAATGGATTCTTGAAAAAAAAGTATAAAAAATTCACGTCCCACCACAAACAAAAGTCGTTCTGTTCCCTTTGAAGGCAAGAGGAATTTTACCATTGACTTTGGCAGCATGATGTTCCTGCTGAAAATTAACTCATTTGTGCTCATAGAGGTTTATCATAATTGTTGGCCTTCACAGAAGTGACCAGAGACTTACAGCGTTCGTTAAGTTGGAAGAGACCTCCAGAGGTCACCTAGTCCAGCCCCCAGAACCAGCTGGAAAGAAGGGAGGAGCTCTTCTCCTGCCTCCAGAGTTTCTCCTGACGGCACCACTCAGAAACTCGGGCTGAATCCTTTTTGCAATATTACATTTTTAACAGTCCCTTTGTACTTCAGCAGCCTCTGCCTGTCACTGCGTGGCTCCACATGGAAAGCTACGGCCCTGACTGAAATCCTTCAGGAAATTCGACATCTCTCACGAAAGCTGCTTTTAATGCATCTGAAGATGTGAGAGACACAGCTAAATGTCTCATCAGTGTGTGCTCATTAGGGATGGCCCTTTTGGGCATAGTGATTTTTAATTAGCACTACCTTTGTCCCCGTGGGGGTTCCTGGCAGTGACAGCTGAGTTCACCAGCCTGGGCAAACACCCCCTTGTCTGCCACCGACATGGATCTCCTCTGCACTCATAACCGGGGGTTCCTGTCCCACCTCTGCCTCAATTGTTAATTATGGCCACCGAGAATTTTGCCACCAAGCTTCATTTGAAGGCACTTCCAGCACAAAGAAGGAAGAGATTAAATGACATTACAGCTAATGAGGGACCACCTGAGCCCTATGGCAATTTCTACAGGCATATGGGATCTGGTGGGCTAGTCAAGAATGCAGAAGAAACATCTGAGGTGATTTAATTCATTAAATAATTCCCCAGGTCCTCACTAGGGACTACACATACACAGGTCACAACATTCTCCTTTTCTTTTTCCCAGTGTAGAGTTAATGAGACAGCACACTGAGGAGTGGTTGGATTTCAGGGGAAGAAGAGATGCCACATAGCCAAATGTCCTGAAGGAAACCCAGGTGTGTATTCTATGGGAAAAACAGCAGTGCAACCTGGCACAACAGCATTCTAGGTAACGGGATTTACTCCACCTAAGAGAATATTACACTAAGCCAAATGGATAAATCTTTGAAAAACCATCTCAGGTGTTGGAAACACATCCTCCAATACACGGGGTGAGAGATAATGCCTGAGGCCCTGCCACATCATCCCACCGTCCAAATATTTCCTGCTGTCACATTTCAAAAGACCAGACTCAGTCCTGAGAGACAGAGATGCAAAGAACAGTTTGCTGTAAAGAAAACAGTGGGACCAGAATATGATGGGAGCACTGCAAGCGCTTTGACTTATGTGCATTGTGTCCAAGACACCCCATAGCTCTTGTCACTTCAGTGTCCAGGCAAGGGATGGTGTAGAAAGCATAGAGAGCCCCACAGCTCATTTCCAGCCCAATCTCTCAGCTTTTTCCTTAGAATCACAGAATCAGAGCATGGTTGGGGTTGAAAGGCACCTAAAAGACCATCGAGTCTCAAGCCCCTGCCATGGACGGGGACACTTCTCACTAGATCAGGTGGCACTAGACAACAGGAAGGATATGGACCTGTTGGAAGGGTTCCAGAGGAGGCTGTGAAGATGCTCAAAGGGGTGGAGCACTTCCACTATGATGACAGACTGAGATTTGGGGTTGTTCAACCTGGAGAAGAGAAGGCTCCAGGGAGACTTACTATCTGAAGGGGCTCCAGGAGAGATGGGGAGGGACTCTTGATCAGGGAGGGGAGCCATAGGATGAGGGGGAAGGATTTTAAACTGAAAAAGGAGAGATTTAGGTTAGATATCAGGAAGAAAGTCTTTCATGCGAGGGTAGTGAGACCCTGGCCCAGGTTGCCCAGAGAAGCTATGGCTGCCTCATCCCTGGAGAGGTTCAAGGCCAGGCTAGATGGGGTTTTGAATAACCTGGTCTGGTGGGACGTGTCCCTGCCCGTGGCAGGGAATTGGAACTTGATGATCTTTAAGGTCCCTTACAGCTCTAGCCATTCTATGATTCTATGAGAAGGCAAGTTCTTACCTAGGGAAGAACTCCCCAACGCACCAGATCTTGACAGCAGATGCAGTTCTGGTTCTCCTTCTCCCCTGTGCTTTGATGAGAACAGCTCCATGTTGACACAGAAATACAGAAGTATTGGGTGGTAATGCCAATGGGATGGGTGCCACCACCCATGAGTACACGTCATGTAAGAGATCCATCAGCCGCAGGCGTCACTTAAATTTCTCTTCAAACCTTTCCCTGCAGCTAAATTTAAGGAAAGAGCCTTCAACTATTAAAGCCTGAATCTTGGCATGGTTTTCCTTCACCTTCATATCTGACTCCCTTATGTCAGAACAGTTGATAATCCCTCTCTATTTGCCTGTATTCTGTACTACGCTGAGATTGGGAAGAATTCACAAATTTTCCTTGTAGACAGGAGAGAAAAGCACGGAGAGATTCCTCTCTCCTCATTTTGGCTGAGACCCATGGCAGAGGGGACAACTGAGAGGAAATCTTTGCAGTCACAAGGCTCAGAGTGCCATTGCCTTTCAGACTCCTGGTAAATATACACAGACTTGATTAGTGCTATACCACGGTGCAGAATTCATACTTGTGAGAGGAATGAAATTATCTTTCACTTGCTTGTTTGCTGAATTTTCTCCATTTTCCCCAGTAAGCATAAAGCTTTCAAAATCTTACTACCAGCGTGACAGAAGGTTATTATATTGCAGTTAACTTCCTTAGATGTTTCAGGGATTTCCTGATACCTTTTGAAGGCCTATTTGATACCATTCTGCAAATGAAACAGCTCAGGGTGTTGGAAACAGGACCTCTGGCCTTCACTTGTGGGCCTGGGGTGGCCACCTACTTTCTGCCAATACTCATCACAGAAATGCAGGGTTACTTGCCAAAAATGAATTGGATTTCCAACTCTGCTCAATAATTAACCGCAACTGCACCAGAAACTATCCTGACAAGTAACATCTAAGTTGTGATGACTCAGTGGAATGGGTGAAAGAAGAAGAACTGGACTCCACTCTTATTCTTCTGGGATAGGGTTGGATCACTAGATAATTTGTGGGATTACATACTCCCTGTACAGGACCCAGTCAATCACCAAATAAGGAACTTCACTTTATGGGGTTGTCAATCTATCACCTTCCAGGAGTGTTAAATTCACTTAAAAAAATTAACTTTAGCAGAAAAAGGATGTTATTGCTTTTACTAAGGTCACTGAAAGGGTAAATACCATTCTCGGTGATGCTAATGTGAAGGTACAGGGGTGACATGAGTTAATTGCACAGTTACCACTCTATTATTGATTTATACTCTCCTGACATTTACAGAGAAATAAAATAGAGTTTACATTTTACACACTCTCGCAAAATATAAGCCACAGAAACTACTGTAGAGAGTTGGACTTCAATTTGTTAAAGCTGTTACATGCAAAGGAATGAAATTAAGAAAAGGCATGATTACTTCTTCCCTGAAGCATTAAAACTATAATTTAAAGGGAAAGCTGGGAAAGGGGATTCATCTCCTGAAAAAGTTTACTCTTCCAATGTCTGTGTGCATGTAGAAGCATTCTGCCTCTGTGATCAGCACACTTGTCATAATTAAGGCTCACAGGAGGGCTGCATAAATGTATTTCAGCTACTCATTTTGCTCCACGCATACTCAGGTGTCAAAAAACCCCAAAAAGGACAAAACATGAATATAACTGAATTGGTGCAAATTTACCTGTTCGAATTTTGACAGTAGCTCTAAAGCATGCGTGTAGGTGTTCTTCTCTTGAAAGATCTTCTTTTGCCAGCCTGTTAGTCACCTCAATTAACTCAAGTCCAATTAACTGAATTTGGCCACCTGGAGCACAAGTCTCGTTAGGAGAGGCTGAGGGAGCTGGGGGTGTTCAGCCTGGAGGAGGCTGAGGGGAGACCTTCTCACTCTCTCCAACTCACTTGAAAGGATGGTGTAGCCAGGGGGGGTCAGTCTCTTCTCCCAAGGAACAGGCCATGGGACAAGAGGAAATGGCCTCAAGTTGCTCCAGGGGGGGTTCAGATTGGAGACTGGGAACGATATTTACACAGAAAGTGTTCTTAAGCCTTGTAATGGGCTGCCCAGGGAAGTGGTTGAGGCACCATCCCTGGAGATATTCAAAAGATGGGTTGACATAGAGCTTAGAGACATGGGTTAGTGATGTGCTTTTGCCAGAGTTAGGCTGATGGTTGGACTAGATGGTCTTAGAGGTACCTTCCAACCCAGAAAACTGATTGTATGATTCCATGACTTAAATGGTCTTTTTGTTTGTTTTGTTTTCTCAAGGAAAGGTGAACACTCTCAAACTCGCTCATCGTAACGTGCTATCAAACTACATACACAAATAACAATCCAAGTACTTCACCAAAACGTCCTACTGTCAGGCTGGCAAAAAACATGCATCCACCTCTCCCAATCCTAGAAAGAAAATGCTTGTTTGTACAAACCAGCATGAGAAAATGCACTGAAATATAGAAAGCATTAATTTATGTAGTGCGATATGATTTATGGAGTGCGGTTATTGTTATGGTGACCTCAACGTATTTCCTGGGATTAGGGACTGAATTTTACAGATGATTTAATAGGGCTATATATTGTCTCTTAGCAATCTCATGTGAGGGTGGCTTTTGATTTTTTTTGATTTTTGATTAGGCTTTTAGTTTTATATAAAATATTTAAATAAAAGACAACTTTAGGTTCATCATCTAGAATCCAAGAATGCTCATACTGTAATTAGGCTTTAGGTTAGACTGAAGTGAGAATGCTTTGTATCACACAGTTCTTACTGGGAAGGTATATGTGGAGGCTTAGATCTATAGCTAAGTTAAACAGCAGCATTGAGACAAATTTATGAAAATGCCATTCTTCTCCAGTTTTTGTTACCTTAGAAATAAAAGTTGGTATGTATTATTAACACAGATATTAACATAGTAGGGTTTGAGCATGTGTTCTCTCACATGTTCTGACTATTCCTCTGCACTGCACAGAACGTGAGGAATATACAGGAATCACAGCTGGAGCTGGGTTCTTAAAAAGCTTTGGTAGTTCTATGGGCACATGCAAGGCTGAGTTACATTATAAAATGGCCAACTCCTTTAGGATCTGGGTGACTTCAGACCTTGAAGATAGGCAGAGGTTCTCCCCCTCATGTGTTATACCTTCAAAATCTCCAACGCTGTGGACTGAGAGCAACCCTGAGAAGAAAGACCTGGGGGTGTTGGTGGACAAGAAGCTCAACATACACAGGCAGCCCAGAAAGCCAACCCCATCCTGGACTATATCAAAAGCAACCTGCTCAGCAGGGCGAGAGGGAGGATTCTGCCCCTGTGCTCCACCCTGGTGAGATCCCACCTGTAGCACTGTATCCAGCTCTGGATTCCTCATCATAAGAAGGACATGGACCTGCTGGAGTAGGTCCAGAGGAGGGTCACAAAGATGGAACTGGAATGCCTTTCTTATGAAAACAGGCTGAGAGAGTTGGGGTTCTTTAACCTGGAGAGGAAAAGACTCTGAGAAGACCTTAAAGCCCCTTCCAGTCCCTCAAGGGGCTCCAGGAGAAATGGGGAGGGACTCTTGATCAGGGAGGGGAGCAATAGGATGAGGGGGGAGGATTTTAAACAGAAAAAGGGGAGATTTAGGTTAGACATCAGGAAGAAATTATTTCATATGAGTGTAGTGAGACCCTGGAATGGGTTGCCCAGAGAAGCTGTGGCTGCCCCATCCCTGGAGGGGTTCAAGGCCAGGCTGGATGGGGCTTTGAGTAACCTGGTCTGGTGGGAGGTGTCCCTGCCCAGGGCAGGTGGGTTGGAACTTCCAGCTCTAACCATTCTGTGATCCTATGACACAGTTGGTGGCAAATCTCAGGAACCGGCAGCTTTCACTGACAGGGGTGGACAATCTGGGAAGAAGTGCTTGCAGCCAGGGTGGGACTGTCAGGACTCTTCAGCACTCAATGGGCTCAGCCCCTTCATCCTCAGCTGCCCTGGCCAATACTCAGACCTTCTCCTGTGCTGAAGACATGAGCTGACCGTGTTGAAGTGCCTGGAGGACAACCAGTTCTACTGAAACCAGCCGGGAGGAGTCGGCTTGTGTTTTCCTCAAGCTGTGCTTTTCAGCTGGTGATCCGTGAGTCACTGTGGAATGTGGGGATTAAGGAGAATGTGAGGGGTAACTAAGGAAAGTAAATAAAAACCACACGTATCACCATGTGTCTGTACCTCCACTGAAAGGAGGAGGTGGTGCTGCACAACTGTAACAAGCTAACAAACACTTTTTTTTCTTAAACAACTCAACACCCAAAATGAGCTCCAGAGCTATTCTCTAATTCTTGAAATCCCCTGCCAATCAGAATGTGTCCTGGGGTGCTATAAAAGCAGAGGGTCAACGTTAAGAGTTAGGCAAAATTGAATCGTCTCATCTTCTCTGCGTCCATGTGAGCGTACAAAAGACCACCGAGTTCCAACCGTCATCGTTAACCCAGACAAACGGAATCTCTTTGGATGTTTCCCTGGACTTCTGGAGTGCTTTTTACCTGCAGAGCCCAAGTGACAGCATCGTGGAAGTTTTCACCAGTTGGCGCCGTGGAGATGGAAATTCTTCCCCGCTCTCAGCACAGGATGATTTTTGTTTGCCACGTCGGCACCGTCGGTACCAACGCACACACGCTCTTTACCAGCACACACACACAAGGAATGACCACAGAATACATATCACAGAATCTCAGGGATTGGAAGGGACCTTGAAAGCTCCTCCAGTCCAATCCCCCTGCTGGAGCAGGAACACCCAGAGCAGGTCACACAGGAATGCCTCTAGGTAGATTTGGAATGTCTCCAGAGAAGGAGACTCCACCACCTCCCTGGACAGCCCCTTCCAGTGTTCCCTCACCCTCACCATAAAGAAGTTCCTCCTCATATTGAAGTGGAACCTCCTCTGTTCCAGCTTGCACCCACTGCCCCTTGTCCTATCATTAGACATCACTGAGAAGAGCCTGGCTCCATCCTCCTGACACTCACCCTTTACAGATTTATAAACACTAATGAGGTCACCCCTCAGTCTCCTCTTCTCCAAGCTCAAGAGACCCAGCTCCTTCTGTCTTTTGCTTCCTTATCAGTCAAAGATCTTCTTTTTGTTGTTTTTTGTTTTTGTTTTTTTTTGTGTGCCCTGCCTACATTTTGAATTCAATCAGCCTTAACTGAATTGGGGCGGTGGAACTGCTCTGTGTCCAAATTATGTATCAGAGATGCGGGCTCAGCCTCTTAATCTCTGTTCCAGCTTATTCCAGGTTTGCTGTGTTCACACATGGCTACTGTTTTAAATGGGTTTCAACAGCAATTTCGGTTTACCTATTTTACAGTTTCCACAGGACCTCCTGAGACCTATGTCTCCTGGGAGGTGGTCTAAGGCGACTGTTGCAAACTCAGTGCAAGGATCATTTCAGAGCAGCCCACGTTGGGTAGAGCGTGTAGACCTTCAGATCTGTATCCAAGCTGAAATTTCCATTCAGGTGAAGCTTTGTGATTATTATTATGGACAAACGTGAGATATATTCAAAACCAGTTTTAAAGGCATCAAATAATGCCAGACCAATACACTTCACAAGCGTAGACCATGCAATAGAATCATAGAATCACTGAATCCTTTAGGTTGGAAGAGACCCTTGGGATCCTCAAGTCCAGCCATCAGCCCTACTCTACAAGTTCTCCCCTACACCAGATCCCTCAACACCACATCCAATCTACTCTTAAACAGTCAGGGATGGTGACTCCACCACCTCCCTGGGCCTGACTACTCTTTCTGTGAAAATGTTTTTCCTGATGAATCACAGAATGATATGGGGTTGGAAGAGATCTCTGAGTCACACAGAGCAGGTCCCACAGGAACGTATCCAGGTGGGTTTGGAACGTCTTCAGATACAGAGACTCCACCACCTCTCTGGGCAGCCTCTGCCAGGGCTCTTCCACCCTCACAGCAAGGAAAGGAGCTCCTCCGTACATTTAGGTAGAACTTCCTCTGTTCCAGTTTGTGCCTGTTCCCTCTTGTCCTGTCGCTGGGCAGCACTGGAAAAAGCCTGGCCCCATCCTCCTGACACCCACCCTTGAAATATTTATAGGTGTTGATCAGATCCCTACTCCGTCTTCTCCAGACTCAAAAGCCCAAAGTCCCTCAGCCTTTCCTCATCAGAGAGATGTTCTAGGCCCCTCATCATCTTTGTTGTCCTTTGTTGTACCCTCTCCAGCAGTTTCCTCTCCTTGACACGGGAAGCCCAGAACTGGACCCAGTGCTCCAGATGGGGCCTCCCCAGGGCAGAGCAGAGGGGGAGGATGACCTCCCTCCAACTGCTGGTCACACTCTTCCTGATGTACCCCAGGATGCCATTGGTCTTCTTGAGCAAAAGTTCACATTGCTGGCTCATGGGCATCTTGTTGCCCTCCCGGACTCCCAGATCTTTTTCCTCAGAGCTGCTCTACAGCAGGTCCCCCCCAACCTGTCCTGGTGCAGGGGGTTATTCCTCCCCAGGTGCAGGACCCTACACTTGCCCTTGTTGAACTACATCAGGTTCTTCTCTGCCCAACTCTCCAGCCTGTCCAGGTCTCACTGGATGGTGGCACAGCCTTCTGATGTGTCAGCCACCCCTCCCAGGGGTGTTTTTTTTGAGGAAAAATCACAATTTGCATAAAGCATACCATGAACACAGCCTGGATTGAGCAAGAAGTTGAAAATAATATGCCCAAGTACACAGTTACTGCCTTCATCTGGGGAACTGTTTTCATTATATTTGTTCTCATGACATCAGCCACATCATTTGTACTTCTGAGCCCTTTTTCCTGCTTTAGCCTGGCAGGATTTTTAACCAGGAAATCACCCGTGATGAACAGGATTTGTACCACCACATATTTGCTACCGTTATGTTTAAGACAGTGTCCCAGGTGATGATGATGATGACAATGTGTCTCTCACCCTCTATTTGCATCATCAGAGGATGTGTTTTTTTTCCAGGGGAGGAGTTGATGGGATCACTGACATGGGTCAGGTGGAACCAACAGGATGGAGACCCCTGGCTCTTATACTTTATTTATCAATCTATCCACATGACGAATATTTGTGGGGTGGAAGGGTCAAGCTGGGATGGGGGAAGAAAACGAAGCATCTACCCAGTGTGAAACGTCTCAGCTGATGGCCTTTTCCATTTCGGCCGTTGTGACAACATGTGGGAGGCCTTGTCTCCAAAACTTTTGGCGTTCTGTTGGGATTTTTCTCACTTAAAATCAGCTGTTACCTGCTGGGGTGGCACCAACACCTTATCATAGACTTGTAGAACGGTTTGGCTTGGAAGGAAACTTAAAGATCATCCAGTTCCAACCCTCCTGCCATGGACTGGGACACCTCCCACCAGACCAGGTTGCTCCAAGCCCCATCCAGCCTGGCCTTGAACCCCTCCAGGGATGGGGCAGCCACAGCTTCTCTGGGCAACCTCTTCCAGGGTCTCACCACCCTCACAGCAAAAAATTTCTTCCTAATATATAGTCTAAATCTTCCCTCTTTCAGTTTAAAGCCACTACCCCTCACCATATCGGTACACTCCCTGACAAAGAGTCCCTCTTCAGTTCTCCTGTAGCTCCCTTCAGATACTAGAAGACCAACATGAGGTCTCCCTGGAGCCTTCTCTTCTCCAGGCTGAACAACCCCAGCTCTCTCAGCCTGTCCTCACAGCAGAGGGGGCTCCAGCCCTAGAAGCATCTTCATTACCCTCCTCGGGACCCATTCCAAGAGGTCTATGTCCTTCCTGTACTGAGGACTCCAGAGCTGGACACAGGTGGGGTGTCCCCAGAGCAGAGCAGAGGGGCAGAATGCCCCACACACACACCTCGCCCTGCTGAGACTGCAGCCCAGGTTGGGGGTGGCTTTCTAGGCTGCCAGCGCTCACTGTCAGCTCAGGTTGAGTTTCTCATCCCAGAGCACTCTCAAGTCCTTCCTCCTCACCTTCCTCCCCGCCATCGCCACCATCCCTAGGTTCAGCTGCGGGCACCCGGCGGTTCTGCCTGTGCCCGGTAGTGGAGGTGGCGGGGGGGTTACAGGGACCGGCCGGCGGAGGGCAGGGGTAGGCAGGAGTGGGCAGGGGTGGGCAGTAGGCAGCGGTGGGCAGCAGGCAGCGGTGGGCAGCGGGCAGCACGGCCCGGCACCACTAGATGGCACGGCTGGGTCTCGAACGACACCCGCCGCCGCCACTGTCCGCGCTACCGGCGGCTCTGCCCGGCCTTGACACACAAACACACACACACACCCCTCCCGACCCGTTAGATAAAGGGGGGCAGCAGGAGCGTGTGTGTGTGCCTGTCTGTCTGTCTGTGTGTCCCTGTCTCCCTCCTCACCCCGCTGCTAATGAAGGGAAGGGCCCCGGGGAAAACTCCCCTGGGGGGTTTGGAAAGGGGGGGGCGGGGGGAGGCATCTCAAATCATCTTAAAAGGAGAGGCAGCAAATGATCACGGGCAACAGCCACCGGGCTGGTTTTGTTTCTCCGCTCTGGCAGTTAAACTCTTGTAATCTGCAGTCATTAGCATAATCTTCAAAGATCTTTAGCCGGGGGAGGGGGGCGGGAATAATCTTTAAAACGCCTGGGGTGCTGGTTTGCGAGGCTCCTGAACAGGATATCACCCGAGGACCCTCGATACCCTTTGAGGTGTCTTTCTTGGGGTTCGAGGGGTTCCTCCCCGCCTTCTGCTGCGGCGGACAATAGCGTAATCTCCGCCTTGATGGGGGTCAGGAGAGCACTGCGGCTCTGAATACTCAGATCTCCTCTCCGGCGGGCTTTTCATTTACGAAGAGGGGGTGGGAAAGGCGTATATTTTTCTCTGGAAGTTTACTTTTCGTCAAGGGTAATTACCTCGCTTGCATTTGAAGCCATTCGGAGAGGGGGGGGGGAGGAGAAGGAGGGGGGCGAGAGCGCAGTTTCCAGCCATTTGCTTCCCCTGCCTGAAATCTGTGGCTCTATTTTTTTTTTTTCCTTTTTATTTTCTTTTCTTTTTGTGTGTGTGTGTGTGTGTGTGTGTGTGAACCTCCTCCAGAGCTCTGGAAAACGAAGGACCCACCCCGCGGTTTGCAGCAATGTTCATTGCAGCGAAGGGCGTGTTCGGGGAACACAAACAGCACCCCCAGATAGTTGCCAAGGGCACCTCATACATCTTGGCGTTACACCTTGAACCAGCCTGCCCGTATCTCCCGGGTTTTATTGCACGGATCATAAATGATTGTAAAGTCTGCAAATCTTTGGTGAAACCCTGGCAATTAATAGTTTAGCCGGGGAACCTTTACAAAAACACAAACCAGGGGCTGTAATGAAGCCCTCGAAAGGGGTTCAGAGCCGCGCGGTGCCGGCATAATCTCACCATTCACAGTTTTAAGAGTTTTACACTTTTTCTTTTTTTTTTTTTTCTGTTCGAACGATGCACTTTCTCTCTCGCTCCGTTTGGTTGTTGTTTCGTTTGTTTGTTTGTTTTATTTTGGTTTGGTTTGTTTTGGTGCTTTGTTTTTTTTTTGTTTTTCCCAGGCAAGAAAACACAGTTTTCTTGTCAGTAGCAGAGTGCCAGGTGCTGTCTGACCGAGGGGAGGGAGGGGAGGGAGGGGGGGTAAGGTGAGGGCTCTGCAGAAGGCAGCTTGAACGCTCCCTACAAGAACCTGTAAAATTAGACCGGGTTTCCCATTGACGGTTTCAGGTAACCACATAAAACTAGCTGTTTCTTTAAACCGGTTTGGTCCCGATCGTTTCCTGTACGACGCTTTTAAAAGCCAGGAGCACCCCGTGACCCTCAAGGACTGTGTAGTTCCCAGCAGCCGTTTTTAGATGGTTTTTTGAAGGCACCTTGGGGTCCTTTATCAATTATTCGCGTTAACAAAGAAAAGGCGCTCGCCCGAAGATGGGAAAGTTTGGTGTTTTTTTTTTCTCAAGGGAAGCTCCTGCGAGGAGAGGAGCCACCAGCTCCCCATAAATGATTTACGAGGGATGGATCAGTAACAGGGAAAAAGCAGCCCAGGGGAGGGAGAGAGGGCACGCAAACAGTTGCTTCACCTACGGGTTAATGATCCCGGAATGAAGCCAGCGGAGGCCGGGCGGGTTGCCACGATGGGCGACCGCTCGCCCCCGAGCCTGGCGACTGCCCCGCCGCCCGCAGAGGCAGCCCCCGCAGCTCCCCCTCTTTTCTCCCCAAATAAACTGCTCGGCCAGGGGTAGAAAAACGCCGCCCGGGGGAGATCGGGGAAGGGCAGACCCTCGAAGAGGTGGCCGGGGACTGCCCTGCAGGGGTGCAGGGGGCTGCTCTCCCGGGGCGAGGGGCGCTGGCTCGGTGGGGATGAGGGGGGCTGGCACAGGGGGGACTAGGGGGCTGGCACAGGGGGAACTACGGGACTGGCACGGCGGGGATGAGGGGGACTGGCACA
>VZTM01026709.1:200050-234634 GCA_013400555.1 Jacana jacana | reverse complement strand
CTTTCTTTCTTTCTTTCTTTCTTTCTTTCTTTCTTTCTTTCTTTCTTTCTTTCTTTCTTTCTCTCTCTCTCTTTCCTTTTTGTTTTCAATTGATGACCATGATGACAGTGTCCTTTGCTGCTCCCGTCAGGGTAATAATATTTCTCCCTTTCCCAAGGAAATGTCAGATGGCCATTACATTGGCAGAGGGAATTCCCTCCCCAGGGGTCTAGGTGCTGCTCAGAGACAGTGACCGCACTGTGGGGGCACATTAATACTCACCCCCCTTTCTCTCTCTGCCCTTGGCAGGGGGAACCGGCCGTTGGCTTCTTCACCCGATGTTCCAGTTCCAAATGAAAAATTGTGATTTTGGGAAGGGGTAGGATTTTCTTCACCAAATTGCTGAAGGCGCCACCTATTTATTACTCAGCTGCTAGGCAGGGGGAAAAACGGTCTTTTCCGCTGTCCCCTTTGGTAGCCGTGGCCCTGGGAGGTGGGAGGGAGATCCCCTGCGTCGTTGGCTGCCTTTGTGTCTCTGGGCAGCAACACCCCTTCCATCCACGTTTTTTTTCTTGTCCTTACGAGCCTGGGATTGGGCTTTTTTACTCATGAAAGGTGAAAGCAATGCTCGGCTTTTGCGGCCAAGTTCTGGTTGTGCGGTAGACGCTCTCTACACGGTAGGTATGTATTATCCTTATTTAATATCCCTCTTGCCTTTTGGGAGAACGGTGATATTCCTGGCTTTAGTGTCCAAATCCAAAACATTTCAGAAATATTTAAATTTTTAAAGAGGCTTTAATGTCATCTGAGCCTCTTGTCTCAGTTCATGTTTTACAGTGTCTTACTCAATATTGTTGCTTTTAACTTGTTTTCTTTTTTCTTTTTTTTCTTCCCCCCTTTTCTATCTGACTCCCTGAGCTTCGGTGACTTTTTGTATTGATATTAAGCATGAAATTTTAACGAGTGGTTTAGGGAGGCTTGGAGACAATGCTTTTTAAATTTACTTCAGTTTTGAAGAGCCAGAACTTGGTCTGACCTAAGTTCAAGGCAGAACTTTGGATTTCATCCTAGTGATATGCGTATCTTTGGCCGTGATAGTAAGAGAGAAAAAAATTGCAAGGGAAGACACTGAGTTGTAATACGAGGTTCATCTTGCTGTGTTTCATCTAGGATCTTCTAGATAAATTACAGGGTTACAATCTAGTCCTTTTATGAATTCGGTGTCAGCACCCAGGCTTTCATGGGAAACCAGGTTCGTTATGCCAAGGAGAAAATGCTATCTACAAAAAGAATAATTAACAAAACAAATAAACTAAGGAAACCTCCACCAGAATTTCCCCAACGAGCCAAAAATAGCCTCAGGATTAGGGGGAAGATGCTTAGTTGTAAAAATGTAAAATGCTTAAAGGTAATTGCAACTGCAGTTGTGTTGGGCTCACTTTGTGAGTGGGGTTTGTTTGTTGGTTACGGCTGGTTTTGTTCAGTTGGTTAGGTTTTTTTTTGGTTTGAGTCAGGATTAAAAGAATTTATCTCAAATACAATGTACTTTACAGGGTCTCTATCTTCTTAAGGCCTGTTATTTAGCATTGATGGTAAAAAGTAGGATAAACCAGAGCCCCAGCTCCCGGGAATTTACAGTCTGTTCTGCATTTAAAAAACAACATGTTGGTGCGTTCTGTCCTTCACAGAACACCAGCCTGGCTTGAGCTTTTGGATTATTTCAGGGTCCTCCTCCTCAGCCAGATTTTTTGGGCTTTATCTGCAGATAAAGAGCACAGAGCAAATGGGACAAGTTCCCCGATGCGTCTCGCTTCCATTTTCAGGCTCAGCCAGAACAACCCCGGGGCAGCGTAAGGCCTTGACCCCTCTTGCTTGGCTACTTGGGCTCCCCCTTCTCCTGAAGGTCATTGTCTTCAGAATGAAGATGCCAGGGATTCATCTATATCCCTGTCTGCAGCTGGATAGTTGCTTAAACCGCCGAATAGAGGGAGGCTTGCGTTGATCTAGCAGGTGTTGAGCTTCCACGGGGACGTGCCCTCCTCGTTGGTCCCCATTTGAAAGGAACGTTGGGTTCTGAGGAAAGCCAAGTTATTGAGAACTGCAGCCAGACCTCAACAAATTGTTCTGTCAGCAAAATCAGTCATTTTCCTGCCAAAAAATAGGTAAGCTGGGTGGCGGCTCTATAACAGTAGGGGTATTTGCCTGCTCGAAAATCGACCGAGGGCAACTCATTCCTCATTTTTATCGTCACGTGGATTAGTGGGAAAGAGAAGAACAAGCAGCTCCACTATCGTAATCCTTCCAATAGCAAGTCTATCAAGACCTTTTCAATAATGGAGCAAAAATGGGAAACTTTCGACTAGTAGGCTTACATTTCAAGGGCAAGGAAACCTTAAGCAGTTTGCAGGCTCTGGCTAAGAAAGGGGGTCAAATTTGAACAGAAATTTCACCGTGAGTTTTGTTAGTACAGAACTTGATAGTGGAGATTTTGTCTTATTTTAATCCAAATAGGTCAAGCAATTTATTTTATTTTTTTTTTCCCCCAAGATGTATTTGAAGCTGAAAGAGGGCAGAAAATGAAAAGCAAGCCTGATAGTCGCTCCCAAGTTTCTGTGGTACCAGAGAGCAGAAATGAGCCTTGTGAAATTAAGGTACAGGTATGAATTGCAAAATCCCTCAGCAGACGGAAAACGAGCAGGCCTTCAAATGGCCCAGAGATCTCTATGAGATTGCAGGAAACTTTTTAACTCTTTCTGCTCTTCTTCTGCATCTAGTAGCCTCAAATTTGTAAGGCAGAGCTCTGGCTTTCCATAAGAGGATGAAAGGCAGCACAGCAAAGCAGTTCAAGCTGACAAGGAAGGTCATGAAAGAAAAAACTCTCCTGGTAGAGAAGTATTTCGTTAGTTGGACAAAGTCAAATAGTTGTAGGGAAGCTGTTGTTTAGAACTAAAGACATTATCAGACCCAGAGGATGATGTGCTCTAGGAAGTCACTGTGAGAACATCTTCTCCATCTGCCTTCTCTGGTAATTTTAGGTGGTCAAAGGACTAGATCCCTATTTTTTGGTTTAAGGCTTCTGTCCTACCTCGGACCAGTACAACTGGAAGTGGAAACTTTGGGGAGCCCTGGCCTCAGCCCAGTAATGACTTAGAAATCCTGAGAAGGGGTTTTGTGGTGCACTTCTCTGCAAAGAATCCATCTGCTCACCACTAGTGCAGCGTGTGATCCTGGAAAATGAAAGGTGCCGCATTGCCTTTAGGTAGATAAAGACTTCCGTGTGTTCTGTAATCCTTGCTAAGTCAAGATACGTGTTTTCAGATCCCAAGAAAAATCCGTGGTTTGCTAGTGGCTGCTGTTTGCAGGAATCCCTTCCTTTCGTCCCAGATGCTGGATACAGAGTTTGGATCGCCTTGTGCCAAAGAACTCAAACATCTTCACCTCTGCCTCTTTCTCTGTGTCCTGATCCTCATACCACTGCCTTCAAAATCCAAAGGCATTTTGGGTCAGACCTGATGGTGACTCTTGGAGGTGACCCAGACCCTGGAGTCTGTGTACTTTTATTAGAACTGTGAGAGGAGCTTGTGTACGTATGAAGATATCTTCTTGCTGAGAGCTCCTCATAGAATATCTCAAGCTGTAGGTACAGCATTTGGAGATATATATATATATACTTTTTTTTTTTTTAATTATTTTTTTTCTATATCTGTGAATCATGCAAGTCTGCAAGTTGTTTGCCTCCTTGCCCTGATACAAAACATTTAATACCGTTATTAGTACGTGACAGAGTTAGATTCCTGTCGAAAATCAATAACCTTCCCATAAAGCAAGCCTTACATCCTTTCCTAAATTCATTTAGAATCATTCTGCATGCCTCATTAGCCTCGTAATTTAAGAAAGAATAAAAGAAAAAGAAAACAAACCAGCCACCTAATATTAAACAGCGTATGTAATTGAATTTTTCCAGCCGAAGGGGATGTTTATGACACTAAATATATCTGCTGGTCTATAAATACCCGCCTTTATAGTTGGATGGAGCAGAGGTTCTCAGCCTGCGGGCTGTCAGCCCCGTGGTGACGATGCACAGGGTGCCGCCGTAGGTAGCGTGATGCCACCGCTGCCTTCCTTCCTTCTGCCTTGCTTTCATGGGGGAGAAAGGCACCCCAACTCAGCGCGTTCCCAAAGGTTCTTCCCAATGGCCCGTTAGACGGTGGGCGGCCGGTGTGAATAAAGAGAGAAATGGCGCTAAAGGCAGGCCCTACGCTCCAGCACAGTCAGCGTTCAAAGCAAAAAAAGGTGTTAAGTCCCTGAAGAACAGAACGTGCAAGAATATCGTGGGCTTTTAGATACAACTTCCCAGGGAGCGTTTTGGAAGTTCTTTGAGGAGAATACGGTAAGAGAAATATGGGTGGCTTAGTTTTCGGCGTAGTTGGCAACCTTCAACGATACCCAATCTTTGGAATTCCCTGTGGTCACCCCGTGGGAATTGTGCCCAATGAAATACCCGGGAAGGGGTTGATGGTGACCTACAGAAAACAAAAAACCTCCAGGCAGGCGTTATTTGAGTTAGAAAAATATTGACTGTCATCTGTAATAAATGGGGGAAGGAACAAGATTTGCCTCGCTTATAACTACGCTGACACCTGCTTTTTTTGTGTAGTAAAATATACAGCAGTACCAAAGCAGATGCAGCTGTGCTACACAATAGTTGTAAGAAAACACACAGCCTGTAACAGCTGCTTTATTAAATAATTCTCACTTTTTTTATAATATGCTTTATATATAGTTAAGTTATACACTTGTATAGTTATACAGTTACACAGTTACAGTTATGCTATTTTTAAATAATATACAATTAAAAATTAATTACTAAACATGAAACCAGTGTTCAGGAATTTTAAATTAAGCAAACTCTTATTTAAATTTACTTTTAAAAATTGGATCCACCAAAATAAAGGCTATAGCAGTAAATATTTCACTGCTTGTTATTTTATTTTTTTTTTAAATAGATCCATAAAGTAATATTCAAAATGAAAACACACATTTTAAAATAAAATCAGAATAAAGGACTGACTAATCTAGGTCTTGACCAGCACATTTTCTCAGTTTATAGGAACGACACTTAGAACCCCTTGGGATGACGCAAGAGTCTTGCTGTAGACTGTTAAATAAAAAGTTAGAGTTCAGTAAATGATGTTAAGAAATGGAGGAAAGCAATGAAGGACAGAATCCCACACATTCCAAATTCCTTGAGCAATTTCTGGATGCCTGTTGGTGCCTGTTGGTGCCCGTTGATGGACGCTTGATGCCTATTCTGTGTTGATACCTTTGTCCAAACAGCTCTCTTCAAACTTTCTGTGTGTGTCTCTGGAGAGCGGGTATGCACATTTTTGTTGAAGTGAAATTTTAAATTCCTTAACCTGTATGAAGGTAAAACTTGACTTTTCCCCTGATATATATTTTCTCCCAATTTTAGAACTGCTGGGCCCCGGCTGAATCATCAAGATAAGTGTGTGCAAGTCATTTATAGACATTATTAATGAATAAGAACAGTGCACAAAGGATGGTTTTGGTTTGTTTTTTTCTTCTGTGCAAAGGCTGATCATATGTGCCTGGGGCTTTGCTGTGAGTGTTTGGGGGGTTATTTTTCAGCTCTTTTTTTCCCTCTCCCTTCTTGTTTTGCTTGTCTTTCGAGTAGCCCACCAACTTCTGCTAAGAGCAGCACAGCCGGCTGTCTGTTAAATGTAGCTGGTTGGTGAGCAGTCGCAGCATGAAAACGTGGCATCACCACGTTCTTCTGGCCTCACTGTACATTTCTCACAAGCAAAGTCTTTGGAGAAGGGAGAGGGTTAATGTTAGAGGAAATATGTTAGAGGAAATTTTTTTGTTTGTTTGTTTGGTTTGGTTTTGTGGCTGTTTTTTTGTTTTGTCACTTACTTTTGGGAGAGGAGCAGGAGCATCATTCCATGGGTTAGAGGATGGACTGCAGCCTCCCATACATCTGTAGGGCTGAAAAGCTTGGCTTTAGGGCAGAAGGAGGTGGAGCTGAATTGAAACCAGGTGGAAGTCAAGGTGAGGTATTTGGTGAAGGTGTGTGTAGGGTGCCTTTCCAAAAGCCCTGCTTTCCCACCTCATGGTTGGAAGGGATGACCTGGGAGTCACTATGGCCAGGAAGATCTCAGTCCAGGGATCAGTCCTAGCAACAATTCAAGAAGGTTGGAGTTACAGGTGGTGGTACCTTCTGAAAGGGACAAAGTCTGCAAAACTTGCCATTGCTCGGACTGGTTTTCTGAGAAACTTCTTGCCCTCATGGGTTTTTTTGGGAAAAAAAGCATGCTCCGACTGTGTTCCAAGGCAATTTTTATAGACAATGTTTCAGGAGCCAGGTTGTGACCAAGAAAGGAGCAGAAGGAGCAGAACCAGATTGGTGCTGAAATGATGAAGTATGGAAGCAGTTGAGAAAGAGCAGAGAGAAGAGGTAAATGATGACAGAGACAGTTTATTTGGGCACATCTTGGGCTTTGGTGTCATAAGCCAAGAGGAAACCTAGACCTTACTTGAGCAGCAGAGGTAAAGGAGAAGGAGGTGTGTTAACAGGTCGTGAAGTGTCTACAAAGAGGCATCACTGAATCTGTCATGGTGGTGAAGGTGACAAGTGACTGATGACGTTGGGTTCGATGCTTTGGAAGCAGCAAGCTGATGACCTGAGTGAGGACAGGACAGAGGGCTCAGAACAAAGCCTGGCAGGAGTCCACAGAGGAAGGATTTTCTGCTTAGAAAGAAACAAAATGTTGACATGTGAAAAATTAACATATTCCAGATACAGTACATAAAGGGAACCTTCCGGTACCTAAAGGGCTACAGGGGAGGGACTCTTGATCAGGGAGGGGAGCCACAGGATGAGTGGGAATGGTTTTAAACTGAAAAAGGGGAGATTGAGATGAGATCTGGGGAAGAAATTCTTTGCTGTGAGGGTGGTGAGGCACAGGCCCAGGTTGCCCAGAGAAGCTGTGGCTGCCCCATCCCTGGAGGGGTTCAAGGCCAGGCTGGATGGGGCTTGAGGCAACCAGATCTGGTGGGAGGTGTCCCTGCCCAGGGCAGGGGCTTGGAACTGGGTGATCTTTAAGGTCTTTTCCAACCTGAACCCTTCTATGATTGAGCTTAAAATGCAGCAATGAGAAGGGTGAAGGAATTAGCCAAATGTGAGCATATTGCGAGGTGTATTACAATAACAGAGATGTACCTATGTGTGTTAGAGACTTACTTGTAATTCACTGCAGTTCTTGAATTCATGAATGTCATTCCATACCATATGCATGCTTATGGGATCACATCAGGATGGTAAGAAAGAGCTACTACCCTGAAAAGCCACAGAGAAACACTAGCATTTTTTTTTTGCAACCTAACTTTTTAAAAGCTCAGCTGGAGGAGTAAAAATAGCTTTATTTATAACATTTCCCACTTGCAGCTGAATAAGGAATTGTAAGTGCAGCTTTTCAAGGAAATGAAACTATTTTAGTAGCCACAGAGGCTCGAGGAACATCAGCATCAATATGCTGCCATTGCTGTCAGCTGTGTGTCACCGCTGACATGCGGCACGTGGGAATACTCTCACCAGTTCCCCACACTCTGTGGCTGAGCTCTCTTCTGACCCAGCTGCCGCTAATTGAGTTGCAGCAATTGGGAAGAAGCGAAAGAATTAATCCCATCGTTCTGCCCCTCTTACATGACAAAGTATTTTTTAAGTGCAGGAGAACCTGAATTGGTTCATAAACACTTAATCCCTGGAGGGGTTCAAGGCCAGGCTGGATGGGGCTTTTGAGCAACCTGGTCTGGTGGGAGGTGTCCCTGCCCAGGGCAGGGGGGTTGGAACGGGGTGATCTTTAAGGTCCCTTCCACCTCTAACCATTCTAGGAATCTATGATTCTTGGCTCAGTCCTTTTAACTGGCAGGTTCACTTGTGGTGGCCCAGCCCCAGCATTTGTACACGTTTGCTACAGAAGTGCGTTATTTTTGGTATTTTTCAGATTTTCATTAGAAGGAGAAGCTTCATAATCCAGCCTTACAAGTTACAGCTATTTAGCTTACCCACAGTTTAGCAGGTGGAGCTCCATGCAATGCTCCTAACGGCGTCTGAAGGGGAGAAACAAAACACATGCAGAGAGTTGAAGTCAGAAATGACAAAGCTTTTACCAGGCATTAGTGGAAAGTGCAATAAATGTCCTAAATTCTGAAACATAAATTAATCTAGAAGTTCTTTGAGCAGTGAGATCCCCAGCAGCTCGGTGCTCTGAGCAGGGGTGCGGGAGGCAGAAAGGTAAAGGTTTTTCTTGCCTTCCTCGTTAGTAGGGCTGTTAAAATGCCCAAGAGAAAACTTAGGTGGGCACAAAGGATTTCTAGGTGTTCCCATTACAGTAAATAATTGCTATTTATAGTAATTGCAGTTTAGCAACAGCAATTCCAGCAGACGTGTGACAGTCTGCGTCCCCTTTTATTCCGACAATAGAAATTTCATCTGCTTGCATTTCGTTGGGAAATCACTTTTAAGATCGAGAAGTGCATTTCAGCCAAATCAGTGATTAACACTGACACTCCGGTCTCCCTGGAAGGAGGTTCTTGTTTTTATTAAGGCTTTCTCATTCGGCAAGAGGAGAGGCGACAGCACCTTCCCGTAGTCCAGCTTTACTTGATGAAGCAAAATAACTCGCAGACCTTGTGAGAATGAGGCCCAGAGGATTGGTTGTGGTCCACTTTCTCATTTGTGATTTTCTCTTTTTCATTTTGTTGGAGATTGAATTTGAGAGAGAGAGAGAGAGAGAGAGAGAGAGCTTTGTTCCGGACAGTAGTTTATGGCAGTGGGCTGAAGAGATGAGATTTCACTGAATCATAGAACTAATACACAAAGAGAAAATATGTGAAAATTGAAATGACAAGGTAGAGTAGCTTGGTTGTTGAGGTAGATAAAATAACTAGGTTCTCAGGGAAATGAGGTGGGGATTTTTTTTCCTGGACTAGATTCAGTTTGAACAAGAACAGTTGAGATGGAAAACTTAGACACTATAAAAACTGGATAAAAGAAAAACAAACAAACAAACAAATCCATCTCTCTCTATATATATGTATTTTTTCTGCTTTTTCTTGCAACTTTGCATTGAAGGATCTGTAATGGTATGATCCCACAGCCCATGGAAAGCAAACCAGAGTCCATTTTTTCCATCCAGGTAATGCAGGTGAAGGAAATACAAGTAGCTTTGATTAGAGTGGCCTTCTTTTTGCTTTGTTTACCATCCAGCGTGGCCGTCAGAGCAGCCTGAGATGGCGGGATGCACGGGACAAGCGGTCGCACTCAAAGAAACCTGTGTGTCCTGCCAGTTGGTGTGTGCTGATGGTTGGTGGGTTGGTTGAGGCTGGTTGGGGTTTTTTTTGGTCTTTTTTTTTTTTAATCTAGAATACTAGTGTGTTTATTTTTCTCCCTTTTCCCTTTAGAATCACTGGGGCAAGTTGTGACTGATCTAAGACGTGTAAAGCGCACGGAAGAATAAAGTCGGCTTGACGCAATCGTGCCGCAGCCCTGATTTGAGCTAAAAGAGCCAGGGGTGCCTCTGGGGCTCTCCAGTGTCCCTGTAACTGTCCCCTCCTCTCTCCTGGGGCCAGAAGAAAGACAATTCTTTTGCCTTTGGTTAAGAAGGAGTTAATTTTGGTAAAGCTTCCTTTATCCCTTTTGCAAAGGCTCAGGGAGAAAGGGACGGGCAGTGGCCTTGGTGCTTTGTAGGAAGGAGGAGGAGGCTGTGCCGAACCCCCTCGCTGGAAGGTAGTTCCAACCGGTTGGTGTTCTTAATCGTAGTGTCTGAAAAAAGTCCCTTGTGGTTGATTCTCATTGACCTTAAAATGTACAAAGGAATTTGTAAGGGTTTTATAAGGAATTTGCCAGGTTTTGCCAGTTTGGTAAGGTTTTTCAGCAGAGTTGTGCTTTTTTTCCTATTTATTGCTTTGCTTTCAGATTTCTGTGTTGCCTCCGTTGAATCCCCAGGCAGTTCTGTTAGATCCCCGTGCAGTTCCCACAGCTACCTCTGCATATCTTATTTACTTTATTTTATTCTATTTATTTATTTATTTATTTATGTTCACTTTAGCAAAACGATCAGTCTGGCACAAAATAACCCCATTCTCATCCCAACACTTCCAGTTACCAGCTACTTCACCAGTAAGGAATGTTTAATGTAACGTGACCACACTGGGCTCTTACTTCTCTCCCTCAATCGAACGGGGACGTCTTACTCTTTAGTCTCACTCTTCCGTTTTGCTTCCTGAATTTAGAAGTGTCCGTGGAGCCACACAAAAACCTAACAATGGGGAAAGTTTAAAAGTAATATAATTTGCTGGTTTCTAACTTACCCAACGCTGGAGGTTCAGAGCCGACCCCAAACTGGTCTGAACCTTTCCCGTGTTTCTCGTGGTGCTCGTCAGCCTCGTGAGGCCGGATGTTTCCTGCCGTAATAAAAAAAAATAGCCTTTACTCTGGGATCTTTAGTGCTTGCTAAAGTATTATCAGGAAAGTTAACACTTCTACTGCAGCGCTGACTTTCTACTGCAGCCCCTTCCCTTCTTTATCTGCCAAAATGAACCAAACGCGGAATTCATTTTCCTCATGTGGAGCTTTTCTGGCCAAACTGGGTTAGATTTTGAAAAAGAGGGTTAACTCGATGCACTCCTTTGCCAGGGTGACCATTTGCCGAGGAGGGAGAACTTTTAACTTTTTTTGGAAATCATTTTAATTTGTCGTTGTAGTTGTTTACAGCCCACCGCACTCTTTTTCTTGGTGCAAAATTAACCAGCTTGTCCCTTCTTAGAAAGTACCAAGGCCCGTGTTTTGAGAAAACACCCCGATGACTGGGTGGTTGGAGCTGTTCAGGAGCATTCAGGGAGGTTAATGTATAGATCAGCCATACTGTATAATCTAGATTTACACTGTCCGATGTAGCCGTCATGGTCTCTGTACTAAATCAGCCAAACATTGCAAAACAATCTAAAAGTCAGATTTTTTTAATTTGCCAATGACATTTTAACAATCCTCTCCCTCCCCTCCCCTCTGCTGAGGTGGGTTTTTGTTTGATACCTGGCCCAAAGGAACTTGGATGCAAGTGACTCCTTTGAGTCCTCTGGGGACAACTGGTTATTTGTTAAACAACTGACTGGGACTGCCAAGTTCCTTCATTAAAAACTGTGAAGTTAATTAGTCACCACAGGGAGAGCAAGGGGGTGATGAGGCACATTTAATGTGAGTGAGAAGAATGATTGTCATAGGAGATAGATAAGTTGACCAGGGTAGTATTTTCATGAAGTTCACTTTCTCATCCTTGTGAGGTTGAAACATCATCGTCGCAAAGAGCTCTGGTGACTTCCCAAAGTCTCCCTTGCCCTTGTGAGAGCTCGGCTGAGGTTTGGGTTCTATCATGGAGGTGAGAAGGAGCTGCCATGGTACTTTCAGAGACAGGGCAGATGATCGGTAGGAAGTACTGGTGAAGGAGCATGATATTCACCCCAGACAGCAGGTGATAAATTAGACTGGAATGGTATTTTCAGGCCTCCACAACCACCACAACTTCATAGCAACTATTTTTTTTGATGAAGTGCTTGACAATTAAACCTTTGGAAAATAGAATTTTACTCCTTGGTTCAATATTTTGAATTAATTTTATATATTTTATTTTAATATATACATATGTATACGTATATATGGAAATGTATTTTTGGGGTGTGTATATATATGTGTCTTACATATTGCAGGATTTACACATTTCAGGATTGAAAACACAGTGGCCATTGTCTGGTTTTGGAGGAAGATGCAGCCCTTGCCTGCAAAACACTTGATGAATGTTTTCAACTGACTTGAGAAATGAAGCTGTTTTCTACAGTTAGCTTCTCTTTATTCTTATCAAAACTGTGGGGCTTTCCAATGCCAGGACACTTGGTGGGTGGATACTTCTCAGAAGAATAGAGGACTTATCAGTGTTTGCTTAGGCTCTATTACATTCTCGGCCATAAAAGTAGCTATGCTGTCTATAGCACTCATAAATCTTCACCTCGTCAAGGCTACTGTCTCTTTCTCCATGCACGTTTGCGTTTAAAGAAATGAGCATAAACCAATGGCACGAAGTAATTACCATCTCAAAACACCTCGCTTCTTCACTGCTGGTTTCGAAAAGCCATACCTTAATTCGGTTTGCAAAATTGTCCAAATTAATTACTGACCAGCCCTGCCAACAAAAAAAAGAAATAGATATATATCTGTCTCCTTACCCTTCTAATGAGAGTGCGTTTCGTGGGCACGTACTCACCAGAGGGCACTGTTAGACGCGCTCTCACAGATCATTTGCTTCTGGTGACAATAAGGTTTGATCCTGGATGAAATGGTGTGTTGGTGCTGAGTTTTGACGCGCGCTTTTCGGAAGGGAGCTGTTGCTCACAAGGCAGTTTGAACTCTTTTAGCCTCTTTATCCAGATAAAGTACTTTTTTTCCTGTTCCTATTTTCCTCTGGCCATTGCTACCAAAGCTGACGTTTCTGTAGAGGGCCCATCTTTGTGTGTGTGAATTCACTACATTACCTCAAACTCCACGTAATTCATAAAAAGTGAGTCTAAAAACCCCAGAATTTTTACATTTCCACTGAAACAGTAGCAGGAGGGCAAAGACATTTATCTTGTTGCTGTTTACTTTTGTTCAAGAGAACAGACAGTTAATATCAAGTAAAACCAGTAATTCAGCTTGAGATGATTAGTGTGTCTGCTGTTTATTAATTAAAAGCACGTACATGTAGTTAGGCAATATGGTTACACGGCATCTCTGTATCTACACAGTTACACAGATTTGTGCTGCTCTTAGGTGAATAAAGGTAGTTGAGAAAACTAAATACTGGTAAAGTTTATGATTCAGGCTATATTTTGGTGTGGAACGCACCTGAGTTCTGCCAGAATGTCTTCAGGCAAACCTTATTTCAATGTCTTTTCTGCCTGATTATGTGTTTCCTGATTTTTTATTTATATTTTTCATCGCAAAAGGGGTTTCAAGTCCCCTTGAGTCAGTTTGGGCTTTTGCATGTGTATTTTCACTTTGCTGTGTTTTACCATTTCCCAAACCGCCCCAAACCACAAAAAGTGAATAATGCACACCAGGCAGCCACCTGCAAGGCGGGCAGGAGATGAGGAACCAGGTTTCTCCTTGCTCTGCCTCAAATATTCTGTCTCACCTGCTCAACCTTTCCACATGAGGTTCTGCTAAAAGAGGTGTTACCTCCATGTTGTTCACAAGTAGGAAGGNTTTTTTTCTATTCTATTTTTCTTTTTTTCCATTTTTCTCTTTTTCTACAAAGGGGTGCAGGTGAGGTCTGTGGAAGTAAAGCGTGATGCAAAAACAAAATAATAAAAATAATGTTTAAATCTCTAATAATAAGAATTTTTGCAGTGGGAGTGCACCATGCAAAAGCTTGTGTTTCTTTCAAGGAATCACTGGGAGTAGGGAAGAGGATGTGGTGTTGACATAGGTGTGCCTCAAGGGACCTGCTGGTGCCGTGTGCTTCCTGTGTCCTGGTCTCTAATTGTCTTCTCTTGACAGAGCAATCAAATTCAGTAGCTCCTCTAGAGCATAATGCGTGGCTCCTCTCCTGCCAGCAATGCCAGTGAGAAGGAAGTGAGGGGGTTAATGCCCTTCCAGAGCTCATCCCAATACGACATGTAGAAAATATCATCACAGGAAGGACATGGACTTGTTGGAGCAGATCAAGAGGAGGCCGCAAAGGTGGTCAAAGAGCTGGAGCCCCTCTGCTGTGAGGACAGGCTGAGACAACTGGGATTGTTCAGCCTGGAGAAGAGAAGGCTCCAGGAAGACCTTAGAACCTCTTCTTGTCCCTAAAGTGGCTCCTGGAGAGATGGGGAGGAACTCTTGATCGGGGAGGGGAGACGTAGGACGAGGGAGCACAGTTTAAAACCAAAAGTGGGGAGATTTAGATAAGAATTTAGGAAGAACTTCTTCGCTGTGAGGGTGGTAAGACCCTGGCCCAGGTTGCCCAGAGAAGCTGTGGCTGCCCCATCCCTTGAGGGGTTCAAGGCCAGGCTGGATGGGGCTTTTGAGCAACCTGGTCTGGTGGGAGGTGTCCCTGCCCACAACAGTGGGGTTGGAACTGGATGATCTTGAAGGTCTCTGCCAACCCAGACCATTCTGTGATTCTACGATTTTATGAAGTCTGGGGGTATGTCAGGCTCAGGAGCTTTGAAGTGCTTTCTGGTTGTGATGTTAGACATTGCCACAGTATAGTTAATATTCAAAAAAGCCTTTGGCAAATTTCCTGAAAAAGCTACCTGAAGAAACAGAGCTATCATGGGTTAAGATGGAAGGATTTTTCCTGGATTAATGATTGTTTAATAGATAGAAAACAAAAGGCAGGGCTAGGATTAGGTTTAAGGTTAGCTGCCGTAATGAAAGGAAATTGCTAACGAAGTCACATGTAGCCTTGTCCAGTTAAACGGATACTCCTGGGCATCAAGGCTTCTTGAAAGTGGTTGATTCTGGAGGTTGTGACGTTTGTCCTTGCTGTGGACCTGCTGTCACAGGACATGTCTAGTCTGCGTCCACATCTGAAGTGCTGGATGTGGACCTGTTAACATGCTGAAAAAGTTGACACATCTTGCAAAGATACCCTTGACACGTTGGTTTAGTGTCCGTCAAGGTGACAGTGATACCGGGACTGGGTTCTTTGCAAGTATCTCAGTAGCTTTGGTCAAGGAGCTGGGAACTCATGAACTTGAACAGTTCCGTTCTTTTCCTCACAAGCTCTGTGCTGGAAATCCTAGTACAACAGATGAGCTAAACCAGTTGAACAGAACTTGGGTTCCTGGGACTTCTAAGCATTTAACTTTCTTTCCTATTAAGTGTTTAGTAATTTCTGCTGGTTTGGTTTTTGGTTTTGTGTGGGGGTTTTTTTTGTTTGTTTTTGTTTTTTCTCCAAGCCCATCTAATTATACTTTGTGCAGCCTTGCTCTTGAGTTGCTCTATCAGTGAGACTTGCTAAAAAAAGTCACACGTGAGTTGTAGGCCACTACCTGCCATTAACTCACCTAGGATTCCACGGTGAACTAAGTGCTATGTATACTGTGTGTTCTCAGTCACTACTGGTCGTGTTGTCTCAGAATGTGGCTGATAGTGCAGTCACGTGCAGTTCAGATACATGGGAACCAATTGGGAGGAGAAACAGGTGTAGTTAATAATTGCAGGTGTTCAAAATCACTTGAATTATTTCAATTAATTTAGGGGCATTTAAATTAAATCCTATTTATTTTAGACTTGTTAGCTGCATATGGCGCCCAGGAAATTCATATCTGTGAAGAATTAAAAAAACCAGAAAAACTTAAAAGCTCTTTTTTTAGGATATGTGTACTAAAAAAAAAAAGGTATTTTCAGGTTATTCAGCCGATGTCTGTGCTTTCCAAGACTTTGTTTCACAACATAGATTTCATTTTTACCTGGAACTGAATTCTTAAGAATTTCCTGTCAGCATTCAGAATCATAGAATCATAGAATGGTCCAGGACAGAAGGGACCTCTAGGGTCATCTAGTCCCACCTCCCCACAGTCAGCAGGGATACCCCCAACTAGACCAGGTTGCCCAGGGCCTCCTCCAGCCTCCCCTTGAAGATCTCCAGGGAAGGGGCCTCTATCGCCTCCCTGGGCAACCTGTCCCAGTGCTCTACCACCCTTAGAGTGAAGAATCTATTCCTAATATCCAGCTTAAAGCTGCTCTTCTCCAGCTTTAAGACATTGCCCCTCATCCTGTCCCTGCAGGCCTTTGTAAACAGACCCTCCCCAGCCTTCCTGTAGCCCCTTCAGGGACTGGAAGGCTGCTCTGAGGTCTCCCTGGAGCCTCCTCTTCTCCAGACTAGGAGCAACCCCAGCTCCCTCAGCCGGTCCTCAGAGGAAAGGCGCTCCAACCCCCTGAGCATTTTTGTGGCCCTCCTCTGGACCCACTCCATCAGGTCCGTGTCCTTCCTCTCTGAGGGCTCCAGACCTGCACCCAGTCCTCCAGGGGAGGTTTCACCAGAGCAGAGCAAAGGGGCAGAATCCCCTCTGGGATCTGCTGGCAATGCACCTTTTGATGCAGTCCAGGATGGGATTGGCCTTCTGGGCTGCAAGTGCACACTGCCTGCTCATGGCCAGCAATTTAGTATTGCTCTAATCATGTAAAGTTAATTGCCAAATAATTAGCTCAAGAAAAGAAAGAAAAGGTCTAGCAAATGCAAACTCTTATTTATCATAACGTTTCTCCAGGGAATACTTAGGGCTGGGGTCAGTTTTTCAAAGGGGTTTATGCATCAAAAGATGCAAGTGAACATCTAGTGAACTCCAGCCTACCTGTCCTGCAGGGTTTATGTGAACTCATCATCTGGTCTGCCTGCAAGAAAGATCAGGGTGATCATAAACCATCATAAATAGTTGTGGTTGATTGCTTTCTCCTTCCTGTTTAGAATGGTGGTACAGTGAATTCTGTGGCTCTGTGTGTGTCTAAGAGTAAATCCTCTTTAGCTTGGAGAAGTTCAGAGATGAGAAGGCATGAGGGAGACCTTAGAGCCCCTTCCAGCACTTTAAGGGGGCTACAAGAGAGAAGGGGAGGGACTCTTGATCTGGGAGGGGAGCAATAGGATGAGGAGGAATGGCTTGAAACTGGAAGAGGGGAGTTTGTGATCTTGGGAAGAAATTATTTGCTATTATTTCCAGGGTGATGAGACCCTGGAAGAGGTTGCCCAGAGAAGCTGTGGCTGCCCCATCCCTGGAGGGGTTCGAGGCCAGGCTGGATGGGGCTTGGAGCAACCCGGTCTGGTGGGAGGTGTCCCTGCCCAGGGCAGGGGGGTTGGAACTGGATGATGTTGAAGGTCCCTTCCAACCCAGACCATTCTGTGATTCTATGTTTCCATGAAGTCACTGTACAAGATCCCTGCTCTTATTCAGCCTCTTCAGAATGCCAGTTCTTCCCTCTGGTACTCTTCCAGTTGAGAATCAGAATCTTAAGCATGCTGGTTCCCAACAGGATGAGGCCAGCTATTTCCAAGAGCCATGAGTTCTCTTCCAGTATGCATTTGTGTCTTAAGGTGCCTGAATACTTTTGAAAAATCTCTGCAGTTCCTTTTTATGGGGGTACTTGGTCTTCTGCTGGTTTGTGGTTTTTGTGTGCTTCTCCTTTCATTTTCCCCCTGATGTTTTGTTGAGAAGATGTCAGAAGGTCTAAGATCTCTTTGCTCATCACCTTCAGTGGTTAAAACTGGTGGGGACAGAATGTTCTCTATGGAGAGAACATCGGTAGGCTGGCATTTCTCACTGTTTCTTCTTGTTTCTCTTTTTTTTTTCTTGTATCATCTCATCTGATCATCTCCCCTCATTATTTTATTTAATTTCCTGGAGACCAGCTACCGCTTTGCACAATGTCTTCTGTACCATATCTTCCACTAATTAACGGGCTGTTCCAACTAAAATCAATGGCAACATATAAACACATTAATAAATACCCGTGTAGCACAAAACAATTGCAGAATTTTCTTTTTATGGCATAAAAACACCTTCAAAATTACTTTTTTCTTGGTCTGACTAAAATTTTATTATCTGTTATCAGGCTTGCCATCAAGCGCCTTCGGAAGATCAGCCTCAAGCTCACGTGGGCTTCTATTTCTAGATTTACTTCAGTTTCTAGACTCAAATTTGTCTTTCCTAACTCTGCTTCTTACGAAGAGTTTTAGATAGCTTTCCTCATGGGCTTGTTTGAAGGAAATAACCTACAATACACCGTTGTTTTATTTCTTTAAAGGTTGAAAGGGATTGTGTCCTTTGTCCCTTGGTACTATCTAGGAGATAGCGCGCGTTGCTGTTGTTTCAGAGGTAGTGCTGCTGCTTTGGAATAACTTACCCGTTCTCTGTGTGGATGTGGTTACTGAGTGTTACACTTTATGACCACGTTCAGTTAAATATTGGAAGTTTATTGTGTGATCGTATCGGTGTAGCTTAATGCAGATAAGTTGGAGGATCAAGAACGGGGGCTTGATAAAGCACCGATCTGCTAACTTTTTCTGGTAGAAATAACACCTTTTGCTTTCACATAGATATGACGAGCAGTGGGTGCACTGATGAGTGGTAAAACTCTATCTGCACTCACATAAGAAAAATAGAAGCCTAATAAGACTGAAAAGGACAAGGGACGAGAGGACTGACATGAAGGGAGAACCGCATGAAAAAAATCAGGGACTAAAATGTCACGATTTTTTCCCCCCCCCTAAAGTGAAATAAAGCGTAATTGTGTCGGCTGGCAGCGCAGGTGGACCTTGCCTTGCTGCAACTCTGCTATAACTTGGGTATTTCCTAGAGACACGGTAAAGAAATGTGGAAGAAGGGGATGTAAATATGAACCTGGGTTCAGTGTTGAGTCGAACTATTGATAGAGCTAGTTAGAAAAAATTTTCATTGGCTAAAATTTCGAAGGACTTTTGTTTAAACTTTGATTTAGAATTTTTCGTATGTGGATTACCTAATATTTTCCTGATTTTGAGAACCAGCTTTCTCCCGTGGGTGGTTTTTTGGTGGTTTTGGGTTGTGTTTTTTCCATTTTTCACTGCTATTATTTTATGGAAGCTTTTTCAGAACATTTGTAAATATCAACCACATTTTTGCCTTTGCCTGGCCATCCTTACCCGAGACCTATCTTCTCGGGTCTCTCTGATGATGACCAATGACCAAAGATTTAGTATGGTGAATGTATGGAAGTTTTATTCTTAGAAAACCCAGTCTTAAACCTGATATCTTTATATAAATGCATATTTTTTAACTTTTTAATGCAGCACACTTCCTAAAAGATAATTTTATTGCTTTTCAATGTTTGTCATAAACTTTTCCCTATGCCAATCTGCATAACCTTTCTCTTGCTGTATATACAAAAAAGTGTGCTATGTATGTGTGGTGGAAATAAAATTGTACTACGGATCTGTAGACATTAATTTTTCAGTATGTTTCGTTAATTTATTTTCAGTATCCAGGTAAATTGTCATTGATCTTCATTCTGGAAACTAAAATTGTAACTGTTAATGGGAATATATTTGCTTATCCAAGACTTGAGTGCCAGCTTTTGCTATTAAGATTAGGTAAAGTACATGTTGGCCACATTTTAACTCTGAGTTCTTACAATAGTTTAACCATGGAAGTAAACAAGCCACTGTATATATAGACAGTGTATTTTTTTTTTTAAAAAGAGGTCATCTGTGTAAGTCAGCTACAAATCACTGTTGGTTTTTTTTTTCTCATTGCCAGTCAAGTCTTGTTGCTACTATTTACATTATGAAAGCTCTATTTAAATACATTTTAAATGTTTTCTCATTTTAATTTATTTTTTACTGCTGGATAATTCAGACCCCATTTGCTGGCACTGTTCCCTGATTTATTTTTAGTTCCTTTATTCAGAAAAGTCTTCTAAATTTAGGGAGGCATAAAGTTGACAAAAAGCTGCATGTGTTTTTGCAACTCGCTTGCAGTTGCCTGTCACTTTGTCAAGAGTGTAAAATTGTGTAGTGGGGAGTAAAATATGGATTGAAGAACATTCAGTCATCCTGAAAGGGGCACTGGTTTGGTTTGGTTTTTCTTCCATTATTTTCTTCTTCTTTTTGCCCACCCCCCCAGCTCTATTTGCCCATGTTTCGTTTTCTCTTGCTTTTAAGCAAAACGATGTGATTTTATCAGAGTGCTCTACTTTGGAACCAAGCTCAATGAAAGCATTCAACACATAGCTCTTTGTTATTGTTTTTATTTCAGCAAGCCTTTTTTTGTTTGTTTGTTTGTTTTTTGGCACATTAGTGTCTTGTTTGGACACTTGAAAATTCAAATGAAAAGGGGAATTTTTCTCCCTGAAGTAATTTTTGACCAACTTTTCCATTTAGAGCATGCTATTTGAAGGCTGCTGCCGAGCTCTATGTGTTTTCTGTAGATGACGTGCACTTGCTTGCGCAAACAAAACCTGTTGTATGTTTTGCTTACAATATTAAGGCATGTATCACATGTCAGCTGGGTCATGTGATATATTTGTTCAGAGCAATTGCTGCTTTATGGCTAGACTTCCCCATTTGTGCAGCCCATCCCAGTTAGAAAGAGGACAGGTTCCCAGAGCTCACAGAAGAGGAGCAAACCACTGCAGAAATCTGTAGTTAGGCTGGATATTAGGAAAAAATTCTTCCCAGCAAGAGTGGTCAGACCCTGGAATGGACTGCCCGGGGAGTTGGTGGAGTCACCATCCCTGAATGTGTTTCAGGGTTGTTGAGATGTGGTGTTGAGGGATCTGGTGTAGGGGAGAACTTTGTAGAGTGGGGCTGATGGTTGGACTGGATGATCCCAAGGGTCTCTTCCAACCTGAATGATTCTACAATTCTAAAAACAACCCCCTCTGACAAAAATCTAACTAAAAGAGGCAATATCTCTAAAAGTCTAGTGAAGATGGAGAGTGTAAAAGAAGAACAAGCAATGCAACAGGCATATTGTATCACAGGGGAAATGCAGGTGAAGCCCCCCCAAACTGTTAAAAAACCCTCCAAAACCAATCCATATAAGTTTTGGGTTTTTTTTCAGACTAAAAAGGAAGGGATTCACAGACCAGTCCTGGTCAACTTGCCACAGGAAAAGTTTAACTGCACAAACAGGCATTTTATAAACAGCTGTTAATAAGGTTTTAACAAAGAAAAAGTAAAATCTGCTGACATTTTAGTAAAATTTAATAAGAAATCCAAGAGTGGCCTCTTTCAGGTTCAGGAATATTATAATTTTTGATACCAAGAGATAATTCTGTGAAAAAAATTCTCTAATTTAAATAGTAGATTAAAGCCACGTTGGCTTCATATTATATATATATATAAATTGTTTTTGTAGTGATTTTTGTATGTAGGGAATTATTTAAACTGAATGAAAAAAGCAAAGAGAGAAGAGATCAATTGAAAAGGATCAAGTGGGACAGGGAAAAAAGAGAGAGGAGAACATTAGGAAGGAAAGACCATAACAGAACGTTAAGTGCCACATGGGTGAGGTGAAGTAAAGGGACTCTGCAGACATTTTACATGACATAAAGAGGCAGCCATAAAAATAAAACAAATAAATAATCTGGATTACTTTTCAGAAATGGGAAAAAAACAACCAGACAAACAGAGGTGTTCTAAAGGTGAAACTATAAATATCCACAGTGGAAGTAGGGTAATCTATTTTGGTTGTGACTGACTGTGACCAATCACTGCGTTATGATTGGCCCCGGGATTTTTTTAGTAGATTGCTATTGGCCATTTTTAAACCAAAATGGGTTCTTCTGAAGGCCAACCACATGTTCTTGGTCCCTATTAGGAATAACTGGATCGAGTTGCACCTTTTTGTGTTATTCAGAAGTCAGTGTAGATTATCAGGATGTCAGAATTATGTTTCTTAAAGCTTCTTAGAAAATAATATAAATGGTGAAGCAAAGACAGAGAAAACTCTACTTAAATACTCTATAGTGTATCTCATTAAATGAAAAAGGTGATATTTTAAAGGAATGGATTTTAGATTGACATAGAAATGATTGTAAAAATAATCTCAATATGCTATAGTTAGTACAGCTTAAATTTGACTGCTTGTCAAGTGTTCTGAGGAAAGTCTGATTTACCATCAGATTCACAAGTACATAGGTTTTAAATAGCTTTCTTACGGTTTAGGGTATGTCTACCATCTAATAACAACAGCCACCAATCTTTGATGTTTCAGCCATTTCTTGTACCTAATTTTGGACAGTGCATTCCAAGGCCAAGGCACAGTTTTTAGCACATTTTAACACAACCTCCATGCAGTTTTGCGCGTTTTGCATTGCCTCTAACTCACATCCAGCAGGGTCAGAGCAGGGGTAGCAGAAATGCAGCCAGTACCTGGCTGGTGAGGTAGACCTGGTGTCTTGATGTCCACCGTTCTGCAACCCCTCACTCAGCTCTTTCAGTATTGCTCTAAAAGAAAGTAGATTTGGGCTGAATTTGAAAAGCTTTTTCTTCTTCTTTTTTTCCCCCCTGCCATAAAACCAGTCTTTCTTTCTGTGAGGTTTGTTTTGGGGTTTGCTGGGTTTTTGTTTTGTTTTGTGTTCGTCTATATGTTTTTCTGTGTGGTTTGTGTGAAGCTTTAAAACGTTGGGCATAAGCCTGAGAGTAACAATAACGTGGGATTTGAGACAGAGGAGAATTAGTAGCAGCTCCAGGTATCAGTGGGTACGAAGGTCTCCGTCATTAAGGACCACGACTAAATAAACATGCTGCGATATGGCTGCTTTATTGCTCTTTGCTCATTTTATGTCACTTTATTGCCTCACTAATGGCTATAGGATTAGGTGTGTAAGGGAGTTCTGAAAATGTAGAACTAAAAGAGGTACATAAAAGAGTGTGTGCTTCCCATAGAGATTCCAACTTTCCCTCATCATGGATGATGGAGAGACTAATTTACCTTGCATAGATAAGTGAGGGGAGGGAGAGAGGCACAGAGGGACTTAAAGAACATATCCATTCCTAGGCTTCACCCTCCCTTTAGTACACCTGATGATTGTTATGTGCCTTTATAGTGGCCCCAGTGGGAGAAGCTGCGTCATTACAAGTAGTGCTTTTTCCCTCCGCAATTAGCCAAATGGTATGTTTCTGATCCAGGGTCTAGGCGTGAAAATATGCAGATAAGAACTAATTTTATGTATATATTTAACTATAAAATAAAACTGTCTCATTTCTGATATTGCCAGAATCAACCCGGTGTAGTGGTGTCGCGGTATCGCTGCTGAGGACAGGAAGTACTGACAGGCTAATAATTTTACTGCCGGCTGTTTTGCATGCACTGCAGTTTAGGCGATCAATAAAGAATGTAGTGCCTCAGCAGACCTACAATTTAGACTCTAAGAATCTCTGTTCTTGACTAAAGTCCCGCTGTAGCTAAGTAAGGGGAGCTCGTTTCATCCCTGGTGCCTAGAAGTGATTTTCTGTGTTGTCAGTTTCTTCCAAGGGAAAAAAACGATGTATGACCCCATAAGGTTTCTGGTAAAGTAAAAAGCAAGGCAAAGAATGCTGCCTTAGCTGAAGCCAGTAGATATTTATTTTTTTCTTAATAGGAGAACCTAAAAATGACATGTTCTTATTTGGATCTTAACAGCGTGGAGTTACATTTGTGAGGCAGACAAAAAAAAAATAATAAAAAAAGGTCTTCTAGGACTTTATGAGGGGCCAGGGTGTATTTTATTTGTATTTAAGAATTGCTTGTAAATGTACAGAGTACACATATGTAAGAATATGATCAGAATTAATAGGTAGCGTTGGCAGAAATATACATAAAGCAACAACAAGGACGATCATACCAGCCCGGCTGGAGCGCAGCGTTTAAAAGTGCAGTTCGCCCAAGAAAAGTCAGCGTGGCTGCAGGAGCTGGAAAGTAGTTCTCAAGGTTACTAGAGATTGTCCCTTTGTTTCCTTCGTGCCTTCTGTCCTTCTTGAAACCCCTTCCACACAGTCGCGTTAAACTTATTCTCCTTTCGGGCTTTCCTACTGCAAATCCTGTGTAGTTTCCCCAGTACCTAAACACTGGAGTCATCCAAAGAGCTGGGGATCTTTTATTCATGCACTCCTCCATCAACACGTTTTGTCTTTTATTCCCTCTGTGTAATCCTTCCAGCGAGTATTGCAAGACATTATATAAATTCTATGCTTATTTATTCCACAAGTGGAGGAAAATCTGGCATCAACATTGTCTGATGACTTAAGCATTTTCTTGAAGTTTCTTTAATCTTCAGAAATGCCTTTGTACCGTGTGTGAAAGCACTGTCTCCTCAACCTTTATAATCCAAATAAGAACTTTCTGTAGGAGCACAGTTTATTATTAGTGTTTATTTTACTCCTCTTGGCTGCAGGTGTTGCTTAGAGGCAAGGATGGGAGCGCAACCTAGGGAATCAGCCTCCCCTCCTCCGTCTTAGGGAGCTGAAGCTTCTGTGCTCTGTTGTTCTCTTTTTTTTTAGGGGAAATAAAACTGTGCTGTGTCCTCCTGCTATAGGCTGTACTTGTGGTTGTCCTTTTCCGACATGAACACTCTCGGAAAACGATGACCGTTTGGAGACGCAGCTGATGGAAAGATCACGTGCTCCTGAAAGCCACACAAATACCTACAGAATTGGAGGAATTGGTGATAAGTTGGTGGAAGGTGTTCACCCAAGGCTGCATGTGCTTCTTTTCAGGCAATTGCTCCATCATCATATCTTACTATTTTCTCCAGTTGTCCAGATTTTCCAGTGTCCTTCCTGGAAAGATGAACAGGAGACCTGTGAACAGCTAGTTTCTGCTTCCTTTTTTTTTTTTTTAATTGGTATACTTTAATCAGCTAATGAAGGACTTTGCAACTCCAACGTGTATTAACCTTGAAGACCCAGTCCTTGGAAGGTGGTGATTTTTTTTCCCTATTGATTTCATTAAGCTTTGAATGATCAGACGTTCCTCTCTTCTGGGCCTTAAATATACAACACTTCAAAGAAACCATTTTTCCTCTTTCTGAAGTGAAATCTACCATGAGCGTTTCCCTGTGTCCCCACATGAGTCTTGTCCCTTCCCGCTCAGCAGCAACTCACGTGTTTTGGATTAGGTCCCACTTGTTCATCAGGAGCAATTTTTGCGTCTTTTCCCTGTTTAATTACATAACGCCTCTTTTGCTCAATTTGTGCAAACATCCTTTGGCCTTGTCACGATTTGATTTTCTGTCAAGGATAGTTCCAAAGAGGAGAAAATGATGGGCAGAGGAAACGAGGCTGGTGTGTATCTTATTTGCAATTCTAATAGCAGCTTTGTGAATTTGAACAGGGTGGTAAAGAGCACTTCACTCAAGTGCACATTAACGCCCAACTTGCTAAACACGCCTAAGAATAATGCTACTCCAGTCTGGGCAAATTAGATGGATAACATCATTTGCGGCAGCTGTTAATTATGTATCAGCTGCAGTCACAGCACAATTCTGTTAATTGCTTATCGCACTAGCGTTAACTTTCTGCCATTTGTATTTGTTTAATTCGTAATTAGAATAGCGCACTTGATACTGTTCGCTGTCCTCTTTAGGAAAAAAAATTTAAAAAAAAAGAATAAATATATTAATGATGCAAATGTTCAGCGCTATAAGACTGGGAGAGATCTCCTGAGTCATCAGCTTCACAGATGTCACCAGCCCGTGTATAATACCTTTCATAAATTTCTCTCCCTGTCTTAAAACCAGTTAGATTCCTCGCCCCTGCTGCCTGGGTGGAGGTTTGTTTCAGTGCCCTAGCCCTGCCGTGTTTAGAAGCTTTCCAGTTGCTGGCCTCAAATTTATGACTGTGTTCTATGGCAGCATTGTTCTCTCAACTAAGGATTTATTAATATTTTTTTCTCCCTATGATGTTACCATGCACGATTTATTTGTAGAATGCTCCCTCTTCCTTTCTACTTCCTTGAGGTGGGCAAAGAGCTCAGTGGGCAGTGTTGGTGACAGGAGGACAGTTGGACTAGATGATGTTGTAGGTCCTTTCCAACCTTGCATTTCTATGATTCTATGATGAAAGCAAGTCCTTTTAGCCTCCTCCTTTAAAATCTACATGCTCATGCCCTGAGCACGGCTGGCAAGGCATTAGTGCGCCTCAGTTCCCACTGTATTGGCAGCTTTTTAGCTTCCCTCACCACATGCAGGTAGAAGCAGAGATGCTGCTCACTCTCAAATGGGTGGCAGGTGGTAGGAGGTGGAGACAAGTTCTCCTGGCTCTACCAAATGTGTCCAGAAGTACTGGTGGAAGGGACTGCTGACTTCTTACTCTGGCTGAGGGAACAGATACAGCAGTATTTTAACTAAAACTCTTTGAGACAGAGTCAAGTCTTTTCAAACCAAGTCCATCATCGTGACTTAATGTATACATCTAAAAAACTAGGTCATGCCATAGTAATTTAGCCAGGGGAGGCAAGAAAGGCATTGTGATTGTTAGAGAATAAGAATTCAATTGAGAATTCGGAAACTGGGTGACTGTTGGGGAACAAATTAGGGGACAGGCTGGAGAGACCTCTGCTGAGAAGAACCAAGGGGTCTTGGTAGGCATTGAGCAGAGCATGACCCACCACTGTGGCCTGGGAGCTGGACTAAGGAGAAAAATCCCTGCTCTGAGGACCAAGGGGGACCAGGTCCAGCAGGAGACCAGGTCCAGCAGAGGACCAGGGTCCCCAGAGAGGCTGGGCATTCTCCATCCTTCAAGATATGAGTGGATAAAACCCTGGCCTGACCTGCATTCAGGAAAAAGTTGAACTTGATGATCTCCTGAGCTCCAGGAAATTAAGAATGAAGAATGTATGCAGGATTCCTCATGTCTAGAGTGATATGTCATATGGTTCCTCCTTTTGGACTCATAAAACTGATTATTGGGTGTCATACAAATGCTTGGGCTTTTAGTGCACTGCTTTATCTCTTCTTTCCTGACTGAATTTTATATTCAGATCCCCTTCAGCAAATAACACCAAGAGAATAATCTTTCTTTTTCTTTTTCTTTTTCTTTTTCTTTTTCTTTTTCTTTTTCTTTTTCTTTTTCTTTTTCTTTTTCTTTTTCTTTTTCTTTTTCTTTTTCTTTTTCTTTTTCTTTTTCTTTTTCTTTTTTTCTTTTTCTTCTTTTCTTCAAAACACTAGCATGGCAAGCTACTACAATACTACTTTAGTCATTTTAATTCTCTTCAATCTCAGAAATTAGCAAAGAACCAAGTGTCGTGTCATCTCTGAGTCTTCTCTTTGCTTTTATCTCCTGTGAAATGACAAAAGGGACTTCACTTATGTTAAATAAAACTACGTACAGTAAAGATTGTGCCTACATGTCTTCTTAGGATTTAGTGATTCTGAAGACTTTGAGGTCCCAAAGTAATTATTTCTTCCTAGGAATGACTGGATTTCAATATTTTTTTTTTGGTAACTGCTCTTTCCAAGACAACGGTAGACAATAATGCTGGAGTTTTGTTTTATTTTTTATTTTCCCCAAGAATATTATGCAGATCAAATGAAGCAAGTCACATCAGTCTTCAATTAGAAAATATGTATCATGTTTTCTATCCTTAACTTTTATTATATGTTAAAAAACAAAAAAAAAGGAAGTGTCAGAGGTTTTTTTTAGGCAAGGCTGAGTTTTAGCAGTGTCTTTATTAGACCAAGCAGGACATCAACTTCCAAAAGCCAGTGTTGATATTCTCTTTGGTGCAGCGATTGGGTTGTTGCTGCTGGGTGTGACAGTCAGTCTACTACAGCCGCGCCTCTGACTCTAGACCTTATATCACCCAATAAAAGAAAATCCTACTATCCCTATTTTTTCCACTCACTTTTTTGTACTATCTGTTACAAAACCTTAAGAGAATTGTTAAGGATACACCCAGTAATGACCTTTTCATCACCTGACTAAGTGAAGTCATCTTTGTTTCCTTGCACATCACCACCTCCCTGGTTCCTAAACAAGTGTGTTCTGCACTTCTTTCGGATTAAGGCATTCTTTTCTGCTGGGATTTTGCTTCTTTTCGGAAGGTGAAAGACTTAAGTTTTCATAGGGAGCTACTTTTGCCGTTCTCACAACTCAGCCAGGGGTATTCAAATACTCATGTGTTTTAAATGCTGATGTATTTACAGAACTGAGCAGAAGTGGACTGTTGCCTTAGAAATTTTCTCCCGTGTCTAATTAAAGCACCATTATCTGGAAGATGAATCAGTTTCAGGTATTGTTCAGGGCATTTAATCAGTAAAGGCTACAGTTTAGAGCTGATTTTTCTCTGTAATCAGATAAAAAATACGTATATCTTTACTGCATTTTTCTTGAAAAATCACCAAAACCTTGGAGTCCCCATCCAGGGTTTCTACCTCCAGTTTCCTGCTCAGATTTTGGGGAGTCATTAGCATAGATTCACCTCAGTTAGATGAGACATCTAACTGTGGAGGTCTGTTCCATTTGTGTAAGCACTCTGGTTAAACAACCGGTGGGAAGAAATTGGTTTCCAATCCAAGAAATGATTCGACTCGACCCACTGTTAGAGAAAGGTTTGCTGAATTGCTTAGAATCATAGAATGGTTTGGGTTGGAAAGGACCTTCAAGATCATCCAGTTCCAAGCTCCCTGCCCTGGGCAGGGACACCTCCCACCAGAGCAGGTTGATCCAAGCCCCATTCAGGCTGGTCTTGAACTCTTCCAGGTATGGGGCAGCCACAGCTTCTCTGGGCAACCTGGCCCAGGGTCTCACCACCATCACCATTCTCATAGCAAGGAATTTCTTCCTGAGATCTCATCTAAATTTCACCTCTTTCAGTTCAGAACTGTTTCCCCTCATTCTGTGGGTCCCTCCCAGATCAAGTGTCCTTCCCCATCTCTCCTGCAGGCCCCCTTTAGGTTTAGATGTGTCTGATTGCTGTATAGAAAGGTCATTAGGCATCCGGTTTACATGCAGATGACTATGTTGTAGACACGTGGACCCAAGTGCCATAAACACTATCTTAATTTGTCCTTTGCCTCAGTTCTCTGTTCATAAAAAGGGGAATATAGCTTCTCCCTCTCTCACAGATACAGAGGTAATGGTAGCAACTGCAAGGTTCTCAGATCAAATGATGGAGCCTACCTACATCAATACATTAAAAACAAGGATTGCAGCCACATGAATATTGCTGATGTCCAGGAACCACCCCACGCCCCCCAGATGCAGCTGTTATCTATCATATTTAAGGTAGACCTGGTCATGTAACTTACATTATTACAGCTCCACGTAACTTTTCAGATTCTATCTGGATTTACATGGTGGTTTTTCTCATAATGGCACCTATGACCATTTATCAAAGGTTCCTCTTACCTGCTCTTAAGATAGAGAACAAGCACAACTTCTCAGGACAGCTTCTTGCATGATTTCCACACCAGTGGTTTTTTCCCTGCTCAACTTGATCAGCGTTCCAGCTTTATTAACCAGAGAAGCAGCCCATCTGGATTTCCTAATATTTATCACCAGCTTTNATAAATCCGTTGGGAGCGGATAGGTCTGTATTTCTTGGAAGTCAGGGTAATGTTTTGTTCCTACCTGGGAGCACACCAAGCATGTGCTAAAATTACGAGATAAGCACTGGCCGATTGCAGAGGGGATCTGTGTGTGCACAGCAAAGAACAGGCTTCAGCTCCTCCAGAGGATTCTGCTTTATGTGCACTCTCTCTGTGTGTGTGTCTGAATTTACTGTACTTACAATGCAGGTGCCTCTGCCCTTAAAGATACCAAGTGTTCGTGGCCTCCCCAATCCTTTGGGCAGCCTTGTCCTTTGTGTTTTGAAGGAGATAACGGTTATTTCATGATTGCTGAGAGAAGACTTAGAAGACAAGAATGTCTCTGTTCTTTTAAGGAAAATGATGTAGTAATTTTAACAGGAAATTTCCTGGTTTATGACCTAGTGCATAAGTGGTTTCCTTGGCCTGATTTAGGATTTTCAGAAGCTTTGAATTGTTGTTTTTGATATGCTTTATGAGATAGAGAACCATAGAATCATTTTGGTTGGAAGGCACGCTTGGCATCATTGAGTTCAACCATCAGCCCCACTCTACAAAGTTCTCCCCTACACCAGATCCCCCAACACCACATCTCAGCGACTCTTAAACACAGTCAGGGATAGGGACTCCACCCCCTCCCTGGGCAGCCCAGTTCAGGCTCTGACCACTCTTGCTGGGAAGAATTCTTTCCTAATGGCCAGCCTAACCCTACCCTGCTGCAGCTTGCAGCCAGTCCCTCTCCTTCTATCGCTCATTGCCTGTGAGAAGAGACCAGCACCAACCTCTCTGCAATGTCCTTTCAAGCAGTTGTAGAGAGGGATGAGGTCTCCCCTCAGCCTCCTCTTCCTCACACTAAACACTCCCAACTCCCTCAATGGCTCCTCATGAGATTTATTCTCCAGGCCCTTCCCCAGCTCCGTGTCCCTCCTCTGCACTCGCTCCAGACCCTCCAGATCTCTCTTGTGTTGATCTGCCCAGAACTGGACACAAGACTCAAGGTGTGGCCTCCCCAGTGCTGAGGACAGGGGGACAATCACCTCCCTATGTCTGCTGGTTACACTATTTCTTATTTCTTATAAGAAATATTCTTCTTATATATATTTCTTATATTTTCAGCGGAACTCAATCCCTTCATGTGGTGTTGTTCTCAAAGGGACAAGCATTCCTTTGAAAACCAGGGTATTTTCCATGCCAGCCTCCCCAGGAGATGTGCTGTTCTAAAAGTCTTCATATACATTTGATTCATAAAACCAAGTTATTTTGATATTTTAAAGAGCTGATCTAAAATATAATTGAAACCGCATGTACGCCTCTATTCTTTCGTGTTGTTCCTTTAACTGGGCAGTATTTTGAATGTTCTGTGCCTTTTTTTTTTACTTATTTTGTACCTTCACGGGCTTTAACACAGTATGAACTTCTCATTAACTAATTTTTTGTAACAACGGAACTGAGAGGAGTTGTCCAGCGAAGCAGGACCACGCTGGTGTCTTGGAGGAGTTAAGTCAAGTGTGTTGACACAACGGTCCTTCTGCAGGAATGTGATGAGTCAGCTCAGACTCTAGTTAAAAAAATTTAATTTTAGACAGAGTAACTGAAAATAATGGGACTTGTCTGACTATTCAGTTATTTAATTAGCCTTTTATGTAGGACCAAGAGTTACATAGTGACCAGTATGGGCAGAAGTGTACTGAATTTGCTTTGGAACATCATGTAGAATATCTAACTTGTTCAGCGGGGGATAGAATATAGAGATTAGAAGGCTTGCTGCGATTAATTCATCCCACAGAACAGAAGGTTTCTAGGCAGGCTGAAAAAAACCCACCAAACAAACCTTTCCTTTGGTCCTGGTTAACCTTTTTTTGAACTCTTTAATCATGTATGACAAAGGCAAGAGTGTTTATCTGTGAAAAATCAAACCAACCCTCACTATATGGTATTTCTTAAGATAAATGTGGATAAATTGTAAGTAAAATTTATCTAACTGGCTATATAAAACATTGTTTATGAGCAAGTCTGCATAAAAACCTGCCAAGGAGGCTTATTAAGAAATTACTAATCGCCTGGGGATGACTGAACAAGAGTGTTTAGTCTTCCTTATCAATATCACGATGGTTTGGTTTTATGTTACACCTGAACTCTTTCCCCTTTTTTTTCTCATTTCATTCTGCTCTCCAGGACAAGTCTCTGATTAATTTTCCTGTGTATATCAGAAAATAATAAGTCACCTGATTTAAGCAAATAATTAACAAGTGACTCCACTCATTTAACTGTAACTCAGCAAATCTCACCACAAAACTCTGTGCTGCAAAAATCCGCTAAGCCCTCTAAACTGTCAACACTTCATGGCCATTGTGAGCTTTCAAGAACAAAATGAACTGAAGAACACTGTTAGAATAGAAATATTAAATACTGAAGTCTACCTAACAGTAATTCACATACCTAACAGTAAACCTTATCTGTCGCTGTGTAAAAAGCGAAATTATCCTATATTTTAATCCTTCCTACCCATGAAAACGCACATTTTTCTAATAGTGCCTGCTAACCCCAGATAGGGTTAGCAAATTGACTGTTAATCTGGACACAAAGCAAGCACAGGAATGGATTGAAGTTGCAAAATACAGATTTACTACAAGCTCATGCAGAGAAGAATCGGCACAATGGACAATACAATGTCAAGAATTACTGGGATCCAGCTTGTAGGAGGGAGAGCTTCCCCCGTCAAACCCATTTTTCTAGGGATAATCAATGATAATTCAGGAGGCGAATCCAGCTGTCACAAAACCACTGCAAATGAGTTCCCGTGTGTACATCTGTATGCATACTCCTACTTATACACATACATAGATATAAACTGACTGAATAGGCTAGACTAGACTGGACTGTTCCAGTTGGAAAAGAACAACAATCATCTTGTCTGCCTGCCTGACCAATTCAGGGCTGAACAAAAAGTCAAAGTGTTCTGTTAAGGACATTGTCCAAATGTCCTCTCAAACACTGGCAGACTTGGGGGACCAACCGCCTCTCTAGGAAACCTGTTCCACTGATTGACCACCCTCTCAGTAAAGAAATTCTTCCTAATGTCCAGTCTAAACTTCCCGTGGCGCAGCTTGAAACCATTTCCAAGCACCCAATCACCAGGGAGAAGATCTCAGCACCTCCCTTTCGACTTCCCCTCCTCAGTGAACTGTAGACAGTGATGGGGTTGTCCCCTCAGCCTCCTGTTGGACTGACTGACACCCCACAATAGGGTGGGTCCGTAGTGTTTGACAAGTCAGAAGCCAGAGGTCTTTATTCATATTCATATTCATGACGGTTGGAGTTGTAGCTGGGTGTTCCAAAGGATGGATAGTTTATGAAACCAAAAGCGTAAATGTAAAGACAATTCAGACCTTGCAATAATGGCCTGTTCCCTGTTAAACCAAAAGGAAAAAAAAAAGGAAAAAGTAACCCTCATAATAACTTATAAAAGAAAGCCATCTATTTTCCCTGTATGATGCAGTGGAGCTCAACATAGTGAATCACCAATTCAAATGAAAAAAGAGGCAGATTCAATACGTGTGAGAATCTTTTTAATTATATTTTTTTTTTTCACAGAATGCCTGGGGTGGTCTAAGTATCTAAAACCATGTGTAATGGAAAGAGGCTTAGCTGAGATTTCCCACAAAGATTTGTACTTCTGTTTCACCTGGCATGATTTGTTGCAGCTAATCTTACCACCTTCCCTAATAAGTGTGCTGTGCAAACCTGTTAGTCAATTCTGGTTGCTTTAACAACTTCTTGAGTGTTTTATTGAACCGCTGTATGTTTAGGACAAAGTCAAAAGGAAGATGCAAAATGAAAAGGCACGGAAGCATCTAAGTGCTATCGATGTGCTTGGTAAAGCTGGGAGTTGATGCTGAGTTTGAGAAGTGCGTTTGAGATGGTGCCTTTGCTCATGGCATGAGCTGGGACTGTTTAGTTTGAGGAAGAAGAGGCTGAGGGGAGACCTCACAGCTCTCTACAAAGAGGTGATGGAGTCATCATTTGTTTCAGAGTTGATTAGATGGAGTGTTGAGGGATCTGGTGTAGGGGAGAACTTTGTAGAGTGGGGCTGATGGTTGGACTCAATGATTCCAAGGGTCTCTTCCAACCTATGATTCTACGATCTTACTCAAAGCAGTTGTTGTGCTGTGCATTTACTCAAATTCACAAACTGTTCTGAAATAATGTTTAGTATTAACAAGCTCCAAGGGAATTTTGTCCTTGTTTGGCTCTGATTTTTTTTTGAGATGGGGAGGATGGGGGGGATGACTGTGTTAAGAGACTTGGTGTAATGTTTTAGAGCTATAGAGGGCTGCAGCTATGTTTCCATCATAGTATTTAGGCCTTAAACACGAGGAGCTATTTATTTTTCAAGAAGTCTAAGAAGTTTGGTAATACACGTTTAGGTTTTATCACTAACTTTTACATCTGATGCAACTCAAACATTTTTATCTAAAAAAATAGAAAGCTACCAACCTCTGTCAAATAAAGTTGAGGCCCCATCTTGAGTGCTGTGTCTGGTTTTAGACCTCTGAAGACAGGAAAGGTGCTGGAGCATGTCCAGGGAAGGGCAACCGAGCTGAGGGGTCTGGACCACAAGTCTTGTGAGGAGCAGCTGAGGGAGCTGATGGTGTTGAGGCTGGAGAAAAGGAGGCTGAGGGGAGACCTTCTCGCTCTCTACAACTCCTGGAAAGGAGGGTGTAGCTGGGGAGGGTCGGTCTCTTCTTCCAAGAAACAGACAATAGGACAAGAATAAATTGCCTCGAGTTGCCCCAGGGGAGGTTCAAATTGGATATGAGGAACAGTTTTTCCACAGGAAGGGTTATTGCACCTTGGAACGGGCTGCTCAGGGCAGTGTTGGATTCACCATCCCTGGAGGGATTTAAAAGCCAGACAGACATAGTGCTTAGAGACATGGCTTAGTGATCGGTTTTGTCATTGTTGGGTTGAAGGTTGGGCTGATGATCTGAAAGGTCCCTTTCAACCCAGGCAATTCTATGATTCTAAATAATACTACAGTGTGATAAATCTTTTCATGTCAAACGCGTCATAATTTTACGTGTTTCAGAATACAAGTAAACATTTCCCAGTCATTACTCATGAACCATTTATGAAATGCATGGAGGTGGGTGGCACCAGAGATGATGTGATGGTGCCTGGCGGTATTCTTCGTGGCGGGGAGGGTGTGTTACAGGAAAGGGACACTTAGTCCCTGGTATTACACAGGCCTGTGTCTTTGTAAGCCAAAGATGAGATTCCTCACTGGATAAATATGCCAGTTTATTGACAGAAATAGAATTCCTTCTGAGTATGTCTGCCACAACTCAACAGAAATTCTGTGGTGCTGTTTTCCTTACTCAGAACACATGAGAAATGAGAAAAAAAAAAACCAAAACCAACCAACCCTTTAAATTAAGACTTTCTTCTGGAGCCCTGCATTTCTTACAAAGCTGGAATGATACAAGGACACTCTGCTACTTATTAAAAAAAAAAAAAAA